>CM054123.1:73827511-74427511 GCA_028751855.1 Ambrosia trifida | reverse complement strand
CCATTTCATTCCCCCTTTCCCTCTTGCTTAACTTGAGAGTTAGGCATAATTGCATATGCACTATCGAATCGGTACATCTACCATATACATCCCCACCCCTTTTTGGTAAATTTCAAAGCCATTCTATTCACACTAATTTGTTTGTCAGCTCATTTCAAGCACCACTTACTGTACACACATATGTCCATCGCTTAACAACACCAAGTCTAAGCTAAGATTCATTCATCTTTTTGACCTTTAAAAGTCAAACCTTCCGAGCTACAACATACGTAAGATATCATTCATTCATACGTGGGTACTATTCGACATGTCAATTTCCTACTTAACAATCACAAAATAACCGAATTCACTAACCTTCCTTTCACAACGTTAACCGACCATCTAGCCGTCGGCTTGACTTTCTCCCTAATAATTCCATGCCATACTTATCTTGCCTTAGTTTGTTCACAAGGAATTCCAACTCGCTAACTTCATATCACCTATCTTGTAGATTTCATGATATTCATAAATTCGACCATTCGTATCTACAAAATCATTGGTTAGGCATATACCTTTCATTCGTGAAATTGACCTTCAATGGTCCATTCAAGAATTCCCTCACTTGTAATGTCTAATTTTATACGTTTCCTTCTTGATTTCCCATTCTCATGCTATACTACATTACTTATTTCATTTCTTACGCAACCTCTTTAAGTTTTATTCGTTATCTTGTAAAATTTCTACAATTTGACTTTTCAAGGTAGATGTGTCATATCCTACTACTTTAATGATAATCCCTACATCACATTCTAGCATCTCACCACATCATTCATTTTCTGCATATAGGGGTACGAATCTTTCAAAAGATCGACCGTTCATTCGTTTTCTATAGGTTTCTACAAAATAACTCACACTAATACCATGCGTTACCACCTTCTACTATCCATATATATGCATTTTGCATGCCACATAACAAGCATATCTAAATTAAGTTACTAACTTGTGCTTATCTTGGTTAGAGAGAATAGTGTATTCTCTCCTTCATTCCTACCCAATTGACTCACTTCATAGACTATTCTATATTTCTACAACTTTCCAACAAATCTGACCCATTACTTGGGTAATTCTATATTTTTACATTTCCACTATTTGACCCGTTCAAGGTCATTTCCACAATTTCTATAATTTCACCCCTTTTTGACCCTTTATGGTCTTCCTAACCGTTTGACCCGCTAAGGTCTTTCCAACCTATTTTACATGGTTTCAACCATATGACCCGTTAAGGTCCTTCCAACCTCTTGACCCATTGAGGCCTTTCCAACCATTGTGACCCATAAGGATCTTTTCCACCATTTTGACCCATAAGGGCTTTCTACAATTTTGACCCATAAGGGTTTTCTACAATTTTGATTTGATCTGTACTTGCTTACGGACTATAACCTTTCATTTCAGGCTTTCATTCATATAGGTTTGATCCGTACTTATTTACGGACTTAAACCTTTCATTCCACCCACTTACCCACACGACCACTTACTTTCCAAGTTTACCAGGCATACCTGTGATGATTCTCACGGTCTCACGTGCATCGCATGCTTCTTGTGCACTGGCCAGGCGCACAGTCCACATGCTATCCACGTGCCTTCGTGTAATCATTACCTTATGCCTAGAGACTGGTTTTCAGCTTCGTGCTACATTTCAATTTCGTTCCTAAACAACATGGTTGCTTTTTCCCTTCTATGTTTTACCATCCCTGAGGAATTTCCTCCCACCGGTACCAATAGTTAGCTATCGCGTACCTGTGATTATTCCATCTTATCTACAATTCCTGCGATCTATCTTGAATCGTGTCCTTGAGACCTCTTCATTATCCACAAAAGCTCACCTTAACATGAACACCACAATTAGCTTTTAACATGTCATGTGAGTTAATATTAAATTCTACCTTTGGGCCTTGATCGAGTCTTGGATTGTATGGGTCACTGCATTCAGGAGCACACAAGTTTGAGTTCAAGTACTTACTTCCTTGTACAAGATTTCACTCAAACCAGGGCTCTGATACCAACTTGTAACACCCTAAACCAATTTACAGAAAAACGTGCAGCGGAAATACCAACCGAAAAATTTATTTCTTTTAAAAACAACCTTGGATATTTATAACCCAAGTCTACTAAACATTTTAGGTATTACATCTTTGAAATATATTCTATCACGTTAAACATGACCCATCTATATCACGTTATAGGGTCGTGTCCTCGTACAATCCGCCTCCTTGCTCGATCTCCATCCTTTCCTTACTCTATTAGGTAGACAAGACAACCTGCGATCACCAAATAACCGTTTCGTTAGTTCACTTAGTGACTTAATACACACTATTCAAAATGTGGAGAGAATATCCATAGATGCTCCATGATCTCGTTCCAACGCCTATTTGGAAGTTCGGGTGTGGTACCCCGAGCTGATCCTACAAGTCTCATGCATTCACACTTACATACCTGCATCTTCCTTACCACTTACTTAACAAGGTTAATAACCCCACAATTCATACAAATATACAATTCCCTCAATACCCCACAATACACACAAGTATACAATTCCCTCATATAACCTACTTTACATACAAGCATACAATTCCCTCATATAACCTACTTTACATACGAGCATACAATTCCCTCGTATAACCCCACAATACTTACAAGCATACAATTCCCTCATATAACCTACTTTACCCGTTATGTTACTCTTTCTTCGCCAAACCCTGAGACAATGTGACGTTTCCAATCCTCTACTCGATCTACATATAACTACCAACCCTTACATTCATGAAGCTCTCCCTCAAACCCGAGCATGAGTACACATATGTACTATAAATGAGGTTTGGAGTTGCTCGGGCAAGGTACGGAAGCATGAACAAGCTGAAAAATCAACATCCAAGGCCGAAGGGGGATTTGGCGTAGGATACGCCAAAAGTGGCGTAGCCTACGCCACTTGCGTAGGCAAGGGGTGACAGAGTGGCGTAGGGCAGCAGAATTTGGCGTAGGCAAACCAGGGTTGGCGTATCCTACGCCAAAACTGGCGTATCCTACGCCAACTGCAGGTCTTGCACAATGCTTTCCTTTTTCAACCCAATATCTTTCATGCCATTCTTACCCACAATTTCCGACATTCTAGCAACTCATTTACTATTCTCCCACCCATCATTCCACACATACCTTGATCAATTCTCGGATCGAAAGCACGCCCCTACGAGCTTCCGGTTTGAGTTCAAGCACCTACTATACTTGATTCGCTCAAACCTTGTCTACACTAGTTACATTTACAAAGACAAAGTCCAAGTTAACTACCATGTAAATCCTTGACCCATAACCAAAACCATGTACTTCTTTAAGATTCCCATCCTATGTGAACATAATTCCATATCATAGATGCGAGTTAAGTTCGGGAATCACTTACCTCAAGTCCTCCAAGTTCATGCTTGTTTATTTGCCTCCTCTTGACCCATTAGCCTCCCATGGTTGAGTCCATCCTTCCTATCCTTTCATATCATCATGTTCACATCATTGTTAGCATACATGATCATAACACACTAACAATCATTCTCAACCAAATATCACATTGACTTTCATTAGTCAACTTCTATCATATCTACAACATACATTCACAACCACATTTATTCTCACATAGTAATACCACTTATTATCATATATGTCTCATAGTTTTAACATGTTATGCGTCACATAGTGTTTCTAATCACACAATCAAGTTTGGGAGCATAACCATGTTATTTTAACATTGTTGACTTTCCAGAAAGTCAACTTCCAACTATACCAACATCCTACTTAGAAACATATGTCCATATTGATGTACTAGATCATATAAGATTCACCATAAACATCATATTCACATCTCATTAAGATACAAGATCATTCATCACACCAATTAATCAACGCATCGTGTACATCATAATATTTAAGCATAGTGTACACACTACTAATGTATACTTCTTACCAAATCATACAATCAACTAATTCCCACATGATCTCTCTCTAAGACGAAATCCCCATGTTAACCTACCATCAATTGCACCAACTATCACATTAGTTTCATACTTGTCGAGTCTTGCATACAAATTCATACATTATAGAACACACATACAACCATAAGATCACTTATGTGCTTACATACATACTTACATACAATTCATTATAATTCACACATGGTTTCCATAGAAACACATCCTTCATATTAATTTCCTACAATCATCATATTCCATTCATTCTCATCAATTACTTGCACGCAAGTTCATCTACACATTTCATCGAACACATGGTGTGCGTACAACATTTAAAACACAATGTACAAGCATTTCATGCATACTTCCATAGCTCATACCATCAATCATCACATTTCATACCCACATCAATTACCCTTCATTCCATAATTATTAAACATAACAAAACCTCACTTTCTTTCTACTCTATTCACCCATTTAACTAAGAATGACCATGGGTTACACTAATAGCAACATCTACTTTCAACTCTACACATATCCTTCAATTCATTCAATTTCTATACAATTAACACATATACCTCTTTCAGTCATCATCAATTTCCACATGCATATCATCAACTATACATTATTCCTACAATTACATGGATTTACCACTCATTTAGCAACATCAAAGCTCTAATGAAAACCCAATATCATCATCTTTTGCAAACAAGCAACTTCTAGTGATTAGCTCACCTCTAGACCATTAGAGATGATCAATATCACTTAAAATCAAGCAATAATATGAATTTAACATCATTTGCTCAAAACCCACATGTGGGGTTCGAACCCTATACGAATTATACATCAAATTCTACCAAACAAGAGATACCTTTGGGTTCAATCGACCATAAACGGCCCTTTCCTGGTTAATGCATCAATTTCCCCTTTGAATCCTTGCTAGATTGAGTTGGTAGTTGGACTAGGGCTGGAGCCATTTTTCTTCTTCCTGATAATCGACCAAAACACACAAGTGTGTGTGTTTTTGGTGTTTTGCCCCTTATATAATAATAATAATATGGACTTTGGGTGTTTGGCAATTTCCACCCTCCAACTTATAATCTCTTGACTCAATATCATTTTATTAATCCCGCCTATCAACGTCTTTAAATGAAGCGGGTTTTTGGGGCGTTACATTCCACCCCAAATCAAACTTTGAAAAAACACAAATTAAATTAAGAAACCCCACTTTTGACCAAATAAACGATCATGTTGACCACCAACACCCACTACACTGATCAATCGCACACCATCACTTACCATTTTTCGACCGGTCATCATCATCCACCATGTCGCAGCACAACCAGCTAAACTTTACTCTCCCACTCGCTAGGTATTTTTACTTACCATTGGTTAAACAAAGCATAAATAAAAAAATGAGTTAATAGCCAAAATCGTCCCTGAGGTTTGGTCACTTTTGCCACTTCAGTCCAAAACTAAAACCTTTTAAATCTGGGTCCTTCTGTTTTATATTTTTTGCCACATTCGTCCCTGACACTAACCCAGTTAAATGTTGACGTTAAGTTGGAGGGTATTTATAACTTTTTGCCTAGGAAATCGAGGGCATTTTGGACATTTTGTATACTTTATTTATTTTAATTTTTTTCCTTTTTTGCCTTTAAATGAAAAAAAAAATCTTTAACTCCCCCTCCCCTGCATCTCTCAGGTTCAAACCACCACTACCATCTCCATTTCCTTTCCAATTCCACTGAAAAAAAACCCCAATTCTTGAAACCAAGGTCGAAGAACACCAGAGTATTCAATTAAAGTAGTTACAGGTGCTTACAGAAACCTAATTACAGGAAACGAGGGTTAGTAACAAGGGTTACCAATATGCCCTTGGCTTCCTCAACGAACAGATTGTTTTGTGAATTACAACTGTTAACATCATTACTACTCTTGAACTTGTTGATGATGACTCAGTTTCAAAAAAATGAAATTGGATTTGTTGAATCTGAGTCTGTAGAAGAAAACCCAGTTCTGGAAATGGGAAATCTGATGAAGCTTTTGAGTGTCAGGGGAATGGGAGATCTACGATGGTTCATAGGAAAGAACGCGATCAGGCCAGACGCATTAACAGGCGATTAAAGGCGGTGACAGAATCGTGGGTGTCCAATCGAACCAGACCTGACCTCAAACCTGAAATCTCTAAACCCATCTCTATTCCTTTTACTAATAATCTCAGATTAGTAATGGTGAGGTGGAATATGTTATAGTGATGGTGGATGTTTTGTAAATGGTAAATGGTAGTGACGTTGGTGGAATATGTTATAGTGACGGTAGGTGTTTGGTAAATGGTAGTGGTGATGATTGCCGATGTGATCGTTGATGGGTCGTGTTGCATACGGTGGTCTTATATGGAGAAACAAAGTGGTGGTTGATGGGGATCTGGGTTTGGGTTTGAAGAGAGATGCAGGGGAGGTGGTCTAGAGGTAGAAGATGAGTGGGGAGGTGGGTCCCACTTATTAAAAAATATTAAAAATAAATGGGTAGGCAAAAAGACATAAATACCCCTAAACTTAACGAGATAATTTAACTGGGTTAGTGTCAGGGACGAATATGGCAAAAAATGTAAAACAGAAGGACCCAGATGTAAAAGGTTTGGGTTTTGGACTGAAGTGACAAAAGTGACTAAACCTCAGAGACGATTTTGGCTATTAACTCTAAAAAAAATCATATGGTCAAACATTATTATTACCTTGATTTCCTTCATCACGTGGCCTACAACCCATTAGCCATACCCGAGACCCACTCCACAACCCCAAAACTGGATTAAATGTTCATAATCCCCAACGAATGTTCACAACCAATTTCTTATATTCAACTAATTCTCAAATGTTCATAATCTTTATAGAATGTTAGTTAATTACCCCACGTCCCACTAGATGCAAAGTGTCATAACCCCACCTAATTTTCATCTTTCACAAGAATTACATCAAGAAATTGGGTATGAAGCAATAGAGAGTGACATGAAATCTTGACACGGTAGTGGGTGGTGCTATTGTGACAACTGTCACCCTCATCTTTATCAAGTTGTCAATTGTAGTCCTTCATGTATTTAATGTTTCTATTTTTAGTCCCTGTAAGTTTCGTCATTTTCAAATTTTATAAAAAAAAAATCAAAACTTTAAAATAGTAAACACTGAATCATTATGTCCATTTTCAAGCAAATTTAATACACCGTAATATACTATGTTGTTTTACCAATTATTATTATACAACGATTTTTTGATAGACAACATTTTTGCATAACTTATTTACGGAATTGGCAAAATTCGACTTGAATGCCTTTAAAAGAAAAATAAATTAAACTAAAAGCTAAAAAGAAAACAAAATGGTTATCTTTGAAATTTATATTTATTTAATTTAGAATTAAACTCTTTACATTGAAACTCTTCAAGTGATAAAAACCATTTTTAATGTAAATGAATGTATAAGTTATTATCATTAATATCCTAAAATGAGATGTGGCAATATAAAATGTCTTTTCTTTCATTCTTAAAGCCAAAACCTAGTTTTCACCATCTTATTCTTTGAACAACCTTTCCGTTGAAAATGAAAGTAGCATAAATAACAGAGAATAAGAGTGGCAAGGCGAGTCATGAGTAGCTCCAATCTGTAGGGCGATGTTTAATACGGTCACACGTTGTGACGGTTACGAGCAGTTTCACCTATACAAACCCAATGAGTGGTAAGTTATACTCGCACAACTAAAATTATTTTTTTTAGATGTATCATTCTTGTTAACGTATGACGCGTGTGGAATCGAACTCTAACGACCTCACCCGATCTAATATCGAGTTATTTATGTACTTAACTACTAAAAGGTGTTGTTCAAATTATCAATAAACCAAGTGTCTAGCTATTAAATGAATATATGTATAAATTTATTTAGATAATAAACACGGAATTCATTCATGATGGTAACATTTATGTTTAGTTAACTAAACGACAAGAACTTTTGATTTACAATATGAATCTAAATTGCTATTGTTGTTATTACCTATATCATTGTTTGAATCTTAGTGTAATTTCCTTGAAAACTATATGAACATTTTTTTCGTTGTTGTTGGTACCATTTACATTAACATCGTTGGTAGCGAATAACAATAATAATAACTTTAAAACTTGATGGGCAACAATTATGCATTATTATTGTATCTATATGAATGAAACCTATGAAAATGTAAAATACATGCATTAATCATACTTAGTTTAGAGAAAAACAAAAATTGAAAACGAATGAAAGTTTTTGGTTAAGCTAATAAGAAGATCAACAGTGAGTTTTTTTTATTTATTATACAACTAATTATTATTTTTTAGTGTATTCATTATAAGATAATTTTTCTTCAATGTTTAATATTATATGGTTAAATAGTGGATCATAAAATTGAATATACTAGTTAAGTGTAACTTCAATATAAATTTTTCCAAATTCAAAACTATCTATCTTTCAACTCACAAATTAGATATTATAACGGGTTACAATGTTTAAAAAATCGATAGAGCTCGATCGCGTGTGGTATAACATTTCCCCTTGTAGTAGATACATAATATATGTTAATTCTTAGGATTATCTTGGTGAACATATTACTACTGTAACAAGCTCATGTCTTTGACACATCACCTTTTCCTCGAGAACTACAGTGAGTATATCTTTCCCCTTTTTCATGTTTTACTATTTTTGGGTTACTCATGTACACTATTATCAAATGCTATTATTATACATAATGCAATTCTTATGTGTGTTTGCTTTATGTGAATTTGTGTGTATGCTTAGTCAAAATCATTAACCGTTCTGCGGCCTAGCATTTCAATGAATAGTACTATGGTATACCCCTTTGCGACTCTGTTGAGAGAATCTTGGTCATTGTCTTGTTAATTCATTATTCATTTGGTTATTCATGTGTTAGTCTCATTCATAGGCTTGGTTTTGACTGATACTACTTATTACATAATTGCAAATGGTACCGCACATGAATTGCTAAACACTTTTCTTACTATATGTATTCAAATCAGGGTATGCTCACCAATACATTTTTGTATTGACATATACTATTTTCGTACATGTTTCAGGTTATTTTGCGACGCTTCTTTTTAGCTTTTGGATTTATATTTAAGCTTTGACTTTATTGTATTTTAGTTAGACTTGACGCTTTAGAACTATTGTATACTGTAATTTCCTTTCAATGTAAAATTATTCAAATCAATGTATTCAAATTTACAATTTAGTACCATGAGCTATTGAACAATCGTCACTACGTGACACCTCGATGTTTCCGCCATCGGTTGGGGTGTTACAGCTATCGAGTGGTAGGTTCAATCAAGCGGAAGAAAAAAGGGACGACATGAGGGAGATAGTGATTGGCGAGGAAGAAAAAATGTTTATGGCGATTCAAGTGGTAGTTCAATGGAGTGGAAGTAAACAAGGGTAAATAAAGGCAAAGGTGGTTAGTGAGAGGCTCGACTCAAAAATTAGTGAGATCGATTAGAAGACGACTGATCTTTTTAAGACTTTAGGTTTTCGACCATATATACAACAGAAATTATGTGGCAAATTTTGTTATAGGCCTTCTCATGTGTTAAAGAGCCATATTATATATGTGATAACAACCGGTGATGTAAACATAGAGTAATATTATTAGTTATTATGAATGCATTTGGTAGTGTCTGTTGTTGTACGAATAGGCTAGATTTGGTCGTGTGCATAATAGGTTTAATAGTTGTAATGTGTGTTAGTTACCAAAAGTTTAGTAATTGAGTATCTAGTGATTAAATGTTTAGTGATTAAGCTCAATCACTAAGACACCTCTTAGTCATTGAGCCAACACCTATAAATACTCAATTACTAAGCAAATTTCATAACCTTTGATTCATAACCATTTAGAAAGCTCTAACAAAACTTAGAGTTAGATCAATGCAGAGAGTGTGTGTGTTTAAGAGGAGATCACAAAGGTGATATCCCATGCGTAAATTGTCAATGAAAACTCCTTCGGTATTAATATAACATGTGTCGGTTTGTTCACGTTTACATGCTGTATTTATTTATTCATCTCAAACATACGATTCGCACTGGATTCAATCGGATCTAACGATCCTACAATTGGTCATCAGAGCAAGTTCTTGATCTTACATTGGGGTGTTCATGATTTGTATTGAATTTGGTGAAAGTTTGAAGAAAATCTTGTATAGTGGGTACGGTTTCGTAGAAATGTGTGGTCTAGGAAAAACAACGATTTAGCAACTTCTTGTTTTTTTGTCTAAGATGAATGTGTGGTTCAGAATGGTTTTCTTAGTTCTCAATTAGGATAATGGTTCTTAAATAATTCAAATTATATATATATATATATATATATATATATATATATATATATAGGGTAGGGTTCAAATAGGAACCATACCTTAAGTAGCAACCATAGGAACCAATCTTAGCCATTGATCTCTAATGGCATGATTGTAAATAAGTAAAACATTAATTAAATATTTAATTAAATCAAAGGGCAATGTGGTAATTGTATATTGACTTTTAATAACACATGTTTAATTAGTTTCCTTTTGTTTTCAATATAATCCCATTATTTTAGGAAAGCAGTTATTTTTCCCCAAGGTAATCGTTATTCATCAATATGTGTATTGATTGTTTGAATGGTATCAAAGTACGTCAAAAATCGAATGTGTAGTACATGATGTTATATAGTTTTGGATAATATACGTTGGTGCATATTATATGGAAAAGGTAATCGATCAAACCTTAAATAAGATAACGAGGTCAAAAAATGATGAGACGATTTATTATTTTCAACTACTTATACACTAGTGTATAATATATGTTGTTGTATATAGGAGACTGTATAAATAGTAGTGATAATCAAATGTATCAATATACACTGGTATATAATTATACACCGATAATAATTATAGTATTAAATACATATATTATACACTGGTGTATAAATAGTAGTGATAATCAAATGTATCAATATACACTGATGTATAATTATACACTGGTAAGAATGATAGTATTAAATACATATATTATACATTGATGTATAATTATACACTGGTGTATAACAACTAACAACAAATCTTTTCATCGTTGTACAACCTAATAACTACATATAATACACCAGTGTATAACTATATCGTCATTACGTAATACATGAATTCTCCACGACTTTATTGCGCATCCAACCAGTGTATTCAACCACAGAATTCTCCACAACTGCATCGCGTGCCCCACCTATGTATTCAACCACATAATTGTCCACGTCTGCATTGCAGATTCATAAACAAAATATTATTTAATTAAACTATACAACCCATCGTCATTTTATGCAAAATCACCATCACTACGCCAAAATATGCCTACGGCCACACAAAAAAAGTGTGACCATATGCCTTTCGCCACACTTTTTTTTTCCAGCTCAAGTGTGACCATAGGTCGAGTCATCATAGGTATCATACGGCCACATTCACTTTTAGTGGTCGTAGCACTTAAAAAGTGTGGCTAAAGGATACCAATATTTCTTTTTGAAATCAAGCATTTTGTCTATTAAATGTGACTAAATGGTAGTAATGGCCACATGAAATTACTCTAAGTGCGGCCATTTTAGTTATATAGTCACTAAAAGTTTTATTTTAGCCACATCAATTAAAAAAATATGTGGCAAAAATGATTGTTTTAATAAGCTTTCCATCTATTAAGTGTGGCTAAAGGGTAGGAATGGCAACATGAATTCACTGTAAGTGTGGCCGTTTGTATTATATAGTCACATGAATTTACTGTAAGTGTGATCAAAAACTATTTATAGACACACGAAACAATTTTGTAATTATATGTGTGACTATACTCTAACTTTCGGTCACATATACTTTTTTTCCTATGGCATTTGCTATTATTTTGTCACATAAAAAGAGTGACAATGGTGTGGCTATTGCCTAACTTTGGTGACACATAATCCGTTTTGTCCATGGCATTTGGTATCATTCCGTCACACACAAAAAAAAAACAAATGAAGGAGAGTGTGACTAATGATTATATAAAGCCACTTGAAATTTGTAATTTTTTCCGTGGCTATTGTCCAACATTTGATCACACATATTTCATTTTACCCATGTCAATTGTTATCATTCCGTCACACAAAAATATACAAATGATCGTCCCACTATTAGAAGATACAGCAAGAGCAGATGATGTTTCATTAATATTGGCTGTTACAATGATCAAAGTACAATAGGCATAAACTTCTAATCAAAGTTATCTACAAAAGTTAGATGATAATGCGGTATATATTATAAACAGATATTTGTGTCTTTTAAGAATAAAACTATGACTTTATCAGCAAGAAGCTGCAAGTGATTGAATCGTATTACTTCGTATCGTATCGCTTCATCAATCTCTGAAGGGCGATTAGTTGTAGCAAGTACTATCACTCCAGCATTTTCTACATAAACCACAACTTTAAACTTTTATAAAGAACAAATATTGGGAGCCTTTTTATAAAGTAGAAAAGAAAAAAAGAAACTTACAATATGTGATGAAACCATACCATAATGCCACAAACCTGATCTTCATATTATGGTCTGTAGTTCTGCGTTGACCGATGAAACTATCGACCTCGTCAATAAATATTATTGCATCTGGAGCTTGTAGGCTACTATGCGTCAATGACGAATATTGTGTGCATTACTTAGCTAGTTCCAATCAACAAAAGATTTAAATAATATGAATGAAATAACTGCAATGCCAGGGTTCATAGTAATTACCTTGCTAGGGGTGTTAAACGGATCGGGTTTGCAAGTTGGTGGGTCCAACCTGACACGAACCTGCACACGACCAAGACCCGAAAAATGTGTTGTAACACGACCCAACACGACTTGAATTTTCACAGGCTAACCAGGACCTAGCCCGCTTGACCCGATCATTTAATTATGTTCAAGAATATTTTTTAACATGCCTTGGCTTTTTGAGTTTTTCTTCATTGTCTACTAGAAGAGCAGACCTTGCAACCAAAAATAGGCATATATCAGACCTTAAACTGAATATAAATAAAGAGATGATCAAGATCAATTGGAAATTCACACCCCTATGATTTCTCATTCCCTTTATAGTACTTATTCTTAGATGACCCATTTGTTCATAAGTAATATTATAAAAAGCTATCTCTACACATTCAATAAAAAAAATAATAAGTGTCAAACACTAACCATGTTTTGTGCACCACCCAACCATTTGCTCATCAAATCTTATACTCTCACATTGATGAAGAAGCACCACAGTATTACTAAAAGCCGCAAGCCAAACCAGAGAAGTCGAAGGACAACGAAGTCACCAAATGTTAAAACTTTCATCAAATTCTGAAAACATCGCCGATTGCTTCTTCGTCCTTGTTCTAATCATAGCATAGATTACTGAAAAGAGACCTAACAACTGAACAAAAACACGAAACCTGGGTGGCCTTATAAGCAATGAGAGTGTTTTCAGCAGTCTCTTTTCATTCACCACCATTCTTAAACTCAGCAAGTTAGTGATAATAATATACCTTTGTATTCAAGTAAAACACTCTCAAATTTTTTAAATAGTGTCATAATTCCGATCCTGACACGATAGGTGTTCAAATAGCATCAAATCATTTCTGGGCATTTTGGCCTTACTTCAGTTTTAACTCTTATTCATCTACTCGATAGGTAAGAGCAAAATGTTCAAAACCTTTTTTAGTGGTGTTAGGACATTTATACCAGAAATATGTGTAAAAGAGACATTTATACAGAAAAATGCACCAGATACAACAGATCGTATGTTGTGTTTGTTAACTGCAACAATTGATGGAGATAAATGTTTTACCTTGGGAGCTGCCAACTTGTTCTGCCTTCTGAACAAAGTCGTTGAAATAGTAATAAGCAATCAGATGCCTACACGACTTGAGTTGAAGTAGGAGGCGTATTCAATACAAAAGTAAAACTTTTGTCCTGCAAATCCAAACAACCACACAACAAATCAATAATTAGTTATCACTTGCTTTTCACGTAGCACATACGTATTAATAACAAAATTTAAACTTTTTTAGTTTTTTTGACAAAGTTAGTTTATCACCTGCTTCAGTGAAGTATTAAACAGCCAAGTCGAAAGCAGATGTGAATCCCCATCTGCAGAAAAGTAAAAACTTATTATCAAAAGCAATTACCGTATGCATGAGCACCGTTTTTGGACCTGACTCATTCATCTACAGATTTACATACCTTCCTATATCAGTTTCCTGATTCAATTCCAAATATCATTACAGGTTCACCAATATTACCTTAAAAAATACAAGTGATGTTTATGTTTATTTACCTTAAAGCTTGTAAAAGTTAGATCCATATCAGCTAGGGTTTGAAGCAACTCAACAACATCGTCACTCTAACCATAACATCAACCATAATAAGCCAATTAACAATATAATTATTAAATCTAAAGTACTCTACTATTCTATATCAAATAATCACTCAATTACAAATTATACCTGATATGAATCTTCAAGTTCTTTAATTTTAAGGACTCTAGCCTGCTCATCGTCAAACAATCCTAGGTATGGATCTAGTTCATCGTCTTCATCATCTTGTGGAACCAACTGCAGAGTCAGCGGCAGACCAATTTAACATCCGATTTCTAACATGTGTCTGAATTGAAATAGTAAGCGGAAAACATCCAATTTAACAACTGATTACAAAGAATATAATAATATATACCTAGGGCTACTAGTTTTTATGTGTGTCTATTGTTTAAATTCGGGGATTCTCCTACAGTTTGATCTGGATCGAGTTCCAAAAGCTTCATGTTCATCCTTAGGGTTTTCCAATTCTTGAGTCTTATACTCTTACTTGAAAAATCCAAAAGCATTAAGATCGACAGTAAACAATGAAGCAATAGTTTCAATGATCAGTATTTGTTAAACCGTGCATCATATCTAGCAAACCCTAGTTGTTAATACATAAAGGGTATATTTTTATCCAAAGATAAACTCCACAAAAGTGAACCACAAAACCTAACAGCAGTGGCGAAGCTTGACCTGAGATGTCAGGGGGTCGGAAGTCACCGGGGGTCGGAAATCACTTGTTTCGGGGGGTCGAAAACCAGTTTCGGGGGTCGAAACCGTATATGCCCAAAAATTTCTATACGAATACTATATAATCGGAACTTCTGAGCGAAAATTCGGGGGGGTCGGCCGCCCCTCCTCGCCCCTTAAAAGCTACGCCAGTGCCTAACAGACCAAAACCAATCAAATACAAAACCCTATAAGTAATCAGCCTACACAATCAAACATTCAAAATTAAACCAAATATACAAGCAAAATTACATCAAAAGATAAGAGATTTAAGAGACAATACACACTCTATCTGTGTTTGGGTTTACGATGACTTATTTTGACATTTTCAACAACAATTTTGTAGAATAGTGAAGGAAAATTAGATGAAACCCTCAAATGGGGATCCACAAAACCGAAAAGTTAGTTAGATACCTTCTTCGAGAGTCATGATAGGTAATTAAAAGGAAACAAGGCCTTTCGTGTGTTTAGGTTTTACAATTGGGATTTTTTTAGACATACAAAGTTTAGGATACAGAGAGGTGTGATGGAGGCTGAGAGAAACCAAGGGCTTTTTGTTTAGAGAACTCAGTTTAGAGTTATTGGATTTGGAGGAGCGGGAATATGAAATTATGATTACTTTGGGGGGAGGTAAATAGTTTTGAGAGGGAATTGAATTAGCATATTATCGAAGTGAGAATAGATTTTCAACTTTGATTTAAAATATAACTTTAAAACAAATAGAGTATTTAAAATTTGAAAGCTCTTTCATTACACAAACTCGTAAGTGACTTTATCTTTTAGCTTTTGGTCACATCATTAAAAAATGAATGTGGCAGTTGGTCACATGTTGTCACACTTTTCTACTATGGCTAGTAAATGTCACTGATTATTCTTAAAGTGTGGCTAAGGTTTTAAAATGATGTATTTTCCGTCACATGAAACAAATGCTATGGCCATGGATCACATTTGGCTACACTTTTGCTACTGTGGCTACACAATGTCACAGTTTCTTCTTTAAGTGTGGCTAAAGGTTTTGAACTATTATACAATGGTCACATGAACACTTAAGATGTGTGACTAAAAGTAGGCTGGAAGGTTTTGAAATGTTAAAAATGACGTTTAGCCACAGATTTAAGCGAAAGTGTGGCAGGGCGTTTTTTGAAAAAGTGTGACCGTAGGCCTATTTTGGCGTAGTGCATTGCTTTTATCCAGACAAGATTTGAACTTATCAAAATAAGCAATCACTCTATTCAGTGTTATCACACGTGAATTCGCACGAAAAACAATTAAAAAAAATAAAAACAATACATAAATACCTTGATTTTCAACACTATTTAGCAACAAAAGTTGTGATTGTGTTTCATGATCTTCTATCACGTGAGATTGTGATTCAATGTTTTCATGTATAGAATTATTATCCATAACTTGAAAATCTGAATTGTTGGAAATCGAAAGTTTTTTCTAATCAATGAATTTCAATCGAACGTGATTTTTCATTTGGGATTATAGATGATAATAGGTTGAGAGATTTAAGGAAAGTAAAAAAAACAGGCATGTTAATCGCAGGAAGTTTTAATTAACTGGCATATATAAAACTTTTAATTAAATTAAAATATAATATTTAATTGTCTAATTACATAACTACCCCCTAGATCAAGATCAAAGATGAATGGCTCAGATTGGTTCCTAAGTTTCTAACTAGGCTCTTGGTTCCTATTTGATCTTTTTCCTATATATATATATATATATATATATATATATATATATATAGGTTGAGGATCCTGTAGAAAAATCGGTTTTCGTGAGAAGTGTGAAAAGGATTAAGAATTGACATGTAGTCATCATGTTTTGGATTTAGGAATGATGTTTTTGGTTGTTTTGACTTAAAAACACTAAACACAACAATTTAAATCACAATGCAATGTATTATAGTCATTAAATTTAAAACACAGTTAAACATACTAGTTAACACTTAAAACACACTGCTTAATGTTTTTGGCATGGTGTTGTAAGATTTAAGCCTAAAATACATTGTTTTTGGTTTTTAATTGTTATGTTTGGTGTTTTTCTAGGCAAAACAATCCAAAACATCATGAATAAGTCCAAAAATAACGCATACATATCAATTTTTAATCAATCCCACATTTCTCATAAAAACCTATTTTCCTACAGGATCTCTACCCTATATAGGTGTGTGTATGTATATGTGTGTAATATATTTGAGAATGCCGTTTTAAGATTCCTAGAAGTTACCTTTTTAAAATTTAATACATAAGGTTGTACCATAAAATGAGGGTAAATAGTTTTTCGCATACTAATCACACTTTAATCTCTTCATCTTAATTATACTTAAATCTCTCATCTATAACCAATTTTTTTTTTTTTTTTTTTTTTTTTTTGAAAAGTGAACTTCATTAAAACACCGCTACCGGACCTCAAAACAAGGACCGAAGCAAACACTTACAACATATACAAGGGATAAATCGCCCAATGTTTCCAAACTAAATCATTAAACTTGGACCTAGACCTTAGCCAAAGAAACGATAAGGACTTGACTTTGGCGACTAATTCAACAACCTGAACCTCTTTGTCTTTGAAGATCTTTTCATTACGGGCGTTCCACAAAACCCACATAGCGACCAAAACAATACCTTTAATAATTTTCACAGCCTTTTTATTTCGATGGCCCGAGCCCAGTTGGAGCAGATCTGAAACATCAAAAGCGAATATCGGGTCTAGCGAGCACCAGGCCCCAATCGCCAGCCAAACGCCATAAGAGAAGCCACACCCTGTGAAAATATGAAGAATAGACTCTGCAGAAACATCACAAAGAACGCAGAGATCGTTCGTCAGATGCACCTGTCTTTTGAGCAACTCGTCTTTTGTAGGAAGCCGGTTCAACTCGAGCCGCCAAACAAAAATCCTGACCTTCAAGGGGATCCACGAAATATTTCGAAGACTAGGCCGCTGATTTTGACTTTGATCTCCCAGCAAGGATTGTTTAAAATCTGCGACATTGAATATACCTTCGCTGTTGCCGTTCCATTTCCACCTATCAGAGCAATCAACAAAAAAATCCCCATTCAGCCGAGTCTTCATGGCTTCCAATTCGTGATGTTCTGTTCTCGAAATAAGCTCCCTTTTCCATCTGCAATTTAGCTCAGCCGTTCTATCATTCCACGAGTCTTTAACAGAGGCTTGTTTGTCAACGGCCAACCTAAAAAGGTTGGGAAAATCTTCTCTAAAAGAATTAGAACCTCTCCATTTATCAATCCAAAAACGCGCCTCCATGCCATTACCTATCTCGGCACTGAACATAGAAAACACTTTTCTGGTTTGAAGCTCCATCTTAATAATATAAGAAACCAAAACTTTCCATCCGCTGCTCAAGGATCGGTTAACTGGGAGGATTTCCCAGTTTTTGCGGCTATAATGGCACACATCAATAACTCTTCGCCACAACGACGACCCTTCCGTTTTGTATCTCCAAACCCATTTCGTAAGGAGGGATAGATTAACATCAGCCAGTTTGGTGATGCCTAACCCCCCGTATTGCTTTGGACTCGTAACTACGTCCCAAGCAACCCAATGGATTTTTTTAATATTATCATCCCCTGCCCAAAGAAATCGCTTCATTAACCCTTCAATGTCTTCAATGACTTTTACCGGGGCCTTGTAAATAGATAAATAATATATCGGAAGAGTAGACAAAACTGACTTAATAAGAATAAGCCGCCCACCAATAGAGAGAGTCCTTGCCTTCCACAACTTCAAACGGGATTTGCATTTTTCAATAACAAGGTCCCAATTACGGATACGGTTCATATTTGCGCCAACTTTAATGCCAAGATAGTCAAAAGGTAAGGAACCACGTTTGCACCCACATATGTTGGCCAGAAAATTAATCTCCTCTTCCTCGGCATTGATACCAAAGATATTCGATTTTTGCAAGTTAATTTTTAACCCAGAGCAAAGGTGAAAAATCCTAAGAATACGGATCATGTTCTTACAATTTTCAATGGACCATTTCCCCACAATGAGGGCATTGTCTGCGTAAAGAAGATGGGAGAGAATAGGCCCATTGTCACCAATCTTTAAACCTTCAAAGCACCCACTATCCGAGGCCTTGACCATGAGACTCGTAAAAGCTTCCATGACAATAAGAAAAAGGAAAGGAGATAAAGGATCACCTTGTCTCAATCCTTTTTCGCATTGAAATGTATATGTGGGGGACCCGTTAACTAAGACTGAGGAGCGAGCCGATTTGAGGATCCCTTCTATCCAAAGACACCACCTTTCCGGAAATCCCATTTGTTGCAAAATAGATATCAAAAAGCCCCAATCTACGTTATCATAAGCTTTTTGGAAATCTATCTTGAACATAAACGCTTTTCCCCCTTTTTTCTTCAACCAAGCCATCACTTCATTAATGATTAAGGGGCCGTCTAAAATGAAACGGTCCGACAAAAAACCACTTTGATTTTCAGAAATAATAAACTTCATAACCTTGTTAATCCGATTCGCCAAAATCTTCGAGATGACCTTGGAAATAATACCAATCAAGGTGATTGGCCTATAATCCTTTAAACCAACAGGATTTTTAATCTTGGGTATGAGAGTAATAAAAGCAGCACTATACCCATGATTAATTGACCCCGTTTGATAGAAATGCTCCATCAAGTTAATAAAATCATCTTCAAAAAAGACCCAAAACTTCTTCAGGAAAGTGAAATTAAAACCATCCGGGCCCGGAGCACGGTCACCTCCACATTCAAAGACCGCTTGCTTGACTTCATCTTTCGAAAACTTTGCAACTAAAAACTCTTTAGCTTCCGCTTCTAGAGTTTTTATATTCCCGCAAAGCATCGTCGGCCTACCTGAAATATTAGAAGCAAAAAGGTTACGAAAAAACTGGAAAACATGTTTTTTAACCAGACTCGGTTTCGAAACCCATTCCCCGTCAACCAAAAATCCCGGAATATTGTTCTTAGCCTTCCTCCCATTTACGACACCACGGAAAAAAGCCGAATTCTCATCGCCACTACTCGCCCACCGAACACGAGACTTTTGTTTCATGTCCAAATTACGAAGATAATCTATCCACGCCACACCTTTTGTACTTTCTTCGTAAACCCACAACTCCTCCTCTTCAAGTTCTGAGTCTTCCATTTTAATTTCAAAACGTGCAATGTCAGCGGACATTTCAACATAACTGGCTTTTTCTATATCACTTTTATGAGCCCCCCATTTCTTCAATGCATCTCTAACCCTTTTAAATTTGGTGGCAATCAAAACATCAGGATCACTTTCTGTAAATTCACCATCCAATGCATCAATAATGATTTGTTCGCACCCATCCCTTTCCAACCACGAATTAAACCATCGAAAAGGTTTGGGGCCGAAATTTGAGTCAACCAACGATAATAACAAAGGGCAGTGATCAGATTTTTCTCTTGGTAAGGCTCGTAATACCGCATTAGGCCATTTATTCAAAAATTCATGACAAACAAGAACCCGATCTATCTTGCTAAACTTGAGGGTGTTTTCGTACCGAACCATGAATGTGAATTTACCCCCTTTCATATAATATTCTTGAAGGCCCCCCAAGTTAATAAATTCATTAAAATCCCCCGCGCTAACCGCATTAAAAGCAGAATTTTTTCGTTCTTCGGGGGATCGAACCACGTTGAAGTCTCCAAGTAAAATCCAAAAACCGTCCAATGACTGCATAGTCCCCAATAATTCTTCCCATAACTGCCTTTTAAGAGTCACTGATTGTGGCGCATAGACATTAACAACATTTAAAAGCGTATTGTCCGAGACCAGGTTACCCCTTGTCACCAAAAAATTCTGCTTGATAATCGACGCCGTTTTAGTAAAAACTTTTTCATCCCAAACGCTTAATAATCCCCCCGATCTCCCTTCCGCTTTAACCATGTCACACCCAAAACCTTTACAACCCCAAACCCGTTCAACATTAATCGATTTAACATCATCTAATTGTGTCTCTTGAATTGCTAGAAAAGAGACATCAAATTTAGCTTTTAAACCGTAAACCCAGCCTACCTTTCCGTCTGCCCCAAAACCTTTAACATTGATGGAAAGAAAATTCATTGGATACCTTGTTGTAGACCTTCATTCCTTACCGATTCTTGAACCAAATTTTGAAACTCATTCAGATTAACACCAAGTTTACCTCCCATCTTCACGGTTTCATCGACTTCCTTCAGACAAGAAGTGCCTTCATCGGTCCCCTGAGCACCATTATTGTCTTCGAAATCTCCCACCATACTATTTTCCGGTTGTGAATTAAGGTCTGGTCTCTTGTTGGAATGTCCATGGTACTCTTGAACGATTGGATTTTCCCCATCTCCATCAGTTATCCCCTTGTGAACTTGTCTCCCTCTGCCATCCTTAGACAAGCCCAACAAAACATCCAGCCCAAAAGGATCAAGGCCTGTTGGGTCGAAGTCAAGCCTGGTACGTTTTGATGGATTTGGCCTTTCATCAATTGAAAGCATTTTGGGTTTATGCTGGGCTTTCTTCCCTTTAGATTTTTTACAATTCATGGGCCGGCCCAATAATATCTCACTGTCCATCCCCTGGCCCACTTCAATGTCTGGTTGGAAATCTTCAGCAAACTTAAATTTATCCGATAATGGTTCAAAGGAGATATTTTTGGGAAATATCCCACCATTATTGAGTAATAAATTATTGGTTGACTCAACATTCAAAACATTAACGGTTTCCATATTATCAGTCGCCAATCTCGCTCCTTCCATAATAATATCATTAATTTCGCCGGTGGTTTCCGCCACCGGAGAGGCATCGGAAACCTTATTTTCCACCGGAATGTCATCGTCATCCCTTTTTTTGAAAAGGAAATCCGGTATCCATTCACCTATTTCCTCCATAACCCATACCTTGAACTTCCGACGCCTCCATTGTAACGTAATTTCGTCCATGATCCTTCTTCCGTCCCCAGCTAGCACTGCTATGTATTCCACCGACAAGTCATGAAAATCTTTTTTGACATTAGCCCTGTGAACCACTTTACCAAAGCGTTCCCCGATCGAGTTAAGAGTGTCATTAGACAACACATTAAGTGGAATCCCTTGAATCTTAAGCCAGACAATTCTTTCAAAGGGTAGGGACTGCCCTTTCCAAACGTCTACTGAAAGAATAACATCTGTTTTTAATAGCATCTGGGCTCTCAGTTTGTCTGCTTCTTCAGTATTTGCACACGTGACAAGGACTGTTAATCCTCCCATGTACTGCAAATAGACTCGTTCATGGCCTGCCTCTTGCATAATCAATGGGATCTTCTTTAACCCTTCTACATCAAACACTGTGACAACGATAGCCTTCCCATGATGTTCACTAAATTCGTTAACTACATCTGGAACATCCACCAGTACTTCTTCTTTATTGTCATCCTTCATCCCGGTCAGCATCTCTTTGAAGGAGCTACTAGCCGAAGTGTTATGATAATAATGATTCGCCATCATTTTTGTGGGCAATGGAACAGTATCAGCCTTCCTTGGTGGTAATATCGGTTCTTTATAAGCCCCACCATCCTCCTTTTCATTGGAATCTATAAACCTAGCCACGTTGGCCCGAAGTTTATAGGATCCTATCCACAGATTCTGCATAAAGTCATCAAAATCATCCTTATTCCTATGAATCTTGATGGTCACGAAACCAAAACGTCTACCCGTCTTGTCTCTCTTCCTAGCAATGTAAACCTTTTCGACGACTCCGTAATCCTTGATCAATCTTTCCAAATCTCCCCCACTACAACCATCCGGTAGGTTGGTTATGAAATATTTGATTGTATCTTCAGTTTGTTTGCCTTTTCTTTGATCGTTTGGTTGTCCTTCTGGTGGTCTTCTATCTCTGGCCTGCATTTCTGCCGGAATAGGCGTCCGGCGTGTCGCCATTTTTTATTAATTCATCTATAACCAAATAATTGGTAAATTAATAGTTACACTTTATTATCCCCTTTCAAAAAAAAAACTAACTACTCACAATTTTTAGGCGGCCAAAACTTTTTCGAATGTTAATGTTTTTTTTAATTTGCAACATATAAATGAGCACTTTATTCTCTTTAATTGAGTATAGTATTGCTATAGTGTCTTAATTCAAACAATTGATATGTTACATGATTAACAATGTCTAGAGATAAGAAATAACTGAATCGTTAACCGAAACCAAACCAAAAACAGACAAAGCAAAAAGGAAAATCAACCCAGAATTGAATTAACCGAAAATCGAATTAACCAAAAATTTGATATCGTTTTTTTTGTACCCCTACTTAACCATGAACAAAACTAAGTCATTCGCATTGTCATACATTACTAGATTTTATACTTTCACTTCATGTATTTCGTATTTTATACTTTAAATTCATGTATTTACACATATAATTCGTGTATTTATACCTCGGTTGCATGTATTTATAAGCAAAAGTTTTAGCACAAGTTGGGTTTGGCTATTAACAGAAAATAAATGAACAAAACTGAAAAACCATCAATATAACTGAATAAACCAAACTGAGTAACTTCAACCCGATTGTCACTACAAGTTTTTTGGCATTTAGCGGCGCCAGTGCCGTTAAAGGTCTCGCTTTCTTTGATCCGTCGCTAATTCTTGATGCGATGTCGCTAAAGGTCAGCAGGCGCTGCTAAAAGCCTGCTGACGTGGAAGTTTTTTTTTTTTTTTTTGTGCCACATGTCATGTTCTTGTAAGATTTTTTACTAGACCTTTAGCGGCAACGTCGCCGCAAAATGTCAACTTTTTTTGCAATTTTTTTTTAGCACTTGGTTATAACCTAACTAGATTATCCCCCCGAGTGATGCCCGGGATAGACAAATCTAATATGAAGTGACAAAACCGTAAAAGGAATAGATCGTTTTTTCAGAAATTTTCTTTTTTAAAGGATCAACACTCGATAACTCATAAAACCTACTTCTAATTCTACTTGTGCACATCTTGCTCGAGTGAAGTCCATGTACAACTTTGTCACTCCCTCAACACATTCTAAAGATGTGATGTGAACCTGAGAAAAAAAACAACCAATCGGCTTAGCAACCATTGCAATAAATGATCTTAGAAACACCACTCAAAATATAAAAAAAAAATTAGATTCTTACAAAAAATGACTACATGTGTGAATACATATGTAGTTAGCAGATTTTTATATGTAATTACGGGTTTAAAAGCATATGTACTATCATATCATGACTATTGACTTGCCTAGACATGATTAATGAATTACTTAAACACATTGTGTTTTTTTCTGCATGAAAATAACCCACTAAAATTCGTCTTTTTTGTATAGTACTATGGTACTTGTTGGAAAGATAATAAAACGCTCGTTAATTTGGCGTAATTTTTTTATAAAAAATGTCGTATATAAAAGCTACTAATGTTTAAAAATCGTGAGAGATGTGATGTGAACCTAAGGAAAAAAAACAACCAACTGGCTTAGCAACCATTGTAATAAATGTTCTTAGAAACACCAATCAAAATATAAAAATAATAGATTCTTACAAAAAAAAAATGACTACATCTATGAATAAATATGTAGTTAGCGGGTTTTTATATGTAATGACAGGTTTAAAAGCATATATATTATAATATCATAATTATTGACTTGCCCAGACATGATTAATGAATTACTTAAACACTTGTTTTTTTTTCTAAATGAAAATAACCCACTAAAAATTCGTTTTTTTTCGTTTCTTATATAGTATTATGGTACTTTTAGAAAGATAATAAAACACTCGTTAATTTGGTTTAATTTTTTTTTTATAAAAAATGTCGTATACAAAAGCTACTAACGTTTAAAAATCGTGAGTGAAAAATAAAGAAAAAATAAATATAAAAATATTAATTAACATATTTAAAGTTTTAAAATAATAATTAATAGTTATCTTTATTTAAAATAGAATTAAAATTTTTCTTGGAGAGAAATCAAGAGGTGTGAATGCCTTACATAGTGCCATGTGACACACCCCTTTTCTTATTTATATCTATACTTTCCATATATATATATATATATATATATATATATACACATAATATTTTTTTAAATGTACATACATCATATACTTTTTAAAAAAGTATAAATACATACTTACATATATTTTTTTAAAAATATTTATACATTATATATTTTTTTTAAAATATACATATTTACTTACATATATCTTTTTTTTAAATATATACATAATATATTGTTTTTAAAATATAAATACACACTTTAATATAAATATACATACCTATATACACACATACAAACCTAAATACTAGCAGTATAAAGCATAAATATTAAAAAAAACAAATAGTGGCGACTAACCGGTAAAAATGACGAACCTTCGGCAACGAGAGGTTGTAGATCGGCCTTTCAAATTAGCAATATATTACAAAAAAAAGTTAACAATTTATATAAAAAAACAAACCATAAAAATATTTAACAAAACAAAACTTACGGTTGTTTAAAAGTATGGACTGTACCGGCCAGTTGAACCCGGTGGTAGTAGAGTTGTGGTGGTGGCGGCTCCCAGTAACAGTGGAGTTGTGGGGGTGGTGGTTCCCGGTGGTACATGGTGAGGGAGGGATGAGAGTGAGGGAGAATGAGAGCAAGAGAGAGGCAAGAGAGAGGAGAGATCGGGAGATAGAGTGGGAGTGAGAAAGAGACGAGAGAGAGGAGAGATTGGGAGAGACAGTGAGAGAGGGAAAAATGTGCAGAGCGAGGGAAAGAAGAAGCCTTGGCGCCGGGTTATTATTAAAAAAAAAAAATTTGACTTTTAGCGGCGTCACCGCTATTACTCTAAAAGGTACGGTTTATTTGGGGCCGTTGGATCTACATCTTGATCAAGTGTGGGGGTTTATTAGATCGGTTGGTGTCAGGATTTGAGCTTTAGTGTGACTTGCCACCCATCACCGCTAAAAAAGTTGCCGCTAAAAGTCAGGTTTGTTGTAGTGTGTTTTATAGAATAAACTAGCTAATGACTTCAGTTAAGAATAATAACCGAACAGATCAAATTATACCCACTCTGACAATGCATGTTTTTCGGTTCGTATTGCGTTAGTCACCCTTCTATTATATATAATAATATAATATAATAATGGTTCGAAGAATATGAGAAGTAAGTTTGAGGCTGAAAAAGCATAAAAGATTTAAAGAGTGAAAAGGTGTGTGTAACAAAATGACTATGAGACTATTATGGTCAAAAGTTTTCTTTCACCTTTTACACTCTTTTGTTTTTTGAAGCTTACTTTTCCACCTTTTTAACATTTTAATGACTTAAACTTTGATCATTAAGATCAAATCTTGGCACCGGATCAATAAACCTTTTAGAACTGGTATCTAACTTGGATACGAAATTAGACGTTCATGCGTGCATGCATGTTTATATTGCTCAATTTATTAAATAACTCCCGATATATCATGAACATGTTCGATTGATTTGTAATCGATTTGATGAAGTTTATTTTTATAAAAGGGACAGTTTTTGTCCAAAGGTTTTTGGAACTACATATCAAGGCGTGATGATGACTGATGAATAGCGTCATATTTATTTGTTTTCTAAAATTAATAATAAGTAGAAATAAACTAAAATATATATAAAAAAACACTAAATATGGATAATAAAAGTACCAAATCATATAAGTTCTGTAAAATTCTGCTTTATTTTTCCGAAGACAGAATTGCATTTAATTATTCCTAAAGTATATATGCAAAAAAAAAAATTTAATTAAAGAATAATATTTTTATTTCATGCCAAGACAAAACAAGTTACATTTAGATGGTGGGTAAGCGGACAACAAGCTGTGCCGCTATTCCCTTTTGAATCGCAAAGCCTATCCTGCTAAACGATTCTAATAATCATTTTTTTGCAAATCGATTCAAATAATCATTTTATTTTACTTTATTCTTATTTCCAATATAATTTATTAATTTCTTTTGGTAACTTCATTTTTTGCATTCTATCGTTTTCCTTTATACTTCAAGTCTTCAACGAAACCACAAAGTATAGCTATTATAAACGAATAGAATATTTGATTGAATCAATCTACGTGTTTGTACACACTTTATTTTAGTATTTCCATTTCAATTACAATAATTTCAAAAATTTCAAAAACTGGTAAATTTAGAGCATCCCTATAAAATGGTATCTCCTATAATGTTTTATTTATTCAATTTTAACCCAAATTTTTTTAAAATTACTTTTTTTACAGCTAATTTTTTTCTCTCCAACGGGGTTTGAACCCCTCACCGCTTAAAAAGACAATATTATCCAACACCTTGATATCACCAGGCCAAATGTCATTTTCTTTAAAATTACTCTCTGTGTTTATTTGTTGTGTTTCCGCTCTACGTCAATTTGACATGCATTTCTACATGTAACATGCATATATAAATTAAAGAACAATTTGCCCTACTTAGTTATTCATGAAATCTCGTAATAGAGTTCAAAGTGTTCCTGATTATTAATAGGCATGTGTATATATTCAGTAAAGATACATAAATTGATTTATAAAATGTTATTAGCAAAGCCTTTTTAAGTAAGAATAAAAGTAGATAGAAATAGAATAATGGCAGTCACCAAGAGAATAGAAGGGAATTATAATCTAGGGAATGTGAAGATAATTCCAAAAGAAACATCCCAAATTCATTCCTTGATGTCTGGTCATATGCATTTCTCTTCTTATGCTTCAATAGACCGCATGCACATCAAACTGACACCATCACTAACCCCCCCCCCCCCCCCTGTCTCTCTCTACAAAACATATGTATACATATACACATGTACGTATACATATTGCAGTGTGATGGTTAAGTAACTTATTCAAGCAAAGCGGACTTCACTTAAGATATTTGACTATGAATTAGGGTTTAACATATGTATATTGTGAGGTAAGAATGGTTGGATCATATTATCATATATAGCTATATACATAATACATGTATTTGCTTCTATATGTATGTGTATATATGTAGGTATGCATGTATGTATATGGGGTAGTGAGGGGCTCGTCTTTTGAAGGTCCTAACAAGGATTCTCTTAGGCCCTTCAGAGAGCTAGTGCAACACCAACACTAACACGTTTCTCAAGAGATAGTACAAGATTCTATACTGCTTACTTTTCTTTCATTCAATATGTTTTTTAAGAGTTCTAGAAAATACCCCTTTCACTAAAATAGCACCATGTTATTTCACAGTAGAGACATGAAAAGGAGAGAGAGAGAGAGAGAGAGAGAGAGAGAGAGAGAGAGAGAGAGAGAGAGAGAGAGAGAGAGAGAGAGAGAGAGAGAGAGAGAGAGAGAGAGAGGTGTCTAGACAGATATAGTATTAAACCCTAGGTGCTTTATATTTCAATATATGTGCATGAGAATCAAACAAAACTGGAGGGTGAATGATGTTGTTGATGATCAGAGGTTCACTTTTTATGAAGTTTGATGCCCCACATTCCTCTTACATGTACACTTTAAACAGCCATCATTACAGCTGAGGTGGCATGGGGCAATCAAACTTTACTTTTTTCAACTTTTGTTTATCCTTCTCTTTTGGTAGGGTTGAAGGAATGTCTCTTTGCTTCACATCTTACTTACTTATTCTAATTCCTTTCTATTTTTATTTTTATTTTTATTTTTATTTTTAGTTTTTAACATGCACTAGATTTGCCATTATTGAGTCATTGATAACCTTTCTATAATTAGTTCATAGAAATATACCAAACCATGCATGATATTTGAATAATAAACCCTAATTAACACATATGTGAATTATGTTGATGTTTAATTATTTTATTATATAATGAATTAAAATTTTAAACTATATATACAAGATCAGTCTTACAATAATAATCGGTAAAGGTAAAAGGCAAGAAATTATGTTAAAAAGAACTTTCAAAAAGTGAATCTTGATGTAGCAATTAGGATGGGCACTTTTATTTATGCCAATATTCTTGCATTGGGAGTTGGGATTGGTGGAACATTCAAACTGAAGTTTGGCTTTGTGGGCTTAATGCATGCCTTTTTAATTGCATCTACTTTTATCATATCATATTTTTGGTAAATTTGAAATGATGACTCGCACTTGGGAAAAGGAGTTCTAAATTCATGTAAAAGGAACCACACCTAATTAAGGTTTTATAACTATAGTCTTATTAATTTAAATTATCAATATATGGTTATGAATTATTTATTATGATTTTCTTACTATATGATCATGTGAATTAAGTGAAGTTTAGGCTTGTAAAATCCTTATCATTAAACTAGCTCGTTTCACGATCGCCGTTTTTTTAAAGTTGTTACTTATTATTGGTGCTGTTTATGAACAACCTTTAAGAAAAGGTATATGATGAACCTTTAACTAGATAATATTGCGCAATTATAAATGATAATTTTAGAACTTGTGAATATGGTGATCTGATGATGATGAATACCACCATGGAAAAAACAAAAACAAATTATAGTTGTTTTTAAAAGGTAATGATAGATAAATAAAGCTCATCTAGCAAAAAGTAAGTCTCATCATTACACTTTAAAGATTCAATTACATATCAGTTAAGTTAAAGGGCACTAAAACAACTCATGCTCAGACTAGAATGTCTAACCAATTTAAAGCCCTTGTGATTCTAAGTACTAACACATCATAGTTACACCAGGGCTGAATGTAACTTTTATTTAGAGGGTGTTTGGGATTGAGTTTCAAAACAACTTATTGACTTATTGGCATTTTTAAAAAGCCAATAAGTCAATAAGTTGTTTGTGTAACCTAAAAGCACTTTCTGTTTTAACTTTTAAAGGTGGAAAATCTGTTTTTGAGAAGTTAGAAATCATGGCTTTTGGAAAAAAAAAGTACAAATATACCACCCATACCACCAATATTCACAATAAGTTAAGCGAAACATTTAAAAAAAACAATTTATTGACTTTTTGACGTTTTTCATCCCAAAAGCTAATCCAAACACTTTTTTTAAAACTTCTTTTCAAAAACTCATAAGTCAATAAGCACTTCTGACCAAAAACACTTTTACATTTCCAAACTTAATCCCAAACACCCTCTTAATAGCAATTCCTAGAGGTTTCTAGGATAAAATATATATATATATCAACTTCCGATTTTCAAATTTCAATAAGTACCACCAGAGTTATACGTTGCCATGGCAAGATATAAATAAGCTTACAAACCTAAACCCTACAACATAACACATCTTAATTGTTAAATGATCGATCAAGACGTAAGTTGTAAACCTGGCAATACCTACAGGCTACAACTGTTCAACACATTGAACGCAAACCATTTAAAATATTGGGGTATAATGTAGGTGCAAATGTTCATACGGTGTCACTACTATGCATGTAGATTGTGTAGTATTAGCTAAGTACACCTTCTAAAAAGTGTATTGAGGAGTTGCAAGTACTTAAAATATGGTTGCAAAAGTCAATAGGTGCCTTTAGGTAGGTTGAATGTGAAGTTGCGAGTACTCGACTTTGGTGGAGATTACTCGAGTACTCGGGAATGGTAAGATATAAACATAAATTAATTTTTGGGAAATTATATACGCCAGACAAATATCATAATTAAGCTTATTAGGGGTTGTTTGGTAGCCTCTGATTCAATTAAGAATCTATCTCTGAATCGGTTAGAGATGGAGCGTATTTGGCTCGTTTAAAAGACATCTCTTAATTAGAGGCGTCCATTAGGATTTGCGTATCATATTCGATCTGTTAAAAAATATGCCCCTTACGCTTTAACGAAGTAAATAATTTAAAGTTTAATTAAACCGTTACCAATTTATAACAATTAAGACTTGTGGGCTTACAAATTTGTTATGGGTTATTGGGTTACTGAACAACTTTAAAAGATTTGAATTTAACTGAGCACAAGTTAAATGAGGTATTTAAAAAAAGATACATATATAATGTGTATGTATGTGTGTATATATATATATATATATAGAGAGAGAGAGAGAGAGGATAGTGATCCTATAGCAAAATTAGTTTTTTGTCATTTTGGACTTATTTCATGATGTTTTGGATTGTTCTTCCTAGAAAAACAGCAAACAGAACAATTAAAAACTGAAAACAATGTATTTAAGGCGTAAAACTTAAAACATCATGCCAAGAACATTAACCAATGTGTTTTAAGTGTTTAGGTGTGTTTTAAATTTAATGACTATAATACATTGCATTGCATTGTATTTTAAATTGTTGTATTTAGTATTTTTCAAGCCAAACCTAAAACATCATTCCTAAATCCAAAATATGATGACTACATGTTAATTTTTTATGTTTCTCACGCTTCTCACGAAAACCAGCTTTCCTACAAGGTCCTATATATATATAGGATCCGGATCATTTGAGAACTCCTCTGAGTTGTGAGAACTCAGGAACTCACTTTATAACCACACACTTATTTTAATAAAAAATGAATATGTGGTCTAGAATTAAACAACAATAAAATAATAAATAAAATATTAATATACTTACATGGGGGTAAAAATCCCTTACACCGGTGTAATTTGACGTAAATTAATGTGTTTTTTTTACAGCGGGGTTTACGTGTTTTTACACCAGTCTGCAAAAAAAAATCGCATTTTACATCGAGTTCTCGCGAGTTCTCACAACTCATTGAGTTTTCAACGGATCCTAACCCTATATGTGTGTGTGTGTGGAGGATCCTGTAGAAAAATTGGTTTGTGTGAGAAAAATTAAGAATTGACATGTAGCCATCATGTTTTTTATTTTGAAATGATGTTTTGGGTTGTTTTTGCTTCAAAAACACTTAACACAACAATATACAAAAAGTTAAAACACAATCCAATGTATTATAGTCATTGAATTTAAATTACAGATAAAACACCATATTAATTATTTAAAACACTCTGCTCAAATGTTCTTGACATAGTGTTTTAAGTTTTAAGCCTAAAATACATTGTTTTCGGTTATTAATTGTTATGTTTGGTGCTTTTCTAAGCAAAACAATCCAAAACATCATGAATACATCCAAAAAAATATGCATACATATCAATTTTTAATACTTCTCACACTTCTCACACAAACCAATTTTTCTACAGGAACCCTACCATATATATATATGTGTGTGTGTGTGTGTGTATGATTTTTTTAATGTGCCCCGTAGATTTCCAGGCTCGAGCCCGAAGACACCTCATTGGCCACCCATGCTCTTAATGGTTTATTGAGTCTCTTAATGGGTTAGTTTTAGAAAGATACTAACCGATTCACAGGCTATCTCTTAATCGATCAGACCGCTTAATGGTTAAACACAAGATTTCCAAACAATCCCTTAGTATTTATAACAAAATACATGATTAACAAATAAAAAAAGTTACGTGTTAAAATACTAAAATATTATAAAAACTAATATTTATCTTTTGAAATATTATACTCATTTCTTAATATTATAGATGTAGCAATTATATTTTAATTTTTTAGATCAAACTCAGCCTGAGTAGATCGACTAATCTAATTCTAACAGAGGTTGCCAAGGATGAGTTTAAACAAGTGTGCTCATGTACTAGTACAGAAATGGTGCAAGAGACACGGTGAAATTGATCATCAAACGCGGTTTTGAACCGCGTCTTTACGCTGCACGTCTTTAGGTGGCTTCCTTTAAGACACGGTGGTGACTGGACCACGTTTACACGAAAACCGTGACTTAAAAGTTGATTTTTTTTGCCAAAATAGTGCTATAGTACAAAAAATTTGTACATTTGGGGTGTGTCAGAGTGGAGTTTTTACATTTGGAGTAACCGCAAGTTGGAGTTGCGGTTTCATCTTACGTGGAGGCGACTAGGAAGGAGAAGCTAAAACTTTTGGTGATTAGGAGGGAGGGTCTTGATGAGTAGGAGAGAGGTGTGGAGAAACCGCAACTTGGACTTGCGGTTATGTCTGTCTCTTCCTGCTACACACTAAATCAATCGAGAATCAATAAGAAGCACATGTTAGCTTATATTATATATGACAATCGATGGATGATAGCAGGCTTCATCAATAAGAAGCACATGTTAGCTTATATTATATTCACATGCATTCCATCGTCCTTGACTGATATTAGTAGCAGGCTTCGTTGATTTCATTGATGGATGATAGCAGCACTGCAGCAGCATGGGTCAGAATTTGATAAAGAAACCGCAAGTTGAACTTGCGGTTTCCTTTCCATCTCATCATCCTCCCTCATAGTTGACAACCTCACTCCTAGTAGACAAAGTTTCCTTCGACACCTCACTCCTACTCAGCGACACATCAGCAAAACCGCAACTTCAACTTGCAGTTTCACCAAAAGCTCAAATGCTGATCTGACACACCCCAAATGTACAAATTTTGTGTACTGTAGCTCCATTTTGGCAAAAAAAAAAAAAAAACCTTAAAAGTTGGTCTCTGGAAAAAAAATGAACTCCGGTGAGACGCCGGAGCACCTGCAGTAGTGGTCTTTATCTTGAAGAAAACCGTCGGTTCAAACTACTTTCAATTGGCAACAATGTCTACAAATACGTGTCTAAAATCCATAACAACCAAATCTACAAAAGCTTGTTTAAAAACCGCAACAACCATGTCTACAAAAGTTTTCAATTTGCAACAACAAAAACCGGATCTTAAACTACTCATCTCCTCATCTTCACAATAACTTATCGGTAGTGGTCTGCATCTTGAAGAACGGTGAACGGCACCAATGGTCTACATCATAAACAAACTAATCTGTTAAAAATAATGAAAATATTTGGAAGAAAATAAGTTTACACACCTTCATTTTTAGGGTGATGACAAACAGCGTTGGAGCACATCTATGTCGGTGGAGTGGTGGTGAAGACAAACAGCTTTGTAGGGTGAATACCAACAGCTTTTGTTGAGCCATTATGTACTAGTGTTAGTATAAGTTAGGGCTTAACGAGAGACGTAGTTTGGATGAGAAGTTGCGGTTCAAGCATCAAAAGTCGTGGTTGCATCATATGACCGCGTCTTCAACTCCCTAAACCGTGACTTTTAAACCCAGAATAATTAATGTACTATGGAAAGCATCTAATGATTCTTTGACCGCGTCTTTAGACTCTCAAAACCCGCGTCTTTTGAGCAACTTTGTACTAGTGATGTCAACCGATAAATATTCTTGGCTTGTTCAGTTTTATTTATATGTTTGACACAATTTTTGGGTCATGGTCATATTTGCATCGTGTCATATTAGATCCATCAATCCTCGAACACACGAATTTAGCATCTAGTTATTAAATAAGTCATCAGTTGTTGAGATAGGTTACAAAACTTCGTATGGGTTACTAATAAGACCACAACTTAATCTATACTATATTATAAAGCATTTGACAAGGACTTCTTAAAACTTAAGAGGTACAAGTTTAATTGCTTATGATACAACACACAATGCATAAAATAACTATTTTTTGGGGGCAAAGTTTTCTTTATAACACCATATTTAATCAAAAGGAAATCAAGAGTCAAGAGAGTTTATGAGATATCATGACATTCAATTTTATAATGACTTTAAACACATTAAATTGAAAACCTATAAAAACAATTCATAATACTATGTTTTATTATAATCTTTTATATAAAATTAGGAAATTTAGAAACTTAAATTTTTATAAACTTGATAATACTTTATAGAAATCGAGAAATCAATAACGAAAGTTTTTTTTTATAATTAGGTAACGGTTTGAATTATGAAATTCTTACGCTATACTCATACACAGAGTCGGTCTTCGGGATTTGTGTGTCTTCTACGAGTTGAAAAAAAGGCCCCTAAACCCTAACAAATCAATCCTGCATGTTTTCTATTAAAAGTGTTGTGGTCCCCGCTGCAACGTGCGGGCACCCCTACTAGTATATTCCTTCAATGACAAAGAAACCTAGCGGCTAAATATCTCCCTTCTGTAGGCGAGCCCAACCCAGATAATAATAATGCAAGACCAATCTAGAGCCCAATCTACTATTTCTATTAGTTTTCCATGACTGGGCTATCACAATTGGGTTTTAATCTACAAAATGGGCCAGACTTGGTTCTGATTTCTGAATGTGTATGTACTATAGTCGTGTGTTTTTTTTTTCTTCTAGTATTAACTTCTTTTCACCTATTATGACAATCATCAGAAAATTCAAAATGTTGAAAACACAATGAAAATTGAACTCGATTGTTACTTCTACTCCAACTAATCTTTTTTTTAATTATTTTTTGTGAGATTGAAACTGCGGTATGTCAAAAACAGTCTAGAACGATCGGTATCCAGACCGTAGACTACCCCAACCATTCCATGAGCACCCGACACATAAATCTAAGCTTTTAACACTAATCGGATTCGTTTGGGGCCCATAAGATAGAAGCAGCACTATGATCAGCATACCACAGAGTTTTTTAAGGCCCAAAGAAAATAAACAAGTTGGCTTAAGTTATTGGGCTCTGTATCTTTCTGCTCTAATATGAGATGATTCACAGACTAGCAGGCCGATCACCAATGACTTGTGTTACATATGGTAGGGTTGATTGGTTGAACATCGTTCCAGTTGGTTCGGTTGTGGATTAAAACCTATAGCCAATGTTTCATATAGATTTCGTAACCGATAAATTTCATTATTAACGGTTCGATTAATTAAGCTAACTACCAGCCTTGGATGTGTGTCGATTCAGGATAATTTGAATTTTATTTTTTTTTTGAATGCCAACAAACATTTATGCCCGACTACCCAGGGGAGTCCCCACACTATGGACAGACCCCCACGACCAACCCAATGGAGGGCCCATACGTACCTCGGGCGGCTGGCGTAGTCAGGCCCGCCCATGCAGTTCCCGAAACCGGGGAAAACTCAACCCCTCACCCGCCCGTATGCACGACGGTGAAGGATTGGTAAAACCCGGGCAAGATCAGGACTCGAACTCGTGACCATAGGCCATGAGTCATCCATCATTTCTCATTATGTCCTTCATGGGAATCAAACCCAAAACCCACAAGAGGGATCCTCGGTTCATTCACCAACTGAGCTACCCGTGAAGGACAACCACCAAATCAGGATAATTTGAATTAATAAACCATATTAAATCTTTGGTCAGATAAATTAGTAGCACTTGTTTTTATTTATAAAGGAGAGTACGCGGCAACTAATATGTTACTTAAAATGAACCATAACATAACGTTTTCTCCATATAACATATTGTGTATAAAAAAAATATAAATGCCAGCTCGGTTCCAGTTGCAAAGCTTGAGAATTCAGACCAGGAGATCAGAAGTATATAGCTAAACTTTTTTAAAAAAAAAACGGGGGGTCGAAACCGTACATACAAAAAAAATATACGGATACTATGTAATTGGACCTTCTGAGCGAAAAATTCAAGGGGGTCAACCTTGAGAATTCGGACCGGGGGATCGAAAGTATATAGCTATTTTTTTTAAATGGCGGGTCGAAAGTATATACCAAAAAAAGTTCTATACGAATACTATATAATTGGACCTTCCGAGTGAAAAATTCAGGGGGGGGGGGGTGGCGCTGCCCCTTAAAACCTGCGCCACTGCTCGGTTCGGTTAATTTGGTTAGTTACGCACACATAACCATAACTACAACATAAAAATCTGTTTTTCTATGTGTTCTATTATTCAATTTGTTATTGCTCACCCCACCAATCTATCATAAGGTATGCCCTTCCTAACGATTAGACAGGTACCAAAGGATCTATCATTGACTAATTAAGTAGGATCAATCATAAGACGATTGTAATTCCGCATATCATATTCTTCTGTCATGTGATTTTGCAAAACTAATCTGGACATGGACATGGTGTAAGCTCGTCCCTTCGATGGCTGGTAAATGTTGGTTTATCAGAAGAGCACGGAACTTGAAGATTTTCAACTAGGTACCGGTTTCAAGAATAGGTGACGAGATCAAGACAACAAGTTTTCTTTCTTTGAGGCATAGGCCAAACGGCCCCAGTTTAGAATAGACGGATTGGTGTAGTTTTCTCTCCGGTCTAGCTGCTTGTTGGAATTTGATTATAGAATTTCATTCTAAATAACAAACTACTCAAATGTGATAGACACTACAATGAAAAGCACCTAACGGTATAGAAATTTAAAGAATCAAAGTAAAATCCTTGACAAAAATATAATGTTGTTGTTGGTGGCCTTAGTACTTTAAAACGTTAAAATAAACCACATTAAAAGTTATTCAAGACGATAGTAGGCAATTATTACCTCTAGAGAATAGAAAGGCTGATCCCATTAAGACGTGACTCCTTTATTTCAAAAGCAATCTATTAATTTAAATATTTAAGGGTAAAGGATTATTTTCAATTCAACGCTCCGACAAACATGGAACGCCGCCGGATGCCAATTCCGGTTGCCGTTCAGAGTCGTATTCTGAAAGTTTTCGTAACGAATATTCCTGAAGGTTGCAGTGGCAACGACTTGGCTTCCCATGTTAGGATTTTTGGTGAGATTTTCGATTTGTATATTGCAAGAAAGAGGGATAAGGGAGGCAATCGTTTCGGCTTTATTTCTTTCCTGGATATCAAAGATAAAGAAGAACTGTTAAAGAACTTGAAGACCATCCGTATGGGGGGATCAAAACTGTGGTTCAATATAGCACGTTTCGTGTTGGAGGATGGAGAGATAAATAACCATAGGGAGGAGAGATCTAAGGAACACGAGAAGGGCGAAAAGGTTCAACCGCCTACGGTGGAGAAGAAAGGGTCGTCGGATATCGGAAGCAGGTCGTTCAGAAACATGCTGGTCGCTAAGACGTTAACTATTAACGATGACATGGTGGGTTTCCAATCGCTGCATGGCCTAGCGGTCGCGGCAAGGATGGTTGATTTAAATGTTTTAAAGAATGTTAAGATTGTTTTGAAGAGTTTGGGTTTTCCACAAGTTAGAGTTCAGTATATTGGCGGCCTCGACGTTTTGATTACTTTCCCTGGTCCGGAATCGGCTTCCCGTTTTCGTGAAGCAGCCTTGGCTAGGTATGATGTTTTTTCTGCTGTTGCGCTATGGACAGGTCAAGTTTTGGGTTGCGAAAGATTGGCATGGGTTAAAATTCAAGGTGTTCCATTGCATCTTTTGTCCAAAGAAGTGGTGGATCTGATTGCCGGCTCGTTTGGAAGAGTTGTTCACAGTGCACAATGTACGGAGAACGATATTGATTTATCCTATGTGTACGTTGGGATACTGGTTGGAGATGGGATTCGTTTAACTGAAGAAATCTTGCTGAAGTGGAAAGACCGTAAGTTTCGAGTTTGGGTTACCGAAGAACTGGGGGAATGGATTCCGGATTTTTTGGAACCCGAACAGGATTGTGTTGATGAGGATGCTCAGGCAGATAAGGATGGTAATGGTGTCCCCCAAACAGCGTCCGCCCCTGCGGATATGGAAGACATTAGGGAAGAAGTCCTGAACTCTCCGGTGACGGTGCAACAGGCCGCTGCCGAAGTTCTTAATTTAGAAGGTGACGGAATATTGGGCGATAATGAAGGAATTAATTATGTTGCTAATAATGATACAATTAATGCCCATATTGATGGAGAGGAATTCATTGAGGAAGAAGTCAACGATGAGGGAAGTTTTATTCCAGCCAACCATTTTGATTTTGACCAGGTATGTGATACTAGTGGGCCCAACTCGGTTTGTAATATTAGTAAAAGAAAAAAGTTTAAAAAGTCGGAAGTGGGCCGGCCCAGTGTGGGGTATACTAGTAGTCAAGAAAGCCTCAAAGTTACTAAACGGGCTAAAAATAATGAGGATCCCTTTGGGCTTGATGATATAGTGGGATTAAATGAAGAAGACTTAGATAAAATGGGGAATGTTAATGTCGCTATAGAGGGTGAAAACGTTCCTGGAGCTTTTGATCTTAATAAAAGGATTGAAGCTCTGGCCGCGGATGACCAACGTATGGAAGAAGGTCACGAGAATGACGAACTACAAACTGAATTATTGAGGTCTCAAGAAGTTAATCAAACGGTAATATTGGGTGGAAAAGTTGGGGTGAATCTGGAACGTTTTAAAGACTTGGTTCACGATGAGGTTGTCAAAGAAGGGCTACAAGCAGGTAATAAATGAATTGCTTGTCGATTAATATCCGAGGGATTGGGGGTTCTGGTAAATCTGTCTGGGTAAACAAGATTAAAAGGGATTGTGGGGTGTCTTTTATAGGCTTGCAAGAAACTATGAGTTCTAATGTTTCTGTTAGTTTGATCTCTAGTTTGTGGGGAGGGGCCGGTGCCGATTTCGAGTGGGTTGGGGCTAATGGAAATTCGGGTGGTTTAATTAGCCTGTGGGACCCTAAACTTTTTGCGAAAGATAATGTAGTGAAGGATACGAATTTTCTTTGTGTATCGGGTATTTTGTCGGATGGTTTGGTTCGTCTTAATATTCTTAATGTCTACGCCCCTCAAAGCAACGGGGAGAAGCGTGGCCTTTGGTTGAAAATTAGGCATCTTTTGTCGAGTTTGGATGGGTGGTGGATTGTCTTTGGGGATTTTAACGCTGTCCGTCATCGGGATGAACGTAAAAATTCCGGTTTTGATAATGTTTGTGCTAGAGATTTTAACGAGTTTATAGAAGAGGCTGGACTGAGAGAGTACCAATTGAAAGGGATGCAATATACGTGTTTAACGATTCGCAAAGGGGTGTGCAAGATGAGTAGAATAGATAGATTCTTCGTCTGTGATAACGTGTTTAATAAATGGCCGAATGTGTGTGTTAGAGCGTTGAAAAAAGATCTTTCGGACCATTCCCCGGTAGTTTTTTCAGTGGTTGAATCTAATTTTGGTGCCAAACCCTTTCGTTGGTTCGATTCGTGGCTGGAGAAACCGGGTTGCGAAGATGTGATTACAAAAATTTTTGATGGGTGGCGAGATCAAGGGCCGCCGGACATTAATTTGTTGAATAAGTTGAATAAAATACGGGAGGTTTTGGTTTCTTGGTGTAAACAGCGAAAGTCGGAGGAATTGGTATTTGAAAGTGAGTTGCTTAATGACAAGGGGAACTTAGAGGTTATCATGGAAAAGAGGGATTTGAAAGAGGAAGAACTGTGGGTTTGGTCGGAATGCAATAAGAGCTTGGAAGAAATTCGTCTTAGTAGGGTGCGCGATTTGAAACAGAAATCTCGTGTCAAGTGGGCGGCCCTGGGAGACGAAAATTCTAGTTATTTTCACAGCATTATCAATGGCAGAAAAGCTAAAAATGGGATCCCGGGTTTGACTATCGATGGTGAATGGGTCTCTAAGCCATCGTTGGTTAAAAAAGAGATTTTGAGATTTTTTAGAAACCATTTTAAAGAAGATATACATTCGCGGCCAGATTTGTTTTGTCCCGGGTTAAATGTGTTAAGCGAATCGGAAGGTATCTCTTTGATTGCTCCCTTTTCTAGACAGGAGATTAAAGATGCGACGTTCGAGTGCGGTTCTAATAAAGCTCCCGGTCCCGATGGTTTTAATTTTTTCTTCGTGAAGCGTTTCTGGAGTTTCTTGGAAGAAGATTTCTGTCGTATATTGTCGGAGTTCCATGAGACTGGGTTTATCAATCCGGGTTTTGCTGCTTCTTTTATTACTTTGATCCCAAAGGTTAAAACTCCTTTGGGTCTCAAAGATTATCGTCCTATTACTCTCGTCGGTATGGTGAGCAAGATTATTTCTAAAATTCTTGCGAATCGTATTAAAAGGGTGATGGGTAAGGTTATTTCAGATTCTCAGTCGGCTTTCTTATCTGATCGTTTTATTCTTGATGGTCCGTTAGTTATTAACGAGTTGATTGCTTGGTTAAAGCGAAGGAGAAAAAAGGTTTTTTTGTTAAAGATCGATTTCGAAAAGGCCTACGATAATGTTAATTGGAATTTTTTATTGTCCATTCTTCTTCAAATGGGTTTTCCTCAAACTTGGTGCAATTGGATAAAAGGTATTCTTGTTTCTTCCAGAGCGGCGGTTTTAGTTAATGGTTCCCCTACGTTTGATTTTAAGTGTGAGAAGGGTTTACGTCAAGGAGATCCCATTTCTCCTTTTCTCTTTCTTATTGTTATGGAGGCTCTTTCTTGTATTATCAGGAAGGCTAGGGAGACAAACGATTTTAAAGGTATTCGATTTGCGGATGGTGAGGAGGATGTCACTCATCTTTTTTATGCGGATGATGCCCTTATTTTGGGGGAATGGTCTAGAGAAAATATCCAAATGACGGCGAGACTTCTCCGTATTTTTCACATTGTCTCGGGCCTTCGTATTAATATCGCTAAATCTAATCTGTTTGGGGTTGGTACTACCGATATAGAGGTTGATGAGATGATGGAAGTTTTGGGTTGTAGGAGGGGAGCTTTTCCTTTCGTGTATCTTGGCATTAAAGTGGGTGCTAATATGTCTCGGGTTTGTAATTGGAATCCGGTGATGGAGGTTATTAAAAATAGACTAGCGTCGTGGAAAGCGAGATGTTTGTCCATTGGAGGGCGCCTTATTTTCATCAAGTCTGTGCTTGAAAGTTTACCTTTATATTACTTCTCGATGTACAAGGCTCCCCAAACGGTAATCGATAACATTGAAGCTATTATGAGGCGTTTCTTATGGTCGGGATCTAGCAACGACAGAAAAATTCCTTGGATTGCGTGGGATGTTATTACCGCCTCTAAGAAGGATGGTGGGCTCGGAATTTCTAAATTACAAGTGACGAATGAGTCCCTCCTTTTGAAGTGGATTTGGCGATTTAAAAAAGACGGGAACAGCTTGTGGAAAAGAATCATTAAAGGCTGCCATGGTTCGTCGCGTCCGTGGTCGGTTCTGCCTTGTTTGTCTTCTGCCACAGGTGCTTGGAAATCGATTGTGAAGCTTGGCGATAAAAGATTATTAAATGGCAAATCGCTTCATAATTATTTCAAGGCTTCGGTTGGTAATGGTGCTGTTATCGCTTTTTGGGCCGATATTTGGCTCCGGGATACTCCTCTTCGATTGGTTTATCCAAACTTATTCAGATTAGAGGTTAACAAGTGGGCTTCGATTCAAGATAGGCTGAAGATGGTTAATGGTTCCTTAACAGCTTCATGGGGTTGGAGACATGATCCGTCTTCAAGTGAAGCTATTGCCGAGTTATTCTCGTTGCTTGGGGAGTTATTCGCGTTTAGTTTGGGCGAGGGAGGGGACGCGTGGTCTTGGACTGCGGATAGTAGTGGTTTGTTTTCTGTCCGGTCCGCTAAACTTTTGCTGTACGGAGACGCTCTGCCTTTTACTGGGCCAAGCGTCGATTGGAAGAATTGGACTCCCCTCAAATGTAAAATTTTGGTCTGGAGAGCAGTTAGGAACCGCTTGTCCACTCGATTGGAGTTGTCCAGACGTGGTTTGCAGCTGCAGCACTTGGATTGCCCTCTTTGTCATGCGGATACGGAAACGGTTCTTCATCTTTTTACCGGATGCATCTTTACCATGGAGATATGGAGTAGGATCTCTTCTTGGTGCCGTTTAAGCCCGTTTTACGCCTTCGATGTCAACGATGTAATGTCTTATGTGGATTCGCAAAAGCTGCCCAATTCTAAAAAACGAATTCTGAACGGTATTGTTTTCACGACTTTTTGGAGTATTTGGATGGAAAGAAACAACAGAGTTTTTACCAAGAGACGGCTTAGACCCGTGGAGCTTTCGGAAAGTATCAAGGCGACTGCGTTTTTTTGGTTTCGACATAGAACTAGATGTAAACAAGTTAATTGGATTTTATGGTGTAAAAACCCATTGGATTGTCTGTAAGTCGTTTGGTTGTCTCCGAGTCCTCGCTTTGAGGACTTTCGGAGCTTGTTGAATGAAAGTTTTTTTGCAAAAAAATTAATTTAAATATTTTATGAGGTTTTATGCAATTACTTTTGGTGATGATTGACATGTTTCCTTTAAAGCCAAACGATTTTTCTTTTGACCTGCTAGAGATCAAACATAACCCAATTTGACCCATTTGAAAGTAAATGTGTTTAATTTCAACCTCTAGTTAACGATTAAAACATAAATTGATAAGGTGTTTCTACTTTGGGAGATCAACATAAAAAATATTGAATTTAAGCTTGATGAAATGTAAAATGTAAAATGTGAACTCTAAAGGATATACACACAATTAAATATTTAAAGTGTTCATATATCCCTTAAATATTAGGATTCAGTACAGTGACTTTAGACAAAAACTTATCTAGGGGCATGGAATGTTAAAGTGTCTGTAATCTGTTGATTTGCAGAAGGAGATGAAGAACAGTAAACCTTTATCATCGAAAACAAAAAAGGGCACACTAGCTTCCATGTGTCAAAAAAGTGGTCCAATATTTTCAATATAAGCTCAAGTCTTATCATGCAAAAAAATTGGTAATTCCTATAGGTGTCAACTTCAGCTTTTTACTTATGTATGTATCAATGTGTGTGTGTATTATCCCTAACATGTCAAAGGGGGTGAAATTAAATTAAAATTTAGCTAAAAGGTGAACATGTGAAACATGTTTAAAGTTAGCTAAAGTCTTATTAGTTATTTTCATTCATATAACCTCCTAAATAATTTTTATCCAAAGATTTAGATTAGCGTATATTGTAATCACATTTAACACATTCATAATAATAAAAATAAATAAATAAAGATTGGACGAAAAGGTGTTAATGGATCGACCCAACCTGACAGACCTGTTTCCAATGTTGCAGAAGGCGCTAAGCGGGCGGTGAGGTACAGCCTAGGGACTAGTCGGGACTAGGCGTTTTGGTATTTTTATACGTATTATATATATATATATATATATATATATAGGTGTTTTTTAAAAAATATGTGAAGATACATACACATAATACTTAGATATATGCACATAATACTAAGAAATACTTAGAAATTAAAAAATAAATTTAAAAACCACCGCCTAGGCCCGCCTAATGGCCGACTAATGGCCAAAACGCCCAGATCTCCGCCTAAGGGCTTATTCCTATATTAGTCACCGCCTAGGCCGATTTTTACAACACTGCCTGTTTCAATGCAAACATGTGAAATAATAATCACATGGATCACCATGGTCTCCACCTCCACACACCCAATCTTAGCCACAAATGTCATTCATGTTGGAACCGAGGTGGGTGGACCAATTATGAGCTTAATGCGAACTTTCAAATGATCAAAACTTTGAAAAGACATTTGATTTATTTGAGATTAAAGATCAATGTTATAAACATGATTTGCGATAAATTATAACACATTCAAACTTCAAATTGACATTATGCAAGAACTTACATTAGTATTGACACAACACCATAAGAATAACGATCAACTTAGTCTGAAGATTAGGACAACAATATGCACCTTAAGTTGAGGTTATTCCTCAGAATGTCGACCCATTAAAACCAAAAAACGGACGCTGATAAAAAAAGGAAAAGAAGTTACAAATCCATCAAAAAATGATAAAGAAAAAGATGAAGAAACGTACCTCAACGTCGTAAAACTTGATATAAAAGCGTGAACTATCAACAGATAGTTTTGTTTGAAGAATATCCGCAATGGTTGAACTCAACTTCCCATTGACAGTTGGATTAAGTCCACCAATTGAAATCAGTTCTCCATATGCAGCCGGCTCTTCTGTGCCGGCAAATGATATCGGCACGCCTCCATTAACCAAGATCATAACATACTGCCAAGGTTAAATAAAATATTTTTACTGATTTACATTTCCACAGTTCGTCACAGATCTTACAAATTGCTATGTTTTTATCATATTTTCATAAGAAATATAATCTTTGTATAAGCGTCAGAGCAAACAAAATCTAGGCAGACAGAAAAAAAAAATCAAAACACTTTGTTGTCAACAATTTAACACATCATTAAAACAATAAAAACCCACAAAAACCTAAGGGTGTTCAACACAGCAAATTCAATTTATTCACAGAAACATTTCAACAAACAGTTGGCATGCATTATACCGCCATTAGCAAAATCAATGACAACAGCTACAGAGTTCAATTAAGGATTTCTATAAGAAACATAATCTTTTACAAGCCCACAATTTGTCACAATTCATACAAATTTTAAACTTTTAGTCTCATTTTTTATAAAAAAGATAATCTTTTTTATATGTGACAGCAACCAAAATTTAGGAAACAAGAAAAGAAATGAAAGCAACCCACTTTCTTGTTAACAATTTGACCCATTATCAAACAACTAATAACCCAATAAAAATCTAAGGGAGTTTAACACAAAAAGGTTCAAGTTATTCACAGAAGCATTTCATCAAACAGTTGGTGGGCATTACACAAAAAGTAATAAAAAGTAGAGGGTTTAGAAAGAAGCTTAACAGATTCGGGCTTTCCAATGATCTTTGCAACAGCCTTGGTGGCATCTTTGAGAATGTCAGAAGCAATCACTGGGTCTACTGGAACGTTGGTGAACAGATTCAATGTTGGCATCTTTTCCCCAATTTTTTCTCTTAGACAAGATTCTATGAATATTTTATTAAGGGCATTCAAGAAGTTGAGAGAAATGTGTGGACTCTAACGTTGCGTTCCCGGGTTAACTTTAACGAGGGAAAATGAATAGAAAGGAAATGAAAAAAAACAAAAATTTAATTGTGTTCCGAGTTTTATTTAAGGAAGGAAAAGAAAGGAAAACAAAAAATGTTGTGTTTCTGAGTTTCACTTAAGAAATGAAAAAAAATTGAAGGAAAACTAAAGAAAATCAAAGGAAAACTAGGTCAAATTCTTTAGTTTAGTTTTTCTTCCGATTTGGAAGGAAACGGAAGGAAATGATATGTATCATTTTTTTTCCTTTCCTTCGATTATTTTCCCTACTCAAGTAAACTCGGGAACGAGCGTAAATTCCTAGGTTAAAGATGGAGAACTAGATTAGACATATATTAAGTATCAAAACAATTGATTGTAAAGATGTCTAAGAACTAGATTAGACTTATATATTAAGTATTAAAACAATTGATTGTAAATTTTATATTATGATAGTATACAATCAAAGATGTTATTAAGAAGCTTGATAGATTAGGTTTCAAAATGATGGATTCTTAATATTAAGTTACAATCAGTCGCTTTAATATTTACCAATGGTTGATATGTGACATACCCTCGGGACTACGCCTCGATTACTTTACGTTTAGGTGAATCACATATATCAAAACGTGCGTTCACATATAGTTAACCCATCACATAATGCTTTGATTAATTCGTCAATGTGTACAACGTACCCCCTTCACAACACGTGCAAGTCTAATTGGGTCGATGGGGTTTCTAACCGACTAAGATACCATCAGCTTTTCTAAAATGACAAAACTCACCACTCAACTTTTTTTAATTTGACAAAAAAGCTTTATAAGTTGACAAAAGTGACCCCCCCCCCCCATTTGTATAGCTCGTTAGCCAAGTGGCGTTGGTAATTGAAACAAGCTTCTTCGACGTCGATTTCTAACAACAATGATTTATTTTTAACAAGACTCGCCATCATCATACAAACCAGGACACCTGCATTAGTAACCTTTCCGTTGTCTTGGGGCACATCTAATTCAACTGAACCAACAGAAACTTGATATTTCTCGACATGATTGTAATTTGCCCAATAATGAATACGTTCAAGAAACCATCGGATAAAAAGTGTTAGCCTCTCCATATAGTGAGCAACTTCATGTCTTTGTTTGTTTCTCCATCTCTAATCAGTCCAGTATTGTGTAATTACCATGGTTTTTATATCAATTTGGACAAGCAACATTCTGCCACCCCAATCGATAAAGGAAGATAAACATAGTCAACCCCCTAAAATGAAGGATACAGGTCCATTCTTCCTACCATGTCAAAGGCAATTAAAGAATCATGCACTTTCATTTCAGCATAGAAAGCAGGGGGTAACACTGTCCAACGTAGTTGTGAACCAGGATTTTTTAAAAGATTTGATTGTCTAAGACGCATGAGTCTTACCGTCCACGCTTCAATGTGCTGCGAACATAATAATGCATAAGGTTAGTTAATGGCTTAAGTAAAGTAATTTAAAATGAAGAAAATTAAAAGGAAATTTACTAATGATGATAGCGCACTGTTGGACTCGCACCCTAGAATGATACCCTAGAAATTTCGGTCTATTTTTTTTTAAATGAAACGAGTATAGCAAAATGGGGCATCCCTGTTTTTATAAAACTCGACAACGTCACCGGACCAATTTTTCGACTGTTCAACAGGAACTGCAAAATTGTTCCAGACTACTGGTTTTTCTGGAGGATTTTGTGTAAGGTGTTCTGAAGGCTTATCTAGTTGGTTTTCTCGAGGATTGGTTTGTGGGTTCTTTGAAGACGAACCAACCGTGAATGCCGTTGACGGCCTGCGTGCACGCCTCCGTAGTTGGTCCGTAAATCTTGTCGTTTTAGGAGCGGGTTAAGAACAGTAAAATCCTTCTCTATTGTGTTCGATTGTTAGAGTAAAGAAGATGAGTAGTTGAGAAGTTGATTGATGTTGTGAATGGGGTTGTTTTGAAGATATGAAGGGGGTATTATAGATCCAAATTTGATTTTTTTTTAAAGTAATTGAACAATAAAGAAAACTTGATAATAACTAAACATAATACATTGATAGTAAACTACACGAGGACATGCCAAACAAAACGAAACACGATAATAATTAAACCACACAACATTAAACGCAACAAGTAATTAAACAACAAAACACATGACATCCTAGATAACCTATATTAGACAGACCAAAGACGAGATCACGTGCGACAGTTTTGACATGCATTTTGTTTGTACCCTATTTATTTACATATTCCACATCTATACGGTCTTGCTTGATCTGGCTGGTCCATCTCATTGTGAATTCTTTTTTACTTCCTTCTACCACGTTACGTGGTGATTCTTGATGTATTTGGCTTAATTTTCCACTCCGCTTGATACCATGTTTTTGGGTCATCCAATTGATATAAAATCACCCGAGTATGTCGCTTTGTAAGTGTCAAGTGTGTATATCTTATCCACCATGTCACGTGGAGAGTCACCCCTGTTTAAGTAAACAACGATTGCGTGGAAGCAAGGTAACCTGTTCATTTTCCACTTACCACATGTGCATTTCTTTTGTTGGACTCGACGGTGTAATCGTTTCCTTCAAATTCGTTTGCTTGTACCTTTGATGTAACCCGGTATCAGTCGTTAATGAAGCTAAACTCCTGTAAACTATGATGTCTAGAGTAGTTGAAACGGATTTGATACCACTCGTAGCTGTAAGAGGCTAACCTTGTGTTACAATTATATGCAGATCGGTTGTTCATTACAAAGTGCTCCCTTGTCTTGTGAAATGTGTGGTCAATGATGACCTTGATTGGCAAAAGCCTAATCCTCTTTAGCGCATGGTTAAAGCTCTTTGAAATGTTAGCCGTCAAAACTCCCCAATGGAGATTGTTGGTATCCTTAAATAGAGTCCACTTTTCTCTCCTATTGCTTCTAGATACTCCCACGCCTGCGTAGGATGGCCTTCATTGTATCCACTGCATAATAGTACTTCCTTTCTTAGGTGGCGCTACCGATATCCAAACAAAGATCCTTCAATTCTTTAATCCGGAATGTGTTGAAGACAAAAGTGAAGGATGACGTTTTCTTTCCATTCCTTGAGATTTTTTAAAGCGTTAATAATACTCGTGTGTCTATCAGAGATAACACACAATTTTCCCCCATGGTGCATGGCAAATGCACCCAGTGTTTTTGTAAAAACCAACTCTAACTTTCTAGTGTCTCTTCATCAACAATTGTGAACGCTAATGGCAGAATATAGTCGTTTGCGTTTTTGGTGACTATAACTAAAACTTTCCTTTATATGCCCCCTTTAAGTGAGTACCATCAATAGAAATAACAGGCATGCAATATTAAAATGCGTTTATTGTCGGCCCAAATGCCCAAAACACATACTTGTATCTCTGAAGATCCACTGGGTTCGTGTAACCACACCACAACAATAGCAGGGTTACATTTTTGTAGTGCACCAATGTATGTAGGTAAATCCCTAAAGTTGGTCAACCATGACCCGCATATTCTTTATATCGCATCTTGTTGGGCTCACCAGGCTTTGCTATAAGAAATATCAATGCCCATACTTGAATGTGCTTTATAGGATACGCGATGTCTTCCTATACATGGTGAAGGATTTTAGTTGCAACATCACTAGATTTCGAACACCTGTGTTGTTCGCAATAACCGTTCCGTAGCAATTGTGTGATCAACCCATCTAGTAAGTCGCCACATGTGATCAGTTGTCTTTCTATGGGCGTAAGCATACCATCCATAGGGTGGGCCTTCGTGAAGATTCATTGGCAGTGAGGGTTTATTGAGTAGCATTCCGCTCTCCATTTTTTAGATGTGCTTTCAACAACAAACATTTCCTTGTTGCATTAAATATTCCAGGATTTAACGACGAACGTCAATTCTGCTTTCGTTGCGAAGTACATACCAACACGAACAACATGTGGCAATTGTGCAGACCACATATCCATGTCCTATTCTGCATCCTTATAAATGGGTTCATAGTCCCTTAACCCTTTAGGGAATAAAAAGTTGTTGACGATGGCTTGTGATGGTTCTAGTGCATCAACATACTCCGGAATTTCAAGTTCTGACACAACACCTTCCGAATCAGAGGATTCATTGGAGTCCGGAAATGCTTCAGATTCTTCAGTGATTTTCGGACAAGGTTCTTCTTCGGCCTCTTCATCAACAACATTTTTCATGCTAGACGGACCGGCTTCATATGAGATTTGGCTGTTGTAATTGTCATACATGGGTTCTTGGTTTACAGGTTCACGTAGAGAAGTAACACCGCGTAACAACTCCATACAACTAGGTAGCTGGAAGGATAGTATTTGCTCAATAGTTGCGTGAACGTTAGGCCGAAACGACATGTCGTGCAATGCTAGGTAATACAACAACTCAAGACTTTGGTCATTAAAAATTTTCGTAGAGTGAGAAAATGTAGATGCATAATGCTTTGGATTTACAATAAACATATGTTAATGTTTTGAGTCGAATGGGTGAAGGAGTATTATTGTGGGCGAAGGAAGAAAATGATAGGTGCGAAGGAGAAAGATCATACGAAGGAGAGACAGGAGGCGAATGTAGAGTTAGTTTGTTATATATGCTTGGTTCGACCGGTCTGTTTGGTCGAATGTGCACATTCGCACCTACGTGATGGGCGAATGTGCAGCCTATAAATAGGTCAAGCTCATTTTTTTAATGCAGTTTTAGTCATTATTGTTCCCTCCATTTTCAGTGTCTCTCTCTAGTGTTTTGTTAAGCTTAATTCACGTCGTGTCTTTAATGTTTTGATCATATTAACGTGTAATTGAGTTGTTTATTAATGAGAAAAGCTTTGGATGATGATTTGTTTGTTTTGATCTGATTGATTATCATTTTGTGATTGGTTTAGGGTTTCCGCACCTAAATCAAACTTGTTTGATCATGTCTTTGTAGATTTGTCGATCCTATAGCACATACAGAAAACCCTTGATAGGTGTGCATTAATTTGATTGTTAACCTGTAAAACTCCTTCTGAACTTGTAAGTGAAGACATGAAATTCGATTGAAGGATCATTGTGGTGTATCGTGTAGAGGAGTCACACACAACACTTCCGTTGTCGTATGAAACCCCCCCCCCCCAATACAATTAAACAAAAATCCAAGATAACATAGGAAGCTTCTTGGGTGTGGTGTTGTGTTATTAGTGAGCAGAAGTGGGTATTTAGGGGGTAATTGATGGGTGGGGTGTGGTGTGGTGTTGTTGGTGAGCAGAAGTGGGTATTTATTATTAATTAAAATGACTATTATTATTATTATTATTATTATTATTATTATTATTATTATTAATTCTTAATGAATAATAATGAAAAAAGCCACTTTGCACAAAACGTAAAATGACTAAGGTAGTCGTTTCGGGTCGCCGTATCTGATACTCAAACCGGTGTTACGGCCCCAGGCTGTACATATTCGTAGACCTCAGGTGAAATACTAACGTGGCATAAAAACCTACGTTGACAGAATGTGTTATGGACTCCCAAACACGTCCCAAAAAAGTCAAAAAAGTACATTTTACATAAAGGTTAAAATGACTATTGTTGTTGTTGTTATTATTATTATTATTATTATTATTATTATTATTGTTATTATTATTATTATTAATATTATTATTATTATTATTATTATTATTGTTATAATTATTATTATTATTATTAATGAATAATAATGAAAAAGTCCACTTTTCACAAAACGTAAAATGACTAAGGTGGTCGTTTCGGGCCGCCGTATCTGATACTCAAATCCGGTGTTATGGCCCCGGGTTGTACACGTTCGTAGACCTCGGGTGAAATACTAACGTGGCATAAAAACCGACATTGACGGAACGCGTTACGGACTCCCAAACACATCTCGAAAAAAGAAAAAAAGTACATTTTACATAAAGGTTAAGATGACTATTATTATTATTATTATTATTATTATTATTATTATTATTATTATTATTATTAATTCTTAATGAAACACACTTAATTAAACACACTTAAGTAAACACACATAATTAAACACACTTAGGCCTCCCACACTTAAACGGACTCTGCATCTGAGTTGTAGTATTCACGATCTTGTTGGGCACGAAACAACTAGAATTGGATTTCATCATAAACCCTCTCAAAATCCTTAAAGTCTTCTTCAGTGGGGGGGGGGGGGGGTCGTACATTTGCATGGTGGGTGGATGGCAGCGGTTTTGTGGTTGCGTTGTCGTAGTACGGTCAGGGTTTGATACTTGCACAGTTTTAGGACAGGAAGGGTTTGGTTTGGTTCTTCCTGCACAGTTGTAGGACGGGATGGGTGGGGTTGTTGCACAATGGTATGATGGTGACAGTGAAGGTGAGTTTCATGCACAGTGTATTGATAATGGTGAAAGTGATGCCTAGGCTGCAATGGAGACTGTTGCATGGAAGGGTTTGCTTCTTCATCATTGATGTTTAGATGATGATATAACTGTTCATTGATTTGATCCGCTTCTTGCCATGGATTGGATCTCTCAGCTACAAGTGGGTCAGCCCAGCATACGAATCCACAACCACTGGGTTTCCTATTGCAACAGTTGAATCGACGACCTGAATTTCTTGAAGTTCTTGAAATACTAATAATTGTTTGCAAACCACACCTGCAATACACCATTTTTGGATGACTTATTGTGGGATGAGAATGGCAATGTGTATGCATATTAATAACAATAACAATATAAATAACAACAATAATAATAATAAGAAGAGGAACAAACATTCCAAGAATATATATCGGTGTTACAAATGCCGATGATTGCAAAAATCGCGAATGCTAATGGCAACGATTGCAAGTTTCGCCGTTAATAATGGCGAGGTGGTCAGGTTTCGCTATTGTAAAGGGCAAACATGTCAGTTTCGCCGTTTGCAATGGCGAAATGCACTATTCCTATTCCGGACAGCTTCTTTACCTTTTTCAGGTTTGTGCAGAATTTTTTTCAGAATTCCCATTGCTTTCGCCATTGCTAATGGCGATGGCATTACTTTTGAAATTTCGGAAAGAATGACACTACATGTGAAAAATTTCAAAGAGACAGCACTATGTATGAAAAAAAAAAGTCAATGTCAAATGTAAGCCGCTAATTTTGTAAATGCCACTTTGATCTCCTCAAGCTTCTAAAGTTTCAAGCTTACCCTAAAACTACTTTCTTACGTTTTTAAAATTTTGGATGTATTGGTATGAATTCGAGTTCGTCTATGATTTATTGTAATTTTAGTTTGAAAATAAGTCGGGTCAATTATAAAATGTTTTCTTCTTATGTACACATGAGTTGGACTACATTTTGAGTTACTTTTGTTTAGAAACAATTCGGAACAATTGTAATACGTTTTGTTTAAACGGTATAAATTTTAGTAACCATACGTTTCGACATAAATTTAGTTCGAAATCGAGTCTGATCAATTGTAGTCTATATCTTATCATATTGTTTCAACGGTATAAATTTTAGTAACCATATGTTTTGACATAAATTTAGTTCGAAATCGAGTCTGATCAATTGTAGTCTATACCTTATCATATTGCGTCTACGAATGGTACGAAAAATGGATCGTAGCAATAAGTCAATTTTAGAGATACTTTTAACGGTTGTAATTTCAAATTTGCAAGTAGAAGGCATTGAAGTGATGGACTAGTAACGGCAACGTACGATGTCTATCCGCCACACATATTTATTCATGTCATCCTAAGAAATCTGCCGTACCCAATCACCTTCTGCCATGTCAGCAGATAAAATAGACCTTTATTGGATCTTTATTGGATTTAGCATGGGGTAACATGTACCTAATCTTTTTTTTTAATAAGGTAATCCGAGTGTCCTATCATTATTCTATATTGTGTGCCCATGAATGGTTCACCAGAACTTTCTCTAATATTTTCGTTTTAAAATAAGTATTGTTTCTACTCATTAAATAAAATCTTTTGAAATAAAAGAGAAACAAATAAGACAATACAATAGAGAGAATAAATAATGAAGAATTATGTATTTAGTATAGTCCCACACAACAACTTGATATGAATATACGTATCGACAAATATTTATGAAGAATAACACATGATGGGATTGAAATGAATCAAACACGCCATACCGCCCATCAGTGGCGGATCTAGGCCACAAAATCAGTAGTAATGTTTTTTATTTTTTTTTTCATTTTAGTAGCAACGTTTTCTAATTTTCGTAAAAAAAAACCAAATCTGCGTTTAGACGACCAAGAGATGAGATTGACCCCGAAATAGATGCAGTAACCACTGGTAGAGCGACGTGTATAAGGGCAGCCCGCCCAATCTGCGTCTGTATAGACAACTAACGATGGGCTAGAGTAGGACCCGAGAGAGATACCAAAAGATGTGATACGTTTGATGTAGCGGATGATGCGTTTGAGCGCATTCCAATGGTCGGTAGTGGGCGAGTGCATATGCATACAAACCTGTTGAACGGCATAGGTGATGTCAGGTCTGGTGAAGGTAAGATACCGAAGCGCGCCTGCCAGACTACGGCCCAGAGTTGGGTCATGGAATGGCGTGCCTGAATTACTGCTGAGTTTGGAGTTTGTGTAGACAGGGGTGGCCACTGGGTTACAAGACTGCATACCGGCCCTAGAGATGATGTCAGTGGCATATGTGTGCTGAGAGAGGAAAATGTGGTTACGGCTTCTGGTGACAGATATGCCGAGAAAGTAACTTATGGGCCCAAGATCCTTCATGGCGAATTTTGTAGATAATTTTGCCATGAGGTGCTGACGGAGAGCAGTGGAGGAGGTAACCAGAAGAATATCATCCACATAGAGAAGCAGATAAGCTGTGTCACGCCCGTGATTTTAAGTAAAGAGAGAGGCGTCACAACGACTGTGAAGAAAACCAAGAGTGAGTACATAGTCTGTGAATCGCTGGTGCCATGCCCGAGGTGCCTGTTTAAGTCCGTATAAGGACTTCTTGAGAGAACAGACATAATCCGGGAAATTGCGATCACGAAAACCTATGGGCTGGTTCATGTAAATTGTTTCATTCAGCTCGCTCGCAACCTCCCTTATGCCACCCCGTTATTGTGTTCGCGAGCCACGTGGCTCGTCTGCTCACTCGCGAACCACAACACATAGTCCGTCCAACAAGTAAAAATTTAAGAATCAAAGATTACATACCAGATTTTAAGCCAAAGTATAGGTTATTGACTAAATATGTTGTTACATATTAAGTTATAGAAAACTGTGATTATTTACCATGTGTAACTATACATTTGTTTTGTATGTCAATTAGGACATTCATAGGATGCTTTTGAGTGATGTATGAGTAAATGAGTATACTATTACATGTTAATGTATAGGACAATTAATTTTATTGTTTTCCTAAAATTAATAGTTTTCTTTAAAACAACAGGTCAGTTTGTGAATCAAACTTAAACTACTGGTTTGATAACCGACAAACTAGATTTTTTTTTTTTTTTGAAGGGCGAATTTCATTAAAAAGAACACAAGCCGGAATCTCTAAGGAAGAGATACCCGACGAAAACCAAAGTTAATTTACATCAAAACAAAATGCTTCCAATCCTTCCAACCCACCCTATTATGTTTCCCTCTATTGTTGTACCATAGAAAACTTAGAGACTTGATATCCGCAATACTTTGGTTTATAATCGTATTCGCCGCGTTAAATACTTTGTCATTTCTCATTTTCCAAATCCGCCAACACACGATCATCAAGATACCTTTAACCACTTCCTTCTTGGCTGCAGAAGCATGCATGTTTTCTGCTGCAGTTTGGACATCGTGAAGCGAGAAGAAAAACAAAGGCGGAATCTTTAACCATCTAGCAATGGCGTGCCAAATCCCATCCGTAATTCTGCATCCAGCAAACAAATGATCAACCGTTTCTTCTGTTTCTTCACACAAAACGCAGAGCGTGTTCCCTACGTGAATGCTCCTTCGTGCAAGGGCTACCTTCGTGGGGATACGATCCAACCAAGCGCGCCACATAAAGATGTTACACTTAGTCGGAATCCAATTACTCCAGCGCATAACTTCACCTGCAGCCCCACTGCGATTATTCTTGACCCATTCTTTCAAAACAGAAACATTTAGAATCTGCAGTGAACCGCTATTCCAGCTCCACACGTCTGCAGCATCTGTCAAAACGTGTCCAGAAACCAGCCTCGAACATAAAACTAACTGTTGCGACTCCTGCACCGTGCTAGGATACTGTCTCCAATTCCAAAACAAAGCTCCACTAAAACTGCCGCGTCCTACTCTGTCCGCGACACTGCAATGTTTATTCGTTTCCAACCGAAATAAATCCGGAAATAAAAATCGTAACGGCAAGCGATCAACCCAAGGGTCAACCCAAAACTTAACATCACGCCCGCAACCAACGTTAACCTGAAACAAACTGTTAAATGTATTACCATTATTAACCACACGATCTCCATTCTTCACAATAGAAGACCAAACACCCCTGACACTTGTATTACAAACAATCGACTGATGCCTTCTCGAGGATCCGTGAATAGCGTCGATAACTCTACGCCAAAGAGCCGTAGGATCCAGTCTATATCTCCATAACCACTTAAGAATGAGAGCGTTATTTATGTCCTCCAGTCTAGATAGCCCAAGCCCACCTTCATTTTTTGATCTAGTTAACACCTCCCATTTTACCCAATGGATTTTATAGACATCAATATCACCTCCCCATAAAAATCTCTTGATCAATGTCTCAAGCTGTTTCGAAACTGTTAGGGGAGCTTTGAACAAAGAGAAATAATAAACCGGGAGACTCTCCAAAACCGACTTAATGAGAACGAGACGACCAGCAATAGACAACACTTTCGCTTTCCACTTAGTAAGCCGTTTCCTAAACACTTCAATCACAGGATCCCAGCTGGAAATTCTATTCATATTAGCACCTATTTGGATTCCAAGGTATTTAAAAGGAAGCGCCCCCGACGAACAACCTAACTCCCCCGCTTTATTGCCCAGCTCATCCCCGTTAACCCCCACACCAAATAACGTGGACTTAGAGATATTGATTTTTAACCCCGAACATAAATGAAAAATTCTTAAGACCCTCTTGAGCACCTTAAAATTCTCATCCGACCATTCCCCCATAATCATCGCATCGTCCGCAAACAAAAGATGAGAAACACATGGCCCTTCATTAGGGAATTGAATACCCGTGAACATCTTATCATCACAAACTTTCTTTAACATCCCCGATAACGCTTCCATAGCAATAATAAATAAAAAGGGAGAAATCGGGTCTCCTTGGCGCATCCCTTTTTCGCAATCGAACTCAAATGTCGGGGACCCGTTAACCAGAACAGAAGATCTTGCCGACGAAAGAATCCCATAAATCCATCCGCACCAAATCTCGGGGAACCCCATTTGTCTCATAACCGTAATGATAAACCCCCAGTTAATGTTGTCATACGCTTTTTCGAAATCAATTTTAAACATAAATAATTTCTTCTTGCTTCTTCTAGCCCACGTCAGAACTTCACTCACCACCATTGGCCCATCCAATATGTATCTACCAGCAACAAAAGCCGTTTGAGTTTCATTGATTAACTTATCCATTACCTTCTTGAGACGGCCCGCGAGCACTTTCGAAATGATCTTGTTCACCACACCGACTAGATTAATAGGCCGGTACTCACTTAACGTAACCGGGTCTTGAACTTTTGGAACCAGGGTGATAAAAGAAGATCCCACTCCTCGCCTAATAGACGCGTTTGAATAGAAATCTTCAAAAATACGATTAAAATCCTGCACAAAAAGAGACCAATATTTTTTAATAAATCGAAAGTTAAAACCGTCAGGACCTGGAGCTTTATCACTGCCACAACTGAACGCCGCGTCCCTGATCTCTTTATCCGCAAAGGGTAAAACCAACTCAGTTGCATCAATATCCGAAAGCCGATTTAACCCATAACATTGTAACATCGGTCTCGTCTTGATATCTTCCGAAAATTTCTCCCTGAAGAACCGTAAGACTTCGCACTTTATCACACTAGGCCGAGTCTCCCAAACCCCATTCAACATCAAACCCGGAATAGCGTTAGACGCTTTTCTACTTTTAATGCAACCATGAAAATAAGCCGTGTTTTCATCACCCTCTTTAGCCCATCTAACCCGAGACTTCTGTTTAACATCGGACGCCTTCCAAAACTCTAACTCACGTAACCGGAAAGACCCCTCCTCAAAAATCCACGTCTCTTCTTCCGAAAGGGCTCTATCTTCCATCATAACCTGCAAAGAATCAGTCTCCTGCCTTAACAAGTGTTCCTCTTCGGATTCCGCTTTTTTCACCTCTTTCAACCACGCTTTGAGAGCCGATTTAATGTTTTTGAGCTTCCACAATAATCGTAAATCAGGATATAACTCCTCAGCGATCTCCCGCATCGCCGCGTTAGAAACAACGCCATCAATCCCGTTCCGCTGTAACCAAGAGTTAAAGAACCGAAATGGTTTCGCTCCAAAATTCCGGGAAACAACCTTAAACAACAATGGACAATGATCGGACCATTCTCTATACAGAACACGATACTCCGCATTAGGCCACTCAAGTAAAACACTCGGAGATATAAATATACGATCAATACGACTAAACTTGTTTCCCACACAATATGTGAACTTACGGCCCCTTAAAAGATGCTCACATAAACCGATATCGTCTAGGAACTCATTAAATTCTCTGGCTGCCACTATATCAAATTTAGAATTCTTGCGTTCGTTGACATTTCTCACACAATTGAAATCCCCCCCCCCCATTATCACATACTCTTGCGTAAAAGTCGAAGCTTGCTTAATGTCACCCCACACACGTCTTTTATCCACAATTCTGTGGGGGATGTATACATTACCACAACACAGCCCCTTCCCATTCACTTTGACCACACCCGTAACAAACAAAAAATTCTGGTGCTTAACCACTACCTGCGACGTAACAGCTTTAGGATCCCAAATCGTCAAGAGCCCTCCGGACCTCCCATTAGACGGCACCCAGTCAAAAAGAAAATCATCATTACCCCATATCCTACCCAAATTTATCCCATCTAAAGAAGTTAACTGCGTCTCTTGAATTAACAAAACACAAACCTCATTATCTCTACGTAGTTTTCGAAGCCAATCCCACTTTTTATCGTCCCCCAGTCCACGAACATTTATAGATAACACATTCATTGATTAACTCCTTGAAAACCTTCTTCCCGAACCATCTTTGTTAACGAATCATGAAACGCATCGATATTGGTTGCCCCCACCTTAGCACCAAGAACAAGGGTAGCTTCCACTTCTTTCTCCAAGACACTATTACCTCCACAATCCTGAATCACGTTACTGGAAATAACCTGCTCCGTACCTGCATTCTCAGCACTACTTAAGTCTCTATTTAAATCCGGAGTACAAAAAGTCTCTTGATCAATCACGATGATTGGACTGTATTATGCATCTTTTTCTCTCTAAAATCTCATTTACCGATTCATTACTGCTTAAACTTCACATCTATTAATCTATTAATCTATTAATAATATATATAAAAGAATTGAACATTGCTGACGTGGCGTGCAATGGTGCCTTCAACATCTCCATGAAATTGCCACGTGGCATCATAATTGAAAGATTTTAGTGTTTTTGAATTATTTCCTTTTTTTAATTAAATTGAGTTATTTTAGGAAAAAAGAATTTAAAAATAAATTTAAAATTTTCTCTCTCATGTTTTCTCCCATAATTTTTAAACGTTTATATCTTTTATATACGGGATTTTTTAAAGAAAAAAATTACACCAAATTAACGAGCGTTTTATTATCTTTCCAACGAGTACCATAGTCCTATATAAAAACGGAGAAAAATCGACTATTTTTTGTGGGGTTTCATTCATACAGGAAAAAAACACACAAAGTGTTCATGTTATTCATTAATCATGTTTTTTTTTCTTTTAAACCAGGTTCTTATCTACGATATTGAAAATCAGCCAAATCGCCATGTTATCATTGGAATTTTACTAGGTATACTTCATCAAGAGAAGCTGGGAGAAAGAATCGCGCAACACTGCAACACATGGTGTCAGCTTATAGCATGGTTATTTTTATATTTATTTAATTACAAGAGTAATAATTATTACTATTAGTATTAGTATTATTAGAATGGTTATATTTTTCAACCCCGGGACGCTCCCGAGAAGAATTGATAGTTGCTGACGTGGCATTCAATGGTGGCCTCAACCATCTCTTGATTATTCCACGTGGCATAATGAGATGCAATGGTTACATCTTCCAACTTAAGTGTTTGTTTAGTTGATTAGGTTAGGAATTATAAGAGCCATTAGAATGTGAGAAATTAGAGAGAGGTGATGAGTTTTTGAATAGTTGCAGCTTACATAAGTGATTCTTTAGATGATTACTGATTAGGTTTTAGATTAGGGAATATGAGTTATTACTGATTAGAATACTATGAACATGCAATGATTGAGAGATGTTGTGGTTAGTTAACTTGAGCCATTTGCAATAGGTTATCACGTAAAATTAGATTTTTCAACCCCGGGACCCTCCCGGGGTAATCAGCTAGTGTTATTTATTTCAGAACCATGTGTAATGGAAGACAAATTTGAGCGTTTTGGGGGCAAATAACGCCCACATCCAAATTGTTGTTCACCCCCCCCCCCCCCCTCCATCCAATTTGGCGTTTTCTTGCCCGCCCAACTTTTTTTCACAGCGTTTTTTTTCTTTGATGGGCCAATCAGAAGCAAGCTTTTTTGATGGACCAATGATATGCAAGCCCCAATAATTGGATACTCCATGAAAATTTTTACCTTACCACTACACCTCATCCTAATTTGAATCCCTTAATGGTTTCACATGCCACATGTCAATTAATGCCCCATACTCCGTGAAAATTTCACCTTCCCATTACACATGGTCTAAGTATCCTATTTGCGTAGCTTTCAGTTTCAAATCAGTCTTAATTAACATGTAAATTACTGATCCAGTAATGAAAACATTGCTAAAGATATAGATTCGTAAAGACTAGTAACTACTTCCTAGATTTTTTTTCAAAAAAAGATGAACACGTGGCAAAACATACTAGAAAGATATTTTAATAAATATTAAAAATAGATGATAAATAAATAATTAGAGTAAAATGAAGTAATCATAGGAACAAAAGCAGGCAGGCACTCTAGCTACAAGTGGTCCAAACTCCAAACACAAACACCCCATCTCTGTCTTTTCCCTTGTTTTCTTCCTCCCCATTTGCCCAATCTCTCATTGTTTCTTAGAAATCAATGTAATAATATTATTATTACCAAATCACACATACACACACACAGAAGAGAGAGAGAGAGTTATGGACAGAGGTGAGTCTATGCCAATATTACAAAACTACCCAACAGTTTTCTTCCATTCCCTTCTCTTTACCGATCCCGTGACTCCATTCTCTCTCTTTCTCTTGGTTGTGCATATTTCCTCATCCTTTTAATCTCCTTACTACACACAAACTGTTTTGTATAAATATTAAATACTTATGTGAATGTTTGTATTTTTATTATTACTATTATTATTCTTCCTTTCCCTATTTAGTAGTACAAAGTTTATTATTCCCATGACAGTTTCTGCTTACTGTTTTGGTGAATTTTATGTTGATTCATCATGTTTTGTAAGTTTTAGAAAAAGGGTCTCTGGTATTTATTTATTTTAAGTCTTTCTTTGGCTTTTTCTTTAGATTATATAGGTACCCATCATTTGTTTATACAGAATAATAAACACTTTTTTTTTATTTTAAGGTCTAGACTTCCCTATAGTTGTTCTTTATTTGGAGAGTCTACAAAATCTTTATAACATTTCCACTTAATATTAATAAATCTTTATTAGATTCTTGTTGATCATGAATATCCTAGTATTTATAAACTAAATCTTGAGTTAAATTGAGTTAATTTTGATATTAAAATGGCATCTTGTTTAACTGGAGCTTATGGATTTGATCTTGAAAACATTGTTAAAGTATCATCATCATCTTCAACTACATCAAGTAGAAATTCAAGTTCATCTTCTCTATCTTCTACGCTATCCGAATCAAGCAATTCGCCAATAGCAGTCTCAACTAGAAAGCCAAGAACGCCTCGAAAAAGACCAAACCAAACATACAATGAAGCAGCTGCTATTCTCTCCACTGCTTGTCCAGCCATTTTCTCAATTACTAAAAAGAATAATAAGCAGTCCAAGTTGCCCAACCAGCATAGTTACTTTTTTAATGAGCCGACCGAATTGCTCTTACCCTTTCCTTGTGAAAAGGCGGTTAAGGTGAAGCCAAGGGGGGTGGTTGAGTATAATGGGAGTTGGAACTATAGCCCGAATTCGAATTCAATGGAATTGAGTGAAGGGTATGAAGATGATTTTGATGCTGAGTCGATGCTCGATGAGGAAATTGAAGAGGGGATTGATAGTATCATGGGAAATTTGAATACAATTCAAGGAAATGATCAAATTTCCAATGAGAAAACATGTTTTGGTTTGAATTTTGGTTTAAGTTACAATAGTTGTTATGGGTATCCTATGGGGTTAGGACTAGGTGGAAATTTGGAGTTAAATTTTGGGGTTGGATTGAGGAATGGAGTGAGGGCATTGAGGAAGGTAGATGAGGGATATTGGAGTGTTCCGGCGGTCAATATGATGAACATATCATCGCCTTCGTCGATAAAATCCAAGAAATCGGCTCCTATTGAGAAGAAGAAAAAAGTTGAGGAGTTGATGAAGTTGGCACCTGAATTGAGGAATCCAAATGTTGGTGAGGAGACTATGAATCTTGAAAATGGGCCAAGATTGTTATTGAAATTGAACTATGACAAAGTTTTGGAAGCTTGGTCGGATAAAGGGTCGCCGTTGCTAGAGAAAGTGTCTAGACCGGAGTCGCAGGGAAGAGCTACTCATCATGTAAGTGTTCTTAATCCTCTTTGGAATTACATGAACTAATTGTAAGTAGAAAAACATGTTGTGACCTGCATAATCACTTGTAAGTAATGTTGATATAATTTAGGGACAAGAGTGGTTATTTGGTTATATAATTGTGTTACATATCATAAGTAAAGTTTCTCATATATAGTATAGTTGTAAATCAATGTATAATTTTTATTTTACTAGGAACAGGGAAAAAGACACTTATTGTGTTTATGACGTTTTATATATGGTATAGAGTAATGTTGTGTGTAACGTTTTATAAATATGATCGTTGTGCGTCTAACATCTTTTTTTTTTTTGGAAATTGCGTCTAACATTTTCTTACACGTAAGTAAAAACATAACATATGTTATCGTCATGTTCCATGTTTGCAGACAAGGTCAGCTCGAGTAGACTTATTCTCAGAAAATGAAGGGGCAGGAGACGCTAGTGTGACTCGTAGTAAAGAAAAAAGGCGCACATGGCTCTTTTCGAAGAAGATCAAGTATCAAGTTAAAAAAGTCAATGCTGAACGACGACCTAGATCCAAGGTACAATTTCTCTTCAATTTAATGATTATTTTAAAATATATACACGTGCGCACACATAACACGCGCTTGTTATTTATAAGTTGCCTTTTTATATGATTTAAAAAAAGTTAGAAAACAACATTCTTTTTACATAGACTTATAGAACCATTTCTATTTCTAATAATAACTTTGATATATCCGCTTGAGAATTTAAATATGTGACTTTTAAAATTTTGAATTTGTCACAATTTGTTTGTTGTTTTTGCAGGGGAAATTTGTTAGAAGGCCAGATTCTCCCTCTTGTGAGGAGACATGAGCAACTAGACTTTACAGTTTACACCCTCTCAAATTCTTCTGTTTTACCTATTAGGCCCCTTATGTTTTAATATTTCAACCTTTTTGTCTTTTCTTTTTGTACACCATTTAGATAGTGTTGTTGGATTGAGGAACAAACAGGAAGCTTAGTGAGAATCCAAAACATATATTGTTGTTCTATTCATTCATATTTCTTTCTATGTTCATCTCTATTGCTTTATATGAACTATGTCTTGATTGTTCACTAATCGAAATTTTGAACATAGAAATTGGTTATTTGTTTGTTTGAACAAACTAAATGTATCAGTTATTGCGTTATTTAACGTAGTTGTTATGAGTGTATAAAACGATAGTCACTTGCAATGTTGGTTTTAATGAAAGAATTGTGAATGTACTATTGAACATAGATGTTGATTAGTTCAACTTCATTAATCGCCTAATCGTTAACTAGGATGTACTGGGCATGATCAAACAACATACTATAAACCGTCTGTCAATTGATATGTAAGTTAAACACATATGAAGAAAGATTTCCACATCAATTGCACTGCGTTTTATCATGTATAACACACATTTGGAACACATGCATTCATCTGACGCCCAATCAATTTGCGTATGTTGATTAGTCGATTTCCCAGATGTTACACGTCCGTGCTTATATTTGACTTAAGTCGACTTCATAACTCATAAGTTTATATTTTTCTGTATAAAATAAATATGGTTAGGCATTACCCCATTTAAATAACCACCATCTTAAGAAACCAAGTAACCAACTACATAAACAAGTGTTACATGTCTTGATCACATCATTGTCAACCGTACACTTATATGACATGTTCAAGCACGCCACTAACGAACCCTTAAGTCTAGCCTTATTTAAAATCACTACTATACTTAACATGAAAAACATCAAACCAATCACTTGATATCGAACCCATCATGTCTTCGAACGGTGAACCAACTTGTTTCAAGGTGCAAGACTCGATGCCCATCATCGACTACTCCTTACTCACCTCGGGCTCTGCTAACGACCATTCAAAAGCCGTTCAAGATATAGGCAAAGCTTGTGAAGATTGGGGGTGTTTTATGGTACGTACGCGCAATATACTTCTTCTTTGGTCTTTATAACGTTTTTAAGTTAACCCATGATCTTTTTCGGGTTTGTAAGCTAGTGAATCATGGGATACCGGAGACGCTGATCCAAGAGATGATGGACATGTCAGATGCGTTTTTCAGTATGACAATCGACGAAAAGCTTGAATTTGAAGCTCATGGTGTTTTAGATCCCATTAGATGCAGCGCGGGCCTCAATATAGTCAACCCGAATAAAGACATGTTGTGGAGGGAGTATCTTCGACTCATCGTGCATCCTGACTTTAATTGTCCTCACAAACCTCCGGGTTTCAGGTACGCATGCCTATAAAAGGTGTCAGTCTCGACCCATTTACTTGTAAATTGGTTGATTATTGTTATGTTTTACACCCGCTAAGCTAATCCGTTTTGTGACCTCTAGCGTATAGTATGCTTAGAGAATGTTTTGACACCTTGTTTCTAATGAATTTTGTGGGTAACACAGTGAACTTGCTTCTGAATATGTAAAAAGGACGAGAGCGGTTGCAATGGAGTTGTTGAAAGGTGTGTCGGAAAGCTTAGGATTTGAAGCGTCGTATATGAACCGCGAACTAAATCTAGATGCAGGTTTTCAGTTGTTAGCAATCAACTACTATCCATCTCACATGAAGCTTGATGTTTCACGAGGGTTGATGCCACACACAGACCATGGCCTTTTGACTCTCCTTTACGAAAATGGTGTTCCGGGCCTTGAAGTTCTTCGTGACGGGAAATGGGTTGGTATGGGTGGTGTTCCAAACGCGTTCGCCATACTCAATTCGGACCATCTTGAGGTTAGTCAATACTAAAACTAGAGGTTTCAAAATTCGTTGATCACTGTTTGACAGGCTGATTGACCAGAAACACTTTCAAACGCCGAATAACTTTTTTTGATAGATTTTTAGCAACGGGAAGTACAAGAGTAAGCTCCATAGAACAGTAGTGAAGGACGAACGCAGAAGGATCACACTTGTAAACCCGAACGGTCCATCACTCGACACCATTGTAGGGCCGTCATCAAGGCTTGTGGATGGTGAAAAACGCCTCCCTCGTTATCATCCTATGAAATATAGTGAATACTTGGAGTGCCAGACCGAACTTATAAAAGGAGGAAAGCATGCCTTTGATGAAATTCGAATTCCTATTTAGCTACTGTGCAACCATCAGTGAATGAATTCTGTTATGCAATTTCGACAACTTAAATGACGCTTGTTCTTCGAATGTAATAAACTGCGAACATTTTCAAATGTATAAAAGATATTTACCAGTCAACTCAACCCGATTAGAGCACTTTCGACCTGCTAAAGTCATATGAACACTAATATAACACTGTAAATTAATTATGAGGCGTTACAATTGCATGAGATTATAATATTATGAACAATCAGTTTATCACTCAAATAATATGATACATGTATATTTACATTTACAATCAAATCTGTGGCAGATTAACCTAAACTACAAGAGTGTCATCCCCTCCCAGAAATCATAATTACAGTTTATGTATCATAAAGAAGAAAATCGTCACATCTCTGATAAAAGGTTACTAATCTTTCGGAGCTCTTTTAGAGCTTCCGTGGTGTTTCTTGACAAGTTATCTACAGATTCAATCACCTGTGTGTATATATAGAGTGAGGTTTATTACATGGCACTAAATTATAGCGAGGACAAAAAGAAACAAACCTGGATCCTTTGATGTTTTGATCAACGGTTCGTATTTTTAAAAAATTTTACTTATTACATACAGATGTGTAAGGTCGTATACATAAAAAAAATTATGTTTTTAAATTTTAAAACCGTTTACCTATACGTGTGTCGCCTATGCCTACTTGGCCACTTGTATAGGTAATATAACTAACATGTAAACACAATTTGTTCATATTCTTTTTTTTTTTTTTTTTTTTTTTGGATTTTGAAGAGACGGAAGAAAGGCTGATTTCTATCATTTTATTTTATTTTTTAAAAATTAAGCTTGATAAAATAAATAATCATTTTGCTCTGCGTGTTCTTGCAATATCTAGCGTTCCCCATAGATCCTCTCCTATGTGTGTATATGAAAGACAATTTTGAATTGTTTAATGTTTAAAAAAAATGTAATACCTCAATATTTTCAAGCATGGATTGAGCAAGATTCTTCAGGTTGTTGTGATCAACAGCTTCTGGTTAGCTGGTCTTGTCTGCTGCGGAAGATGATAATACTGCATTTTTCTGATTATCTTCAGTGACATAAGAAGCTGTAGGCTCAAGTTTGTCTAACGAATCCTCAGGTCCGGTTTTTGACAACATCCATAACCACTGAAACTTCCCCGGTAAAGGCCTTCTATCTCTCAAATTAGCCACGGGCTTTCTTATAGTTTCTTCATTCTTAACCTCCTTTAAAGACGAATTTTCTTCAGGGGTAACCAAGACTGGTAAAGGTGGTCCAACATCTTCGGTAGAACCATATATCCCTGATGTGATACTCGGGCTTGGGCTCGGGCTCTGGCTCCGGCTCCGGCTCCGACTTGGGACCAGACCCAGGCCCAGGTTGTTTTCGTTAACTGAGGAATTAGATGCTACACTGCTTCTCTCCATCTCATTTGCATGGTCATTATTATTATCCTTAATGTTATTATCGCAGCCTCGTGCACTCACAGGGTCGGAGAATACGGAAGAGTTTTCTTCGCCAACGCCATTTCCACTAGCTAATTGCTCATTTTCTTCTAAACGAGCTAGATCATCAACCAAACTTCTCCTAGCTGGTAATCTTGTTACCTTTGATAAACGCATTTTCACCTTCTCTGACCAACCTTTGATCCGGTTTTGAACTTGTTTACTTATACCAACTTGTTTCCGGTCTTCTTCTTTGTTCAAATCCCGCCATTTCTCTTCCCAGTAGCTCTCAGGAACCAAACCGTGACGTTTCACGGCTGCAGTCACATCAGATGAAAGACTGCGACTATGACCATGACTGTGAGCTCCCGGTTTTCCTGGCTCATAGAGTCCCCCACCATGAATCGGTTCCGGGGCTGAACTAATAGCATCAATTGCAAGATCCATCAAGGATTTAGCTTTCTTTATTAGTTTCCCAAGATTCACATCTGCTGGAAAGTTCAACAGTCTTTGAAGGCAGGAAGTAGCGTTTTCAGTTGCAAGAAGTGAAGATCTCAAATAAAGTATCATTGAAACCGCAAGTGCTGAAATAAAGGCTCCCCTTGATGAATTTAGAACCCTAAATCCTACTTCAGATTCATTTTCAGATCTGCCCCTTAATTTGTTGTTGTCAAGTGCAAAAATTTCATCCCAGATTACTAGAAGGTTCTCAAGAGCAAACTCACGCCCAAAAAGTACCCGTAACCAACGAAGAGCAAAGTACTGTGGTTCAACTCCTAACTCAACTAGATGAGTATATAAAGACAGGTCAATGATTGAGAGCAAATGGTATAAAGCAGATGATGCTTCAATGACAGGTGGTAACCCATTGTGTGGTGAAGGTGAATGCGAGAAAAAATTAGCCATTGCAACTGCACCTCCATCTCCATTCATTAAAGCATCAAACATAGAATAAGCATCATGTTCGATAAATTTTTCAGATAAAACTACACCAAGTTCTCCCTCAGCCCCATAAGCATCACTAAATGAAATAATCGTTAGTATCTTAGGATCAAGGTTATTAATGTTTATCTCATCCTTTTGGATCCCAATATTGTCTTCACCTTTTTGCAAATCAGATTTAGAAAATAAATCAGCATCATTAAACGATAACCCGTCAAAATTGTCAGTGAAGTAATCCTGGTATAGTTTTCGCACTTCAGAAAGACGTTCTAAATCAGCCTGGAGAACATATAGAAGTGGAGCCAGAAGTTCATGCATCCCTAAAAAAGGGGGCAAATTAATAATAAACGTGAAAAAAACTTGGGACATTTATATAACTAGAGCATATTATACACTTTCAAAATTAATGCATTACCTTGCCTGTAACCATAATTTGGATATCTAATGCACCAAAGCAACAGAACTCGTCTCAACACGCCTTGACACCCAGCTGTCTGAAAATAACTATCATGTTCAGGATACAAGCGTGATAAGTCTTGGTCAACCATTCTCTCTAGCTCAGCTTTATGAAAAAATCGGCCCCACATGCTATCTGCATAGTTATCATCCCATGGTATTTCACTTTGTGCTTACAAATGATGCATTCTTAACTTACAGAGCATGCAAATGCAATGTCAATGATATACGTATCCAGTAAGAAATATACCTGGGTTTTGTGAGAGTGGATTGTCCATAACAAGGTCACGAAAATTGCTTTCATCTTTGGAAATAGAAGAATTGATTAGAAGTCTCCTCCTTAAAGCAGCATAACTGATAATACAAGTTTTTATTTCATGTAAGATGTGAAGTTGGATCAAATATTACTTCCAGAAATCCTAACAGCAAAGAAAGATGATGGATAACTGTGGAAGCAATCGTAAACAACATAAAAGGGAATTCTTTTCACGGTTAAAAAAATAGATCGAAATTACAATATCTCGTTTGAAATGAATGGTGCTCTACTCTTTCAACTTTCCAACATCTTTATGTAAGTTTTAACTATTGTTCTACCATCTTGCTAGATCTTTCTAATACATTTCCACATTAAAAAAATAAAAATAATAAAAAAACTGTCGAAACGATGGAACATTAAGTTTAACTAGCTCTAGAAACTAACTAACAGTCATCTAATAACCATGGTAGTCAAAGGCGCAAAACATGTTTGCCTAGGCGCTCAGGCAAGGCCCAGCGCAGCAAAACCGCCTTGCAACAATCAAGGCGTTTTTGTGAGATAACATTCTAGCAAAATTTGAAAATTTCTGATTGGAACAGCTACAACTAGTCTAAAACATCCAAAAAATGGCTTGGAACCAGCCTAAAACATGCCTAAAACCCCTAAAAATGGTTTGTTTAATTTTTTAAGTGCCTTGAGTGCGCCTATCGTCTTCTTCTTCGACTACTAGGTAATAACCCTACAAAACCGTAAACCCTAGTAGCAAATGTTGTTCAACTTTGTATGCATAAAGAAACTGAACTGTTGTTGCACAGTACACAAAAATATCAAACAGAAATAAATAACACATTGATATGGATTCTTTATGGAGTAGATTAACAATCAAAATGTAGATAAAGCGATAACAGATTAGGAACAATAAATTCACCAAATATAAACAAACACTGATAATTGAACATGAAGTAATAAAAAGAATGCATACCTTCTGCGAGAATTGGCGGTTAGACGTCGAAAATCATCGACAGTAGAAGAAGAAGAAGGCAAAATGCCCAAATGTATACGCCATTGAACCCCTCTTAGGTCTCCCAAACTGCAATTATTATTATTATTCGGTGACGACGACGACGATGATGATGCTGATGATGATTCGAGTAAGGGCTTATTATTATTGGGCTGGATGGGAGGCGCATGTGACATAATTCAATCAACAACAGAAATCCCCAAATAGATTGGAATAATATGATCACATAGGTGTGTATAATAATAATAATAATAATAATAATAATAATAATAATAATAATAATAATAATAATAATAATAATAATAATTTGATATGTTTATAGAATTAGGATTAAAAAAACGTTGTAATTGTGAATGAATGAGGAGATGTTTGAATGAAATGAAAGAATTTTGCAGAGGTTTTCAATTGTTAGGGTTTGGTGATGAAGAAGAAAAGAGAATGATTCGGATATTCTTTCCATTTTTTTGCTTTTACGTTTACGCAATTACGCTCCCTCCCTTTTCTAATCATTATTCTCACGCTTATTAAATGTGAGTTTATTGGGACTAATCACCCACGTGGGGCAAAGATTAGGGATGAGCTCGGGATGGAATCGGTACCGATCTCAAAAATACCGAAACCGAAAATAGAAAAAAACCAATACCGATCCTGATCCCGAATATGTCGGTTCGGTATCGGTACCAATACCGATCGAAATCGGTATTTTCGGTATAATACCGAAAAAATACCGAATATGAAAAAGGTTATAAACCTGCTAACATGTAGGATGTGTGTTTAATACTAATTAAGAAGGGTGGTTGGTGATGAAAGGAGTAAGGTATGGATATAAAGAGAATGTGTATTGTGTAGTGTTGGTTAATGGTTTTGCCTTTTTTTTTTTTTTTTAAGGCTTAGTTCAGTAGAAATTCTTGTACAACCCTAATCTAGCGATCTCAAGTTCGAATCCCTACCCACACACTGGTGCCCTCCTTGCCTAAGCTCAAACCATCACGGGGAATTTTTTTGTGGTGTGCATGAATCGAACTTGTGACCTACCCTCAGGATGGGAACCCCTAAGGGAAAACCCACCCTACCTCAAACCAGCTGGGCTGGAGATCATTGGCGGTTAATGGTTTTGCCTTAAACATTTGTTTAAATTCTTTTATTATTATAAGCAATTGATTGATTACAAGTTTACAACAGGATGTATTCTTCTCAACAACTTATGAGAAAATCGATTACAACAGCATAACAGCATGTATTATTCTCTCAACAACATGTTGGATCACATGTATATTAATGCTTGAAACTGGTGTATCAGGCCTGCTGGGCAAGCTTATAGCAGCAAAAAATAACCTGTGTAAACAGCCCATTTTATAAGGGTTAGGATCTATGGTGTTTGGGGAGGGGAAGGATACTTGGGTATGAGATGTACATACATTTGGTATAGAATCATAAAGGTGGTTCTATTTTAATACTTTTTAAAGTCTTTAGATTTTCGGTATTGAGGTGGGTGTTCGGTATTACTCGGTTTTAATATGGTATAATAATATTCGGTATTCGGGATTGATACGGTATTATTATCGGTTTTCAGTATTCGGTATTATTATCGGTATTACCGACAAAATCCCGTCCCGATACCGTGTAGTACCGATCCCGAAAAACCTAAAAATTTGGTACCGATCCCGATCCCGAACACCCTCGGTTCGGTACCGATTCGGTACGGGATCGGTTCGGGACGGGATCGGTTTAGGTATTCGGGACTATTTGCTCATCCCTAGCAAAGATCATCACGTTCGTCTCTTGGCATACCTTAATCACCTACGTGTTCAGACTATGTTGTTTGAATTGGGTTCACGCTAGTACGGTGGAGACTACGGTGTTCGTCCGGAAACCGTACTGCCTCCACACGAGTTTCCTCACTGGAGTAACAGTCGGATGAAAACCAGGTCAGATCAGATTCGAACCTGCGCGACAAATAGATCACCTTTATACTCGAAGAACAAAACGTGGTGACCTGGTCCACATAAACAAGGCGGAAGATCGAGCGAGTCACGAGCGACGGGCGTTTTAAACAACCCAGACGCAGGGGCACTCTTGTATATAGCAAATGATCTAATTAGTTATGCTGGTGGGTGTGGGGATCGTCCTCGACCCGTCTTGGGTCGGCCAGGACGTCCCACACCGCCCCCACCGGGCCTGAGTCGGTCAAAACATCCGAATATGGACGATGGAGACGGGCCAATGGCGGTTTATAAAAATGGGAAGGACTAGCCAAGGAGGACCAACCCCTGGCTAGTCCACTTGTGGAGGACTACCCTCCTGGATAACGTGATAGTTGACGTGGCGGCAGGGGCGGATCCAATGGTTATCGAGGGTGGGCACTAGGTCTAACCCACAACCCCTATTATACTAGCCTGTTATTTTTGGATTTTATATAAAAATAGTTATTGATTCTGGGTTTACTTTGTAACTGTGAGGGGGTCATGTATTCATGTATATTAATATCTGGCAAGAAGAAAGTGAGTGAAAAGAGATAAAGAAAAGAGTACAAATCCAACTGACCCAAGGGAAAAATAGAAAAACGTAAGAAGGTGTTATTTGGATTTTTCTTAAAATTTATTGGATGGTCACAAACCATTGTGAAACAAATGGTGTTGTGAAGATGAAGATGTTAAAAGATGAAGGCTATTACCGCCGTATTATTAGTGTCATTAAACCAACTAATAAATAGAGTAAAAGATCTATCATCATCAATATTAATATTAATGCATACCACTATTTCCCTTTAAAATGCTTTTGTAATTATTTTTTTAGATAAAGAGCAAATGGTAAAAAAATTTATTTACTAATAATTAAAAAAAATATTTTAAACAAGTCTTCCAAATTTCGCAAATCTTTTTTTTTTTTCTATTAGGGTTTTGAAAAAAAAAAAATCATCTTCAAGTGAAATTTACCATATATTATTAAGCAAATAAGTATAAATAGTTTAAAAAAAATCATTAAGTGGATAAGTATGATTTGGTTTTACCCGACCCAATTTGACCCGACTTGTTTTTTGACCCACCTTGTTTTAACTTAGCCAATTTGTGCCCCCGTAAAAAAAAAAAATTCTAGATTCATCACTGGGTGGCGGGTGCCGGGTAGTCCTCCCTTAAAGACCCATTCCCCACACCCACCAGGCTAGCCTTAGCAAGAGCACCTCAACTCGTACAATAGTTGGATAGAGACCCCAACTACCATCGCCATCACCCTCATTAGTATATGTCTAAAGTATTATAAATTTTCATAAGTAGCTTTCATTTCATTTACTCATGAAAGACAAATCAGATAGTCACAATACTCAATATTCATTGGACACCATCTTCAGCCCTGCCCCTACATGATCATAAAACCCAACACTTCAGCCCTAATGTTGAACAATAAAACCCAAAAGCCCAACACTTTGGCCCTGATGTGGTGCTCATTGCTCAAGTCTCAACCCCAATGTTTGATATGTTTACCGTTCTTGTATAATTTTCGAGTTGAGACAGGATGGTTCGTATAAATTTTGAGACGATATAAACTAGCTCAAATAATTCTATTTTTGTTATCAATACTATCATTAACTGAAATGTTAGGGTAAACTGCGAAAATCGTCCATGTGATTCGTTGAAAGCTGTCACTTACGTACAAAATTGAGATTTTTTATCATAATCGTACCGTGGTTTTAAATGTTTGTCTAAATCGTCACTGTCACTAACTCCATCCAGTTAAGTCAAGGGACGATTTAGACAAACAATTTAAAACCACAGTACGATTATGACAAACAATTAAAACCAGAGTACAATTATGACAAAAAATCTCAAGTTTGTATGTAAGTGGCAACTTTCACCTAACCACATGGACAATTTTAACAGTTTATCCGAAGTTTTATAAAATTCTGATAAAATGTTAGCATACTTATCATATAAAATATTTTTTGAAACTACTAATAAGTTAATTTTAGTATACTTATCAAGTTTTAGCATATGATAGTGTAATTTTTACAAATAGTCATTGATGTACTTTACAGTTTACAAGTAAGTAACAACCATAGCGGTTTAGAAGCAAGCTTTACTAAAATTAAACAAAATAGACATGTAACTATATAAATTTAGAAAGAAAAAAAAGAAATATAAAGTAATTCAAATATATTTTATTAGAATATCAACATAACCACTATTTTTATAGATATATTGATGAGACGGTATTTCGCATGGCGCATTTGTAATTGGTGTTTAGTTAATAAAATGAAAAATACAAAAAGAGTGGGTGTGGTAACTCGTAAGTGATTACATAACCGTATTATGTATCAAAACTAAAACAAAATATGCAAATCTTAATGTGGTTCTCCTAGTTTGATTTTGTATTTAACAACTATCTATTAACATATTGCCTAAAAAAGTTTAAAGATGAACTTTTCATTATTAATTCTAAAGCACAATATAGTTTCATGATGAAAGCGAAGTGAAATAATTCTATTCTCCAAAACCAAATCATATCTATACATTTAAATTTTTAAAAGTTTGTTCTTTAATTATTGCTAATAATTATATACTAATTTTGTTCATGGTATCAAGGCAAGGCCAAGGTCAAAGTAATCGAGATGGTCAAACCAACACTTTATACCAAACAACTAAGGTTTAAGTTAATTCCATATGGTGCAAAACATATACCCCAAATCTGGTTAGAGAAAAATTGTTTTCTATTACAAAAGGCAAAGTAATTCGTAATCATTTTTTTTTCATAATTTATTAAACGCCACATGTAGCCCCTCCATATCTATAATGAATAGGGTCCCAAGAGATATGTAAAAAGCAGGTCTGATTACGCCTATTTCTAATCCTAAATGGAATGTAACGACGTAGGGATCCATATGTAAACATAGTATCTATTTAGATATGCTCAAACGACCCCTTCTTACAATGAGAATGTATATAACCCTATTCCGGTAAAATATGAGAAATTATCACCTTACCTCAAACCACACTTTAATTGAAATTATGATGATGGGCTACCATTTACCAGGACCAAAGTCCTAGCTGAATACAGACAAGCAGAGATCCACTTTATCCAAAGTGTCATTAAAACACATACAAGTCATAATTTGAAAAAAGATAATCCCAACTTAACGAGTCAAAGGCTTTTACAAAATCGATTTTAAGCATCATCAGTTTATTCTTTTTTTCTTCTTGTACTAGTTCACCACCTCGTTCATAATCAACAGGCTTACAGGCCATCAAGAATTTGGCAGCCATTAATAAAAGTCGACTGCTCAACACTAATCATGGCTTTAATCCCATTAATCCCATTAATGAACGAATTACGTCTTTTCCTATTTAGAGGTGCATGAAAAAAATTATTGTTTTCATCCCAATCGACATCCCATTTCTAACTTAAGTAACAAATTTTACAATTGCTAATTATATATGTACCCACTAAAATGTTTGCTAAACATTTAAAGCATGCTCCATTGAGAAAATGTAACGTGTGTGTATAAATAAATAATTTAGAGCAAAATGGATTTAGTTAAAAATATTCCAAAAGCTAAAGGTATGTCCCATTCAACAATCAGGCTATTGCTCCCCCAAGCCCCTCCACTCGATGTTCTAACCTTTTGTCATTAATAAAAGGTTTGGATCCCATCAATATTAAAGACGGTGTGGCCCAAATATGTAATACTTATCTTTGATACCCATGAAATCTAGTTTATGAACAGTCAAGTGATGTGATATTATCATGTATTCACTTTATTAGAGCACACCACCTAAAATGTACACATATGTGGGTATCCGAATCCAGTCATCACCAAACCGGACGAGAGCTCCAAGGTTTTAATATTGTGGGCATCGTCCTCACAAGTCCCGAAGTTTGGTCCGGAAATTAGGACATCATTTGAGACCCCCACACTCACATACGTATGTGCGCGAGTACACAAACGCACGCTTGCGCATATATATATGTGTGTAAAGGTTCGGGTACAAATGTTATATTTCGTGAGAAGTGTAAGAAGGATTAAGAATTGACATGTAGACATCATGTTTTGAATTTAGGTATAATTTTTGAGTTGTTTTTGCTATAAAACCACCAAACACAACAATTTAAAATACAATGTGATGTATTATAGCCATGAAATTTAAAACACAGTAAAAACACACAGTAAAAACACAATAGTTTAAACACAGGTTTTTGGCATGGTGTTTTAAATTTTAAGCCGAAAATAAATTGCTTTTGTGTTTTAAATCGTTATGTATGGTATTATTTTAGCCTATAGCCAATACATCATTACTAAATCAAAAAATAATGTTGTATACATATCAATTTTTAATACTTCTCACGAAATATGATATTTGTATGCTAACCTCACCCAATATATATAATGGGGTTTATATAGGTTTTGAAAGCTTTTTAATGTGGGAAAGTTGTTTCAGGAAAGTTATGAAATATATTGTTATGTTGAGATGACAGTATGTGGAACACCACCTTTTGAAGGCTCACTGAAAGTGTGGCTATGGTTTGTGTCATTTTTTTTTAGTATTTAGAGTGGTAATCGTGAACAAATGTGAATTTTTTAGATACACACGATGGGTACTTATAGCCCAATTTTTGACCGTTTAAAAAAAATAACCGTTGCAAATTAAATTTTCAACCTGTCGTTTTTATTTTTCTGCCACCGTGCCTGCAACCGTCTACACATGATTTGGATTTTGAATGAAAAATAAATGTGAAAAAAATTAGAGTGTATATTTATATATTTAAATGAAAAATAATAAACATTTCAGTGAAGTGTTGCCTCTAAAATTGTATTTCAGTAAAGTGATTTGGTAGTGCATGATTGGTAGAAATAAGTGAAGTTGAAAAATAATAAGACCCTCCGTAGTTGTGGAGGTGGATAACGCCCCTTCCCACATTTGCTTGGCTCAACCAAATCGAGGTACCACAACGCTCAAATCCGGCGTTAATGGGGGTGGTGTTGAGACATTTTTGGGGCGTTATCGGGGGGGGGGGGGGGGGTTCACGCTCAACTACACTTGTTCTAACTGTAGCGCCCCTCCTGTTAGACTATGTGTTGTGGCTAGAGGTGGGCTACAAGTCCACAACTCTATCATCTAATATTGTGTCATGAAAGCGTTGACATGGCAAGATGATAATGCTGCAGCTCACTCACTTGATCATGTTGTGGCTAGAGACGAGCAGCAACTTTATACAATTTGTTTTTTAAATTATATTTTAAATGTGATATTATATTTAAATTTGTAAGACAAATTAAATAATAAACATAAAATATTCATCAATAAAAAAATCACAAAGACATAATTAATAAAAAACCATAAAAAATAATAAACCACTGGTTGTTGTTTTGCTCTTCTTCGAATTCCTTTACGAGACGATCATGTTCTCGTTCAAGTATAGCCCGACGAGGCATTGGGAGGTTGTTAAAGTCCTTCGTTAAAAAGTCCATGTTCCTCAATCTTACTTTATCGACTTTAGCTTTCCCGTCATCTCCATCGTAGTTCTAATTTTGCTAATCTCCCCCGAGAATTCGTTATCGGCTTCATTAGCACTTTGTTTTTTCCCTTGACCCTTCAAACTGGTCGACCTAGGGGAGACCGGGGGGGGGGGGGGGACCCTCATAAGAGTTTAGGTCAATCCCCACGTGAGCATCCGAGCTTGTGGAGGCGACGAACCCACCCGATGAAGAAGTTTTGGTGCACTTTGATGAGCCGCCTTCGCTCATTTCTTCAATTGTAATTAGCTCAACCCATTTGGAGCAATTATGAAGGATTCTCCACAAGTAGTCTTCATCCCACGTTTTCGTGGTCTTGTACTTGCGAAAAAACTCATCCTTCCACTCGTCGCAAGTGAACTTATAGACATCAAGATCGCTAGCCCTACTTACTCACATTCAATTAACGTTCCTGTTATGAATATTTGTAAATAAGCCCACATATTTTCTAAATTCGGCCTACCAGCCAGAAATCATATCGGGGGAACGCATTTTACTCCCCACTTGTGTGTAGAAAATTTCTCGGATTCGTCTCCAAAAAACCTTCGCCCGTTGATAGTTGACTACAAAAATAATAACAAAAAGATTAAAAAAATCATTATAGTAACAACGTTATATATTTACATAAAAAAAAATACTGGCTTTTCGATCTTCCGAAACTTCCACCCACGCACAACAAAGAGCTATTTTTCATCTTTCGACCACGACGTCACTTGCCATTTTGGACGTGCATCTTGTTCGGGCGGTTCACCACCTCTACCACCATCTCTCGTCGCCGCCGTGCTACCTCTGCCACCACCCCTCGCCGTCGTGCCACCTCTGCCACCACCCCTCCTTTGCCCTCGCTTTTTTAGGGCTGCAACTTGCGTATCCGGAATAACAAAATACGGAGACGGGGTGACATTTGGCTAATATTTTCTTCGATTTCAGTATTCGTTCCATACCCGTATTCATCTAGGAACTCCAAGGCCGGTTGGTAACATCATTCCCATTGTGATGGATCCATTTCTCAGTGTGTCGTTTGAACGTTTGAAGATTGTCTGTGAATTGTTTGTAATTTGTTTGTGTAAAATTGAATTAAAAATGTTTTTTTTATAAATAGCTCAAAACTAGCCGTTAGCCAACGACCAACGGTCAAATTCACCTCGCCATCACACGCGAGCAGGCTAGCGTGGGATAGCTCGCGCCAACATTCACCCAAGTTTGTTGTGGTTCACGTGATCCATGTGGATTCGTTTCTGGCTCGCGCCTACTCGCTCGCGGGCCACAACGCATATTCTTATAATTCGAATCCTAAAAAACTAGCTTTTTTTTTTTTGAATTTGAACTTCATTAAACAAGCGGAATCTCTAAGACGGAGAAAACCGCAAACACTAACTTACATCAAGTCAAAATTGAAATTACACCATGAATTCCAATTAACGCTACTGACTCTAAACCTACTCCTGAAACAAAGATAACCCAAAGCTTTAACATATGACACTATTTGGGAGACGTTAACATCTTGATTCCGAAAGATCTTATCATTGCGAGCCCTCCATATGCGCCAACATGCCAAAACGAACACACCGTAGACGATCTCCTTCTTCTTCTCGATTAATTCTTCTGTTTTAACAACAGCTGCAAGTCAGTGATCGAAAACCAATAAACCGGGGGCAATTTACACCATGAAGCTACACCACACCACACCCCGCTCGCCAAGCGACAAGCCGTAAACACGTGATCCGTAGTTTCTTCCGCGTCTCCACTAAAAACACAATAACCATCATATTTCTCTGACGAAGCGCACCCATTGTAGGAATCCTATCAATATTCGCCTGCCACATGAAGATATTACATTTATTCGGAAGCCACTTGCACCACGTAAAATCACCTTCGCTTCTTAGCAAACTCGCCCGTTTCAGCCAAGTTCTTGTCTCTTTAACCAAATTTTCCACATTTAAGCCACTGTTCCACACCCACTTGTCTTTCTTTCTTGATAGTTGAACCATATCATCCTGTGACAATCCACAACCTCCAACACTTCGGCTTTCCGAAGCTGGATAGGTAGTCCGATCCCAAGTAACACTCCTATTACCATCTTGCATTCCAACTCTCTCCGAAACAAAACACCATTTGTTATTTTCAAGCCGAAAAAGGTTTGGAAAAACAACCTTTAATGGCTCGCTTACAACCCATGGGTCAATCCAGAATCGAATATTCATGCCATCACCTAGCACACCCCGAATCATATTTGTAAAATTAACGCCTTGCACGTTAGTTCCATACCCAAGTCGAAGAAATTTGGTCCAAGCACTTGATAACGCTCTATTGGAAGGAAAACCATCCCATCTTCTCCCAGACACGTGCACCGCATTGATCACTTTTCTCCATAAAGCATCACCTTCGACATGATATCTCGACAACCGCTTTAATAATAAAGCATTATTACTTATCTCAATCTTATTTATTCCCAATCCTCCATCACTTTTTGTCTTCGTCACCTTATCCCAAGAAACCCAATGAACCTTATGAATCTCATCACTTCCTCCCCAAAGAAAATGCTTCATTCTAGACTCAAGAGCGTTTACCACTCCAACCGGTGCTTTATATAATGAAAAATAATACATAGGGATGTTTTCTAACACAGACTTTATTAACACTACTCATCCTCCCATAGAAAGAGTATTAGCCTTCCATTTCGACAATCTACTATCGAACACCTTCACAACTGGATCCCAATTGTTAATAGGGTTCATATTAGCCCCCAATAGAATACCCAAATATTGGAATGGCATTACATCCGATTTACACCCCAAGTTATTCGCCTCTATAATGACTTCTTCTTGGTTCAACCCAACACCAAAGATGGCCGACTTATGAATATTAAAACGAAGGCCCGAACACAAATGAAATATCCTTAACATTCTCCTAAGGTTTTTGAGATTAAACTGAGACCATTCTCCCATTACCATGGCGTCATCCGCATAAAGCAAATGAGACACCACCGAACCATTATTCGGAAGCCGAACCCCATCAAACGCACCAATATCACACGCCCTCCTAACAATACTATAAAACGTCTCCATAACAATCACAAATAAAAAGGGATACCGGTTCACCTTGGCGAACACCTTTACCACAACTAAATTCAAAAGTAGGAGAACCATTTACCAATACCGAGGAACGAGCCGAAACTAACACCCCTTTAATCCATCTACATCAATCCTCGGGGAATTTCAATTGTCGCATCACTGATAATAAAAACTCCCAATGCACATTTTCGTAAGTCTTTTCAAAATCAATCTTAAAGAAGAATAGATTTTTTCCGGAACTCTTTGCCCACACTAAAATTTCATTGATAATTAACGGGCCATCAAAAATATACCTACCCGATAAAAATGCCGATTACGTCTCATGTGTTATATCTCCTATTAGCCAAGGCTTTCGAGATAACCTTGCTCACCACCCCAATAAGGTTAATAGGCCGATATTCCCCAAACTCCATAGGATCACTAACTTTGGGAATTAAAATAATAAACAACGAATCGACACCTTGATTGATCTTTTCCCGAAGCTGAAAATTGGTCGAAAATCTTCACAAAGTCATCCACAAAGAGAGATCAAAACTTCTTGATAAACCGAAAATTGAAACCATCAGGCCCCAGGCTCTTATCACCTCCACAATCAAACACTGCCATTTTAATTTCCTCCGCAGAAAACGGACGAATCAAATTAGAAGCGGCAACCTCCGATAATTCTCTCAACCCGTAACATTTTAAAGTCGGCCGATCCTTCATATCCTCCACGAACTTCTTCTTAAAAAACCGAACACCTCTTTCTTTATCAACGAAGGTTTAGACACCCATCCACCCTTAATCATCAACCCCAGTATATTGTTAGAAACTCTTCGCTTATTAACTATCCCATGAAAAAAAACTCGTGTTCTCATCTCCTTCTTTGGCCCAACGAATTTTCGCCTTTTGACGAAGATCTTTAACTTTAAATTATTCTAACTCTCGGATCTTTGCCTTCGCTTCCTCATATACCCATTGCTCCGGTTCCGATAAATCTCTATCTTCAATAGCATTGTCAAGCTCTAAAATCTCTTTAAGCAGGTTTGCTTCTTCTTCGGCCTCCTTGACATCCAGACTTTTTCCACACAATAATAGCTTGCTTCACTATTCTAAGCTTGTTAATAAATTCAACATCGGCCGGCCCAAATCCTTGATAATCCGAAACTGCTTTTTTTTTTTTTTTACCACATCTTTAAATCCTTCCTTATTTGTCTATACAAATAAGAATTAAAGAATTTAAAAGGCTTTCCAAAATTATTATAAGCGCTAGCTGACAATATTGTTGTTAAGATCTCGTGATCTTAATTGCCTTTTAGAACTACTTAATTAACTAACATTTGTCATTATTGGTAGGCAATACAACATTACAACCTAGCTAGTTTAGCTTGTTTTTTTATAAGTTTTTAAATGCATGCAATCAATAAACCGTCATTCAAATCTAGTGGTAGTAGTGAACATTTGGTGCATGCATCTAAATTTATTTTTTTTCCAAATAATCTTCGGTCAGCTAGTTTGAGATAGGGTAAGTTTTTTCTTAGGGGTTTCCATCATAGGGTATGTCACAGGTTTTATCCATGCACATCACAAAAAAATTCCCCGTGACGGTTTGAGCTTAGGCAAGGAGGACACCGGTGTGTGGGTAGGGATTCGAACTTGAGACTGCTAAGTTAAGGTTGTAAAAGGATTTTCACTGAACTAACCTTTTTTTAAAAAAAAAAATCTAAATCTTCTTTTTTATTTGTTAACAAAATCATAATTGATAGAACGTTGAAGTTTATATATATATATATATATATATATTTTGAAAGGCGAATTTCTTGCTCCTTGTGAGACTTGAACTCAAGATCTCACACTTTTAGTGTATTAAAAGGCTTTGCCTTACCACTGGACCACCAACCCCAATGGCTAGAACGTTGAAATTTATATGAAAGGGGTAAAAAACTGCAAAATGATTATACGTTTAATTTTTCGGTTAATTATATATAAAAATAGTCTCCGCTCATTATTTTATTCTCAAATATTTTTTACTAGATTATACCTCGGGAGCGTTTCGGGGTTGAGAAATCTAATATGACACATCAATTTTACATACAAAACAGACTGATAAGCTTTACAGTTACATGCGGGAAAGCTTTAGGTAGCACCTAACCTAAAAAAATTAACAATGTATCTCCAATGTTAACGCCTAACCTTAAACAATGAATAATTCTAATGTTAACATAATAACATCTAACCTAAAACAATGTATAACTCTAATATTAATACCTAACCTAAAACAATGTACAACTCCAATGCTAACTCCTAACCTAAAACAATGTATAACTCCAATGTAACTCTAATATTAACACATATCCTAAAGGCTAAAAAAATGTACAGCTTTAACATACTAATATTGATACCTAACCTAAAAAATGTATAACTCTAGTAACCTATTATGCTCTGGTTGAAAATAAAATTCATATTTACTAGTTTGAACATAAGGGTTGGGTTATTCTACAAAGGCTACAAAAAATGAGAAGGGTGAGAAGCCACTAGAAAATGACATGTGTCCAAAGATTAAACAAGTGGGAGGGGTAATTTTGTCAAAAGCGTATGCACATGCAAGCCACATGTAATTTCCACCTTCATTTTTAAATGTCCTTAACTTTTTTATACGTCATCTTTTTTTTTAAAAAAAATATACCATAAAATTGAGCGTCTTTTTATCTTTAATATGAGTACCATATTGTTACACTTTTGAAAAAAAATTCAAAACCCACTTTCGTAAGACACAATGGAGTGTAAAACACAATGAGCATCAATTAAATTTAGGGTATAAAACATAATCAAGAGTCTAGTAAAACACAATGGGCGACATACTAAAGACACAATGAATACTTTTGAAAAAAAAAAAGTTGAAAACCCAGTTGTGTAAGACACAATGGATGACATACTAAAGACACAATGAACAGAAAACTAAAACACAATGAATACTTTTGAAAAAAAAAAGTTAAAAACCCAATTGTGTAAAACACAATGGACGACATAATAAGGACACAATGAACATAAGATTAAAACACAATGAATACTTTTGGAAAAAAAAAAAGTTGAAAACCCAGTTGCGTAAGACACAATGGAGATAACGTAAAACACAATGAATACCAATTAAATATGCAATAAACAATAGAGTATAAAACACAATAAACAGTCTAATAAAACACAATGGACGACATATTAAAGACACAATGAACAGAAGACTAAAACACAATGAGTAATAGACTTAAACACAATGAACAACATAATAAAACACAATGTACACCTAAATACAAAACTCATTTGCGTAAAACACAATGAAAAGCATACTAAAAACACAATAGACAAAGTTAAATCATGTATAGACTAAAAAAACATAAATAACATATTTATAAAGCACACATGCATACTATAACACAATGAACGAACAGAAGACACAACGGAGAAGAAAACCCATTTAGCACGATTTTTTTTTTCAATTTTAATGTAGCAATGTGGTACTCATATTAAAGATAAAAAAACGCTCGTTAATATGGTGAAATTTTTTTGAAAAAAAAAATGTCGTATGAAAAAGTTATAGACGTTTTAAAATGATGGGGGGGGGGGGATTGACATGTGCATTGCATGTGGAGAGAGAAAGTCAACAAATGTGGTTTTCCTTTTATGTCATTCCTCTAATTTATTATTTATTGTTTTCAATCAAACTAATCTCAACCCTTCAAATATATGATCAATGGATCACAATCCTTCTCAACCTTCCTAGAAAAAGTGTCTTGTGTATTTGATCCTAGGGTTAAGTTATTCTACACAAGGTAATAAAAATGAGAAGGGTGAGAAGGATACAAAAAACACAATATATCATGAAATATGACACAATGAGCCACAAAATATAACACAGTGCCAAAAAATATAACACAATGCTGAAGAAAAAAGACACAATGAATTGAAAAAATGACACAATGATGAAAATAAGAAAAAGACACAATGGTACATGAAAGACACAATGATATAACGCATATTCTAAAAACCACAAGCTAAAACCTCAAAAAAACGAAGACCTAAAAACTCACGTTGTAGGGTTCGATAAAACGGTTCCAATGACGCTTGAATGAGTTCAATCGGAGTCCGTTTGATACCCTTCCTACGACTTCCTATTTTTCTTTCACTGTGTATTTGATCCTAACCCTTTGATCCTAACCCTGAACATAATTAGTGATATGCCTATACATGATTAATGAATTACTTGAACACGTGTTTTTTTCGTGTATGAACAAAACCCCACAAAAAATAGTCGTTTTTTTCTCCGTTTTTTATATAGTACCATAGTACTCGTTGAAAAGATAATAAAACGCTTGTTATTTTGGTATAATTTTTTTTAAAAAAATAACGTAAATAAAAGATATTAACGCTTAAAAATCATGAAAGGAATGTCACGATTTAGCCATTTAGAAATATATATATATATAGTTGATTATATTTTCCTCTTTTTAAACCATGTCATAGAATCTTAGTATATTTTATATATTTTTTTTTATTTTTTAATTCATTATGAGTTTCGCTACAATATTTTAAACATATGCTTGATGAACTATGGATTACATACCGGTGTCTCAACATTTACAATGATGCATCAAAATAAAAACAATGGTAAAAGAAGCAATGCCGGGTGGATCCAGAAGAAAATTTGAAAGGTAGCGGATAAAAGAAAAAATCTTGCCTAAGAGTATCCGATACATTAAATGAAGAGTAAAAAAAGAAATTTTGCATTAATTTTCCACTTCGACAGCAAAGTTGAGTGGTAACACGTGCTACCCCTCCCTCCCACATACATTTGCCACTAGCCCCTTGCTATGGCCACAAAACATAGACACATAATGTGTTAAACCCATTACAATAATGTATCAAAATTTTCTAGTTGAAAACCTTCGCATAATAAGCTTTTGCGAACATGTGTAACAATGGTATGTAAAGCATGTACAACGGTGTGTCTAACTTTGGATCGGTTTAGGTCCCAAGTTCGACTCCTGACACAAGCATGCCAATGAATAGGAGAGCCTGTAAGCCAGTGGATGCGCAGGTTCGAATCCGAGGCGACCCGGTTTTCATCCGACTGTTACTCCAGCGAGTTTAACTCGTGTGGAGGCAGTACGGTTTCCGGGCGAACGCCGCAGCCCCCACCGTACCAGCGTGGACCCGGTTCAGACAACATAGTCTGGACGCATGGGTGGTCAGGGCCTGCCAATTAGGCGGGTGTGATGATCTCTGCCACACCAGTTAAGAAAGTCACCGTTAAAAAAAATATATATTTTAGAGTACTCATATAAATATGAAATAATTTAAAAATGAAGAGAAAAACTAAGGTGCAGGCGTAAGAGGAGCCCAAATAAAGACTGGAGGAGATAGGGCTGTTCAAATCGTTCGCCGCTCGTGGATCGCTTGTCGCTCATTTGGAAAATGCTCGAAAAACGCTCGCTCAGTCTTCCACTCGGTTGTAAGTGAGCCGATCGGCTCGGTTCGGTTTTTAAATGAGCCAAGCACGAGCAAAGGTATGCTCGGCTCAGATAAATTTTTATTTATTTATTATATATTTAATTATAAATATACACACAACTTACAGATAAATTTATCGCTTTAAATAAAATATTCTATTGGATTTGACTCAGTATATGTAAACAAATTAAAACTAGCTCACTTAACTCAATAAAAATTTAACACTATATTTAATGGTAAAACCATAAGTCATGAAGTGACAGTCTTGACTTTTTTATGTTATTAGTCGTCCATTGCTAATTTTCGATTGATATCACCCTACGTCAAAATGCAACAACTGTTTTATGCCATATGTTCATCGTCTCACCAACCTCAATCTAAGCCTTATCCTCAGACAATCGGATCTCAATAGTGTTATCATCGGACAGTTTGACCATAGTTGTCTCCCGACAATGAAAACATCGAAGGAAACATCACCATTTTATGATCCTCCAAATTACTTTCTGCTCGATTCTCGCTCGGAAAAATTTATGTTCGAATAATGCTCGCTCGGTTTTTGACTCGATTGTAAACGAGCTGCTCCGCTTAGATCGGCTCGGCTTGTGAACAGCCCTAAAATGGGATAAGTTGATGCACGTAATGGGGAATGCATAGGGTATGAGAGCCGGGTGTTTCTAAGGAGACAATATGATGATGTATCCAATGGGTGGTATCTTTGAGGTAATGCATTCCACGGTTTTCATATGGTACAAACATAGGGCGGTTAATCACAAGAGGAGTGGTACAAATGGACGAATTTTGGCGATATGGGTTAGAAATATATCTAGTGACTTACATTGTGTTGGTGTCTTACTTATATAATCTATTGTATAATTTGGGTGATTGAATAAAAGTTTTCTGCCGTTAAAAAAAAAAAAAAAAAAAAAAAAACCTGGGTAAATTTTAGCATTTATACCCACTCAGATATGGGCAGGGACATTATCATCAATCTCATTATATTCCGAAACTTTTGGAAATTACGAAAGATACAAATATACACACAAAAATGGTATAACAAATAATATGAGTTACCATCACGGGGATACAATATATAATTATGCCCACATGCTGGTGTTTGAGAAACGACAATTCTTGTGGGTACCCCTCACATGTGTTCTCTAAAAATGCAACCAAAACCGGTCATATTTTTATAGATCATCTAACTCTTACTATACTTGATACATATATTTATAATTTATAAATTTCTTTTGTGTGACTCACTCGGTACCATATATGGTATACTATACACCATATCCCTTCACTATCTTGTTTAATTGAAATAAATAAGTGTTTATTAAATTTCAAACCCGTCAATATATTGTATTGTGAAAAAGAGTTCCGATATTGATATTAATGGCTCTCATCCATTAAAGCAAAGGTAGGTCAAGCTACCCGTTATTAACTCGTTAAAAACTCGACGATTGTGTAATTCATTAAAGCTGAAAATTAGTTGAGCTTTAGTCTCTTGAGCTTGCTAAATAAATTAGTGCAACTTTACTTTCCCCCTAAGAGCCACACATATATAAACTAGAAGGAATGCCCGCACGTTGCGGCGGGTGTCTCGATTTATATTGTATTCAATTATGATGTTGATTACGAACCACAACCCGGGTTTACGACATTTTACTTTATTCAACAAAATATAGTATCAAAAATATTAGCACAACAAACCAAATAAAACTTTGTAGATAATTATAGTGGCAAAAATATTAGTATCATCTAGAGATTGATTTCCACTGCTTGGTGCCATAGTTCTTTTTTTTTGTCATCTTAGATTCAGATAGTCAATAAAAATCACCAAATAATAAAAGCGAAAATAGGTGATTACTGTAGTTATGCTAAGACACCACATAAAAGTGAGATTGTGAGAGTTCATTAAATTTTATAGAAACTACAAATATATGCACACCGGGTTGACGAATCAAAAAATAGAAATTAATAGCATCACTTAGCACAAGACAATCATCAACTACTATAAAAGGTATAAAAAATCGAACAACAAACGAATAATCAAATAATTCACGTTGATATTAGCAAGTAAATCTAGGTATCAAACCTGCTGGTTGCAAGAGAATTCCTTTGCCAATCTTATGCGCATACTTCATGAAAATTTGCTTTTATAATCATCATCCGCGTGTAACGCATCCTAGAGGGCCCAACCGCCGCAATACTCGTAAATTAATAATCGCTGACCATGCTCAGAACAAGTAACCCATGAGTTCAACAACATTCGCATGCCGAATTTTATCAAATCATTAATAAGATCAATAAACTCTTCCTCCTTTTGTCGACTGATTACCTTTTTGTCCCAACTTCTTCACAGCAAGCAACTAAATAAAAACACGAAATACAAAAGTTTTGCAGCTTTAGATATGAGATCAAATGTGTAAAAGAAAAAAAGAAGTCAACAAATTAGAAATCAGGTCAAAGAGTACCTCATACATGTTTTTTTGTAACCATCTTGAAATTCTGCACCCATCTTGAAATTCTGATTTATGTAAATCCGTTAATATTGATTGTAAAGGTACCTCATACATGTTTTTTTTAACCATCTTGAAATTTAGCACCCAAATTAGCAAAAAAAAAAAAAAAAAAAAACTCCAAATTAAATATAGATATAGATAATATAGATATGACTTTTTTTAGGAGCAAAGAATTAAGACGGTGATAGGAAGGGGCTGTAAATTGGGCTAGGGGCCTATAAAAACAAAAAAAAATCCATTAAAGGTTGAATTATTCACTCACCAATATTATATTAAATCAATTAATTATTTATGTAGTTAAGCTAATAAGCTAACCTCTCTGTGGTTGTTATTTATGTAGTTGAGGGACGATCTTCAAGAATATGTGTGTATATTCTTCAAGAACATGTGTAGTAGGTGCTAGTGGATTAGGTTGTGAACTTCTTAAAGACCTTGCCCTTTCCGGTTTACCAATTCCTTTTTAGGTATATCCTTCATTTCATTGTCATTTCCCCAATTGAATCAACTTCTTCTTCTTAAACCAACCAAGCCAAGCCATTTAAAAAATCTAGGCATAATTTATGATGTTCATAGGCTCTTCACATTCTTACATTTAAGAAATTTATTACATTAATGGTTTTTTGATCAATCATATACCATGCGGGTAAGGTTGGAATAAGTTTTTAAGTTGTGAGTATGAGGTTATGATAAAATTACAATTTTAACCTTCTAAGTGTCTTAATTGTCACAATTATGCCCAAAATACCCTTAAATTTCTTGCTTAAGTATGTTGTACATGTTGCTTTTTAAGTTGTACGAAAATGTAAATGACAATCTTGGCCATCATTCCTCCTTAATAAGATAAATATAGATTATATGTGCACAACCGTAAGTGGGGCTGGCTCTATCTCTATATATATTACATATATAGTTATAACATAATAAAATTAATAAGTTATTACTATCTATAATTAAAATAACATATATAGAAACTAATAATAAGGAAAAATATCAACTCCAGGTTGACAAGAAAAATGTTTGAAAATATATGGTTGTCCCAAAAGCGTGTGATAAGACTTAGCGGCATCCAAAAGTGCATGCTTAGCTGCTGCTTTTCACCAAAAGGGCACCGGGCGCCCTTAGTCGGCGCTTTCATAGCCATCTCAGCCAACGGAACTGATGTCACGACTTCTCATTGGAGATGCTTAGCTGCTGCTTTTCACCAAAAGGGCACCGGGCGCCCTTAGTCGGCGCTTTCATAGCCATCTCAGCCAACGGAACTGATGTCACGACTACTCATCGGAGTAAATGGGGGCTATTTACTTTGGTGTCCGGAAGGGCATAAGTTGCACACCCTCTAATCATGAGACAAAATGTTCAAATCTATAGAGTGTGGTCATGGAGTTAACGGGGCATGAAACGACATTTGACAACCACGTCAACTCCCCTCCACCCCCAAAAAACTACGGGTGGTGTGGATAGGTTTTAAAAAACAAGTCAAACAATCAATAAAAAAGTCAAAAAAACCAATAAAAAATTATCCATAACCCAAGAACCAACCACAACCATCCACATCATCATCACCTTTTGCCCCACGCCCGTGAAAATCTCTCCCAGCCTGACGCGGACCACCTTTCACGTCCTCTACACCATGTAGCCTTACAAGGTGAAGGTACATGAATATTTAGGATTAGGAATATGTAGCTTTCGGCTTTCCGCTAAAAAAATCTAATTTGGTGTAGACTAAATTTTCATGATTATTCATGGGTATATGATCGGGTATATAGTTCGGGTATTTGGGTATGTTGTTTCGGGTAATCGGGTCGGGTATCACCTAATCCCAGACCCGACCCAAACCCACAATTTTTTTAAACTAATCCCAAACCCGACACAATACCTGTCGGGTTACAAAAAATAGTCATTTTTTTCTCTGTTTTTATATAGTACTATGGTACTCGTTGGAAAGATAATAAAACGCTCGTTAATTTGGTGTAATTTTTTTCTTTAAAAAATCTCGTATATAAAATATATTAACGTTTAAAAGTTATGGGAGGAAACATGAGAGAAAAAATAATAAAGTTTTAATATTTAGATTTAGTATATTAGGTATTTAGGGTATGTTTGGCAAGGAGCTTTTAAGAGCTTTTAGGAGCTTCAAGCTTCAAGCTTTTAAGAAAAAGCTCCTACTTAATAAAAAGCCTTGTTTGGTTGAAGGGGCTGTAAGCTTTTAGGTTAGAGAAAAAACTCTATAGTGAAAAGCTACTAGTAGTAGCTTTTAAGAAAAAGCTCTACTAGCTACAAACTTTTAGTTAGTAAATGACACAAATACCCATTCTATTTTAAAAATAAAATAAAAACCTTCTTTACAATCTTTTAATTATGACCATTTTGGTCATTTTATACATTTTATTAAAAGCTCCAGCTACTCTGCCAAACATCAAAATATATTTAAAAAGCTTATAGCTAACAGCTTCCAGCTACCAGCTTGCAGATTCCGGCTACCAGCCTCTAGCTAATTTTGCCAAACATACCCTTAATAGATTAGGTTAAAGATTATAATAGATTAGGTTAAATCATATTTATTTCTTTTTTTTTAATTGGTTTACACTTGCCACATCACATATTATGTGGCATCTCTCAAAGGAGAGGTTGCATAAGAGTATGACATGTAGGATTAATCCCTTTGAAATATATATATATATATATATATATATAGATAGATAAGGGTTCCCATACAAAAACCTTATATTGTGAGAAGGGTAAGAAGGAATCTCATATTGACACGTGGCACCAAGGTGAAGGATAAATAAGTAAATTTACACAAATAATTATCTTATTACATTTAAATCTCTTTTAATTTAGGAGTAATTATAGGGATATTAAATTCAAATTTTCGGTCAATTTTTTTTTAAACAAACGAATATGATTTTTTTTAGTTATGGAATAAAATCGCTAGATGTATGTATAAGTTCTTCCGTTTGTGTTTTAACTTGATTGATAATTATACATTGTGTTTTACTTTACAATAATCTAACACCATCAAAATTGTGTTTTATGTTGGGTCTGCTGACCTGGAGAAGAACAGATGATTGGAAAGCCAAAATATGTTATCTATTTGATCCTTGAATAAACAGTCTTTACAACTTACTTCTCCCAAAAGACTGCTGACCCTAACTACTGTTCTATCCAAACAACTGCTCAACAACTGCTGATACAAAGAACTGCTAAGGAAACAACTGATGAAGAACAACTGCTGACCAAAGGTCTGATGAAGAGCAACAGCAGATACAAGTACTGAAGACCAAAGCACTGCTGGAAGCAACAGCACTTAGGCTTCAGCAGTGGATACAAGATCGTCAGAGTTTACCTTTAACAGCTGTTTACTATCAGTGCTTTCAATGTAACAGTAGTTTGTATAGCAGATGTTTAAGTTTGTTATTCTGTTAGAGGTCACTGTCTTAGGTGACGTCAGCCTAGGTCATCAGTGGTTTGAGTCAGTCTATAAATAGAACAGTGCATGTACTGTTCTATTGCATCACACACAAAACATTCTCTCTGACAAACAACTGTGTGATCAGGCTGAGGGGGAGTAACTTGTACGATTGTAATCTTTGAATTAATGAAAGCATTCGATCGAAAAACATTTACTCTCTTGTTTTGATTTACAGTTTATTATTCCGCTGCACTTTCATTCTACTTTCATTCCATTATTATCATCATTTAGTTAAACAATCAAAACAAACAAACTCAGATCCTAACAATTGGTATCAGAGCTTGGTCAATTAAATTCGATCTAACAAATCAATTTAATAATCAGCTCACAATTATTGATATCGTTTGTCAGTTTGATTGAAAACAGAGTAATAGTTTAATTTCGTTTCAACCGTTGTTAAACAGACTTTGTTCTTTTGAAAAATCAGAGAATGGCTTCTATCAATCACGATCCACATAACACTGGCACGAACAACAAGCCACCGATGCTTGTCAGATCTGAATACAATATCTGGCAACGTCGGATGAGCCATGTTCTAGCTCAACAAAACACTGGGTGTTGGAAGTCGGTTATCTTCGGACCACATGTTCCGACTGTGCCGAGTACTGAAGATCCCAAAGTGTTTGAGCCAAAGAAACTTGAAAACTACTCCGACCAGGATTTTCAGAAAATTGAGCTAGATGCTAAGGCCTTCAGTATTGTGGCCATGGCTCTACCCAATGATATATATGCTGGGTTGTTACACTGTAACAGTGCAAAGGAGTTGTGGGATGCACTGAAAGAGCAGTTTGGTGGGACAGAGGAGGTTATTGAAAACAACCGTGAAATACTTAACCAACAATATGAAACATTCAGTCATGTCAAAGGAGAGTCATTAACTCAACAGTTTGAGAGATTTAACTGCTTAATTAGTGAACTAAAATTGGTTGGTCTTACTTACCCTCATTCAACTTTGAACCATAGGTTTTTAAGATCATTACCAGACAAATGGGACACTATTGCAATTGTTATGAGAAACTCAATAGGATTTAAAGACCTATCACTGACCCAGCTTCATGGTAAGCTCTTGACCTATGAAAGAGAGCTTAACCAGAAAAAGAAGCTCCAGGACTCTGGAAAAGTGTCTGATGACTATGTGTTTGGGAATACAGCACTTTTGGGTCATGATGAGGTGCCTGGAAACACAAAGGATCAGAGTTATGATCATTTTATTGACATAACTTCAGGTTTTAACTCAGGTTTTAACTCTGATTCTTATTCACCTAACTATGCTTTCACAGCAAGTGGTGGTGATATACAGGCATCTGATAACATATCCTTTGAGTATGATGACCTGAAATACTTTGACCCTGATGATTTGGAAGAAATGGACATTATGCACCAATTGGCCCTTCTCAGTGTAAGAACTAATAATTTTTACAAGAAAACAGGGAGAAGGTTTCCAGGGTTGACTGGCAGATCTAAGGTGGGGTTGGATAAATCAAAGATCAAGTGTTATAAATGTCATAGGTTTGGTCATTTTGCTAGGGAATGTAGGGGTCAACATGGTACACCTATGATAACCTATCCAAATCAAAGACCACAGACCAACACTTATCAGAATTCCTATAATACCCCTGGACCAAATGTGCAAAACACTGCTCATTTTGCACAGTCCTCAAACACTGTTCCTGTCCAGTATGTCCAAACCACTGTTCCTCAGATCCATTATGTGCAAACACCTGTTGCTCCACCACCTGTTCAAACGACTGCTGCACCATCCTCTGCTCCTGCAGAGACCAGTCAACAGAGCTTCTTTACACAAGGCTTTGTTGATTGGAGCAGTCTACCTGATGAGCTAACAGATGAGAATTTTGCACTGGTTGCCAAAGCTGAAAATGAACCAGAAAACTTTTGTTTCATGGCTATGGTTGATGAGATTGAGTCTGAGGAAGTGGTAAATGAATCTGATGTTGTGACTGATGATATTGTTAGTGAAGTTGTTGCAGGTGAGAAACCTGAAGAAGAGGTTGTGAATCTCTCAGATCCCTGGGGCGCATCTGATGAATGTGAGTGCAAGTGTGATTGTGCATTGATGGCTGCTGCTAAGGTATCTCCTCAAATTCTTAAAGAGTTGTGTTCTGACAAATGTGTGATAGCATTTGCTAACATTAAAGAGGTGAATGAAAACCTTAGAAAGAAAATTTTGGATGATGAAGTTAAATTTGAAAAACTCACAAAAGATTTAAAAACAAGTTTAACTGCAAAAGAATCTGAGATTAGCAGTCTAAAACATGAAGCAACTATTACCAAAGACCAGCTCCAAACTATGATAACAAAATATCAAAGTTGTAAAAGTGAGCTTGAGTCCACCCAAGTTGAATGTAAAAAATGGGTGGAATCATGTAGAGGTTTTGAGATGCTACTCAACAAACAAACCAAAAGTCATGTGAAGTTTGGCTTTGGTTTTGCAACCACTGCTCCAGCTTTTGAAAACACTGACACAAAGGATCAAAAGTCTGTTGAGATAGTACCCACAAACCTGCAGGGTCAAGAGATTAAAATCACTGAACCAAATGGTAAGAAAATTGTTCTTGAAAAACCAGAAGGTTCCTCATCTTTTGCTGAACTTGAAAAGTATGAATTTAAACCTACTTGGTCTGATGAGTGTGATACTCTTGAGAATTATAAACCTGTTGATTTTAAGACTCCTGAGGGAAAAACAGCTCCTCAGGCAAGGGTCATTCCCTTGGCAAAAGTCATTCCCCTGAAGGATTCTCCAGCAGATGCTCAAACATCTGCTGAAAAGAAGCCTGAAAAGGGGAAGAAGAAAGAAAAGACTGTTAACTTGTTTTGTGATTTCTGTGAAAAGAAGAATCATATCACCAAAAACTGTTTTCTTCTAAAAGCATATGATATCAACAAAGGAACAAGTGAATGTGATTCAAAAGCCACATGCTCAATATGTGGGAAAAAGAATCATAAGACTAAAGAGTGCTTGTATCTCAAAAATTTTGATGTAAAAATACAAGAATACAAAGCAAAAACTCTTGCAAACCCTGTGGTTAGTACTCCAAAAGGAAAGCCCAAACAGACCTTCACACCTGCCCAAACATCTGTTACAAAAAGGCTTGAAACATCTGCTTCTAGAGATGTCCAAGTAACAGATGCTCCACCCACAAGCAAATACCCAAGAGGTTATGGTCAACCTCCATGTCACAGTCTGCCACATGTTTATGAGGAGCCAAAAAGACCCTCTAAACCAAGAGTGAACAGAAATCCATATGGGTATTATCAACTGTCAGGGAGTGATCAAACAACTGCTGCCCCAAGTGCTGACATACAAGCACTGGCAAATGGTCAGCAGCAGTTGTTGACCTTAATTCAAAAATTGGTCCAAACCACTGATCACCTTCCAAAACTTGAGTCTGAAAGGTCTGAGGATCCATCCAAAGCCAATTTGGCTTTGGACACTCACCAAAACTAATCATTTACTGATGTGCAGGGAGCTTCTGCTTGTTTAGATAGTCTTTGGTATGTAGATAGTGGAGGTTCCAGGCACATGACAGGATGTAGAGCCCTACTTCTGGACTTCTTGGCTCATGGAGGGGGTGATATATCCTTTGGTAATGATTCTAAAGGTAAGGTGTTGGGTTCAGGGACTGTACAGGCAGGAAAACTCAAGTTTGAAAATGTCAATCTTATTGATAATCTCAAGTTTAATCTTCTGAGTGTTTCACAAATGAGTGACAAAGGTTATGGCTCATTTTTCACAAAGAAAACTTGTAAGATTATTGGGCCAGAAGTGGTGAAAAAGATTGATACCATTATTGCTGAGAGCAAAGCACAGCTTGTTGCTCATAGAAGTGGCAATGTGTATGTTGTTGATATGTTAAAGGATAATCCTATGGCAAATGTCTGTCTGTTTTCTGCTGCCTCCACTAAGGAGACAGAATTGTGGCATAGGAGACTGGGTCATACCAACCTTAATACTATCAACACACTCTCAAAACAAAGCCTTGTCAGAGGTCTTCCATCAAAAGAATTTAAATGTGATGAGCATTGTGTTTCTTGCTTAAAAGGGAAACAACATAAAAGCTCTTACAAATCCATTGATGAGTCCAAAACTAGTCAGTGCTTACAACTGTTGCATATGGACTTGTTTGGCCCTGTTAAAATCATGAGTCTAAGAAGAAAAAGATTTTGTCTTGTCATAGTTGATGATTTTTCTAGGTTTACATGGACTTACTTTTTACACTCTAAAGATGAGACTGCAGGTATATTGAAGGATTTTGTCACCAAGGTTGAAAAACAGTATGACTTGCCAGTAAAAGTCTTCAGGAGTGACAATGGAACAGAATTTAAAAATAAGGAGTTAGATGACTTCTGTGTGTCAAAAGGGATTGTGAGACAGTTCAGCATCCCAAGAACACCAGAACAAAATGGGGTAGTTGAGAGGAAAAATAGAACTCTTATAGAAGCTGCAAGAACCATGCTAGCAGATTCTGGTTTGCCACTGTCCTTTTGGGCAGAAGCTGTAAACACTGCTTGCTACGTTCAAAACAGAGTTTTGATCAACCCCAGACATCAAAAAACTGCTTATGAAATTTTGTTCAAAATCAAACCATTAATCTCATTCTTCAAAATCTTTGGCTGCCCATGTTTCATTTTAAATCTTAAAGATTCCATTTCAAAATTCGCAGCCAAAGTAGACTGTGGTTATTTTCTGGGATATTCTTCTACTGCTAAGGCCTACAAAGTGTTTAACACAAGGACTAAGACAATAGAAGAAACCTTGAATGTTAAGTTCAATGAACTTTCATCTCTGAAAATCCCTGCAAACCCTGCTGAATTATTTGATTTAGATAAATTCAAATTTGAAGATATCACTGTTAAAACTAACAATGCAGGTATTCCACAGTCTCCACAGCAAGATTACAGAACAGATGTTGTGATTCCCAGTCACTACAAAGTCTATTCTGCATCAGAGGAAGCAGCTGTTCAAAACAATTGTCAAAACTCTGCCACAGCTGCGTCAACCACTGTTGGCCAGTCCTATCCTCAAACCTCTGCTTCACCCCTCACTACCACTGACCTATCATCTGTTGACAAAAGTCAATCATCTGTTGACAAAAGTCAGTCAAGTTTCACACCACTTGGACCCATACCTCCATTACCATTCCAAACATCTGTTGGCTCTACAGAAATACCAACAGATGTTACACCAACAGAGTCACCAAACCTCTGTCCATCACCCCAAAATGCCATTGTTCCATATCAAGGAGATCTTATTTACTTAAGAGCTCATCCACCAGACCAGATCATTGGCAACATCAGAGAGGGAGTGCTCACAAGAAGCCAATCCTCAAATATCTGTCTTTTTGCAGGTTTCCTATCCCTCACACAACCTGTCAAGTACCAAGAGGCACTGAAAGACAACAGTTGGGTAGAAGCCATGCAAGAAGAACTCCTTCAGTTCAAAAGACAACAAGTATGGGAGCTTGTACCACTTCCTAAGGATGTTTGTCCTATAGGAATAAAGTGGGTCTTCAAAAACAAGACTGATGAAAGGGGTATTGTTGTCAAGAATAAAGCCAGGCTTGTGGTTCAAGGCTTCAGACAAGAAGAAGGAATAGATTATGATGAGACCTTTGCTCCTGTAGCTAGACTAGAGGCCATCAGACTCTTTTTAGCCTTTGCTGTCAACCACAATATAAAGGTGTATCAGATGGACATCAAATGTGCTTTCCTTTATGGCAAAATTCAGGAGGAGGTCTATGTATGTCAGCCACCTGGTTTTGAAGACACATTTCATCCTGACTATGTCTACAAGCTCAACAAAGCTTTGTATGGACTCAAACAAGCACCAAGGGCCTGGTATGAAACTCTTTCCACATTTCTCTTATCCATTGGCTTCACAAGAGGTAAAATCGACAAAACTTTATTTCTTAAATGGAAAGGGAAACACTTAATGATTGTTCAAATATATGTGGATGACATCATCTTTGGATCCACATGTAACCAAATGTGTGAAGAGTTCAGAAAACTCATGACAGCAGAGTTTGAGATGAGTGCCATGGGTGAGCTTCAGTGTTTCCTTGGTCTTCAAGTGAAACAACTGCAAAATGGCACATTCATTCACCAAAACAAATATGTAAAGAATTTATTAACCAGATTTGAGATGAATGATTGCAAGCCATGTAGTACACCCATGAGTACAGTCAAGCTGCTCACTGTTGATGACAAGGATGAACTGGTTGATCAAACACATTATAGATGTATGATTGGGTCTTTATTGTACCTAACTGCATCTAGGCCAGACATTATGTTTGCTACCTGTGTCTGTGCCAGATCCCAGGCTTCACCCAGAAAGTCAAACCTTATTGCTGTGAAAAGGATATTCAGATATCTCAAAGGTGCTCCCACACTTGGTATCTGGTATCCTGCTAATGGAAACATTGAGCTTTCAGGTTTTTCAGATAGTGATTTTGCTGGCTGTCACACCACAAGAAAATCCACTTCAGGAGGGTGCCAATTTCTAGGGAATGCCTTAGTTTCATGGCAAAGCAAAAAGCAGGCAGTTGTTTCAACTTCAACAGCTGAAGCTGAATACATTGCTGCTGCAAGCTGTACAGCCCAACTGATGTGGCTTCAAAATCAACTACTGGATTTTGGGATAACTGCACTTAGGACTCCACTCATGTTGGACAGCCAAGCTGCTGAAAATATCATCAAGAATCCAGTCTCTCATTCCACTACCAAGCACATTGACATAAGACATCATTTTGTCAGGGACAGCTATGAAAAAGGTTTGATTTCTTTACACCATGTTCCAACAGAGGATCAGTTGGCAGATGTGTTAACAAAAGCTTTAGACACATCTACCTTTACAAATCTGATTTCCAGAATTGGGATGTTAAACATGGATTAACCAAATAAATTTTTTAAAAAAAAAAATAATAAAATTGTTCAGAAATCAAATATTTTCTTAAAATAGCTGTTTGGTTGAAAAATCTGTTTCCAAACATCTGATCAGATAAAACAACCACTGTTTCATTCATTCCCACTGTTGGTTGAAAAGTCTGTTTCCAAACATCTGATCAGATAAAACAACTGTTTAGTTGAAAAATCTGTTTCAGAACATCTGTTCAGATAAAACAACTGTCCAGATATATATATATATACTATATTAAAAAAAAAAAAAAAAAAAAACCAACGGTTGGATCCATCAGCTGTTTGTATCAGTTGTTTACCAAAACAGCTGTTCTCCACCAGATGTTACATACATCAGATGATTGCCACGTCTGCTCATACAAGCAGATGTTTGGCCACATCAGCGGTTACACTGAGCCTATAAAAACCCTGTTTTACCACAACAGATGTTACACTGTCTCATTGTATTCAAAATACTGTAAACCGCCTTCTTCACTCTCAAACCCTTCATCAATCTTCAGTCATTTTCACCTTCGAAATCCATTAAAATGGATCTTCAAGCCAAAGCTACACACAATTGTCTCCCCTATCTGATTAAAACAGAAGACAACACTCCATTTCACTCCACCATCGACATTTTCCTTAACTCCAAATACTTACCCATCCTAACCGCCAACGCCCCCATCTATCTGGATACACTCCAAGAATTTTGGTTGAATGCCGAGTTTCTTTTACAAGATAAAAAGCCTACATCCATTATTTCCAAAATTGGAGAAACCAGTATCGTTATTACCCCTGATATCATATCCACAACCTTCACACTGAATGACCTGGCAGGTAAGGATTCCTTCACTAAAACAGAGCTTCACACTGAGTTCCAAGAAAGAGGGTATGATGGTCAGATGACTGGATCAACTCTTTTCAAAAAGTTTTTCCCTCCAGTCATGAAATTTTTCTTCCATACTCTTCTTCTTTGTGTCTCTGCTAAGTCCACATCCTTTAATGAAATTCCATTAAGGATGCAATATCTGGGATATGCTATGTTGTCAAACTCTGACTTCAATCTTTCCCAGGGATTGTTCATGGACTTGGTATCAAATGTGAAAGCAGTCAAGTCTGGGTCAAACAATGCTTTTCTTATTTACCCACGAATTCTTAGTGTAATTTTACAAAAATTATTACCTGAAAAAGTTTTCAAAAAGGGTGCTGCTATGCAAATGAAAAGCTTAACTGATGAAACTTTCACTAGAATGCTGGGTGGAAGCACCCAAGAAAAAGTGTCAAAAGTGTCAAAAGTTTCTAAAACACAAACAAAGAGGACAAAGGCAACAACTGTTGTCAAAACCTCTGTTGTTGAGCCCACTGCTCCTGGTGATCATAGCACTACATCCAGTGCTGTGAAACCCACACCAGCCACTTCCAAAAAGAAACATTCATCCACAAAAACCACCACTCAACCACAAATGAGGCTTCTGGATGTTGAGGTACCAGAAGAAACCTCTGTTGCACAACAAAAGCAACCTGAAACCACTGTTGTTACTTCCTCACAACAGTTGGACATACCTCCACCTGACCAACCTCCTCATGAATCCTCTCAAAAGGATCATGTTGTAAGCCAAGGGGACACACATCATGATGCATTTGAGTCACTTGACCATATGTTCACAAGCCCCTCTCCCAGGGCTAACTCTCTTCTTACTCCACCACTCTCACCATCACATGTTCCACAAACAATGCAACCCCTGTTTGAAGCAATTGAATCTCAGGAAGATCCCAGTTCCTCTCTTCCACCTGTCACTGAGAGTATACTCCAACAAGTGACTGAGCCTGAGAATATTCAATCTGCTATCCCCCAAACAGAAGAGGAGGTTACACCACCAGGGTTCAATGAAACTCTAGGTGAGTTTTCAAGTGGAGCAGCCACTACTGATGTAGAGACCACTGTCTCACATCAGGACAGTGATTTCATAGCTAAGACTCCCTTGAAGGCAACAACTGTTGAAGCCACCATAGTGTCTCCAAAAACAGTTGGAAGTCCCCAGTACCAAGAAAAAGGGGCATCTGATTCACCTATTAGGCCTGAATCAGATAAAACTACCACTGGTAGGGACTCAGATGATCCTATTAATTTAGGAGATGAGTCAAAATACCAAGAATTGACGGCCAGAGTTTCTGCTATTGAAACATCTGTTGCTGACATCAAATCTGATGTCAAGCTTCTCCTAAGCTCAATTGCAGATCTCTCCAAGAGTCAACCATCTACCACTGATATAGCCAATGAGTTATGGAAATCAGTTTCCCCCATCATCATAGCTCACAGGAAATTGGCTGATCAGACACATGAAACCTACATGGCTGAGATCAGAAATATGGTTGATGCAAGGTACAAAGATACCCATGCTGACATCAAAGCCATCAAGGACCATCTGCTGAAGACTACTGGCTCTGCCCCTACCACCATCCTCAGGGATGAAACTGATGATGATTTCACGGCTGATGATGCCAAAAAGGGGGAGAGTGGCAGAGATAGGCTACCAAAATTAGATCCTTTTGGTTGCCCACCTTCTCAAAAAGGTCAAGCCAAGTCTGCCAAGAAACCAGAGTCTACCAAATCAGCTCCACAACAACAACATCAAGCACCACCACCACCACAAACCACTGAAAAGAATAAGGCAGTAGATGACTCTGCAAACATAGAAGCTGAAAAGGCTGCTCAGTCCAAACAACAAAGGGCTGACACCTTGGAAGTAAAAGCAGAGTCATTGATCGAACTCAAAAAGAAACAACAAAGGGAAACTGAAGATGTGGGATCCTCAAAAAGGATGAAAAGACCTGCCAAGCATGTTAGAAAACCACCATCTAAGTTACAAACCTCTGTTGATAAAACCACTGCTGCTGAAACCACTGTCACTGAAACCACTGCCACCCAAACCACTGAAACCACTATACCCAAACCAACACACACTCCTGAACCAACAACCACCAAACCTACATCACCAACCAAAACCCCAACATCTGCTGGTTCTTCTAAAAGGCCAACAGATGTTAATCCAACCACTGCTACCAAATCACCTTCACCAAAAATCATGTACACAAGGAAGAGAAAATCAACCTTTGTTGTGCATGATGAGAACATACACACATCACCAACCACCATTTCAACTGCCCAATCCACTCCTCCCATCACAGCCATTCCACTCACATCATTCTCACCACATACATCCAAATTCACAACCCATAGACCACCACCAACCATTACACCATTGGTTGTTCAGTATCCCCTTGAACTTGATCTACTCAAGGGGGAATTACAATCCTTCTATAATACTGAACAGCCTTCTGAAAGATCCTTCCCATCTCTCCCAAATTTCCCTGTTCCCCTCAACATTGATACCTATCTAAGATACAAGGGTGAACAGGTGGATGCCATCATCAGGGAGAAATGCAAAGGGAAGGATGACAGGACTGCTCAGGGCATCCATTCAGCAGAGCTTAGCAAACTCAGAAGGATTGAAGACTTTGCTAAGACCCTGAGCAATTCCATGTCCACCATGCCTCTCAGTGTAGACCTGGAGAAGGAGGTAAGGGAATCCCTACTTGAACAGATAATGGCTACCAAGCCCTACAAAGCAAACAAAAAACAGTTCAATGGCTGGACTACTCATGCTTTGAGGGAAGAACTGATCAGAATTGAAGAAATGGCCAAAAATCCCAAAGCTAAAGTCTCCATTCCCAATTTTGGCAAAGGCAGAGACCCAGTCAGAGCCTTGAAGTTCAAAAGAATGAGGCAGGAGATTGTAGCTGCCAATTATGGGGAGATGAGGTCTGTTTCCAGATGGTCAGAGCTTAGATTGGTTGAAACCTATAAAAGTCTGGAAGAGAATAGAAAGAAGGATCCCAGCCTTCCAAGAAAGCCAATCTACAATGATGAGCCAATGATGAAGAGACCCCAACAGACTTTCAACCTAGACAGCTTACTTGAAACCTCTGATCTCACAGCTGCTGCAAGTAGACAGTTCAAAAGGCAGAAGGAGATGTCAGAGGAAGACCAAAGAAAGTTTGCTGACACATTTATAAAGGAAGGGCTCTTCAATCAAATCCATTATTTCTCTGATCCCACAACAGAGAAACTCAGAGAACTCATAGGAAGACCACCATCACCCAACTCATCAAGAATAAAGGTTCATCTCAGCAAATCCACTGACTCAAAAATTCTAAAGTGGAAAGTCAACAAAGACAACCACGAATTGACACTGCTCAGGTCAGATGGAAAGGTTCAGAAGATCAGTATGGATGATGCTTACAGCCTTTGTGCAGAAGATCACCAAGCACTGCTAAATCTGGATCTGGAAAGAGATGAAGAAGACCTATTTGCTTTGAACTTTGAATTACAATTCAAAGGTCAAATCAGAGAAAGTCTGATGAGGAATAAAGATCAATGAATAAAGCTGAGTTTTGGCATCATCTGTTCTAGGGGGAGATTGTTGGGTCTGCTGACCTGGAGAAGAACAGATGATTGGAAAGCCAAAATATGTTATCTATTTGATCCTTGAATAAACAGTCTTTACAACTTACTTCTCCCAAAAGACTGCTGACCCTAACTACTGTTCTATCCAAACAACTGCTCAACAACTGCTGATACAAAGAACTGCTAAGGAAACAACTGATGAAGAACAACTGCTGACCAAAGGTCTGATGAAGAGCAACAGCAGATACAAGTACTGAAGACCAAAGCACTGCTGGAAGCAACAGCACTTAGGCTTCAGCAGTGGATACAAGATCGTCAGAGTTTACCTTTAACAGCTGTTTACTATCAGTGCTTTCAATGTAACAGTAGTTTGTATAGCAGATGTTTAAGTTTGTTATTCTGTTAGAGGTCACTGTCTTAGGTGACGTCAGCCTAGGTCATCAGTGGTTTGAGTCAGTCTATAAATAGAACAGTGCATGTACTGTTCTATTGCATCACCCACAAAACATTCTCTCTGACAAACAACTGTGTGATCAGGCTGAGGGGGAGTAACTTGTACGATTGTAATCTTTGAATTAATGAAAGCATTCGATCGAAAAACATTTACTCTCTTGTTTTGATTTACAGTTTATTATTCCGCTGCACTTTCATTCTACTTTCATTCCATTATTATCATCATTTAGTTAAACAATCAAAACAAACAAACTCAGATCCTAACATTTTACAACCCCACCTATGTGTTTTTAACAAACACCGGTTTTACAGAAAAATACTAGTTCGATTAAACCAAACATGCAACACCATATTAGTACAAAACACAATGTTGGGTTAATATGAACATAAAACACAATCTGATAAACAAGAACAATCTGATATTTCCACTAAAAATACAAACTTTTAATTATAAAATACACATCCAAATGTTCTATACACTAACCTTTAAACACAAAACACACATACACGACTTATGTAAAACACACAGCCAAGAACAATGAGACTTTCCCCTAAAAATACGAACTTTTAAACATAAAACACACAACCACGACTTCTATAAAACACACAGCCAAGAACAATCAGACTTTCCTCTAAAAATACGAACTTTTAAACCTTTAATTCAGTGTCTTCATCATCGTCCGGCGTCTTCATCCTCTTCCTTAAAAAACACTCCGATAAGTTTGTGTGTGTTATTCAATTATTGAAGAGATAATCTCAATGGTTTGAAGGTTCTATAATATAGAATATGAATATTAATAATACATAAGAGATAAACTGATAAATAATAGATATATGGATAGCCATCACTGACAAGAAAAAAGGATGAGATGATGAACAAAGAAATGGTGAAAATGTGGAAACTCGCGTGAATTTTGGAGATGGTTTGACTATTGCTTTGATGGCTCATTTAAAATAGGTGCGCATTTTACCATTATACCCCACATCATTAAGTTATTAAATATAAATTACTAGCTGACTACCCGGGAGCGTCCCGGGGTTGAAACTTAATAATATTTGCGTGTTTAATGCTTAAAGTCACCAGGTCGATTTTCATTTAAAGAGAGCGCAAAGCTGCAAACTCCATGGAAATATCTAACTATACATCAACTATATTGTGTGTATTAGACTTCAAAAGTTAACTTTTAATGCAGCAACCTTTTCAATTATTGCTAATATACATCTCTGGTGACTTCTTCATCACGTAACCAGATTCTTTTGCTGTCGTGGCAGCAAAAAAACACCCCGTCCTCATAAACTGGTGGCACATCACCGGTTTACACGCTAGAGAAACCAAGAAGTCGAAGTATGATTGCTACATTTAAAGGTAATTTATAAAGCCCAACACATACAATAGCTTTTAGTGTAAAAATTACCTACTCTTTATGAAAAGAATGGAAGAAAACAAAGTAAGCAGGTCAATCCAACCTAACCCGCCACATCAAGTTTCAACCTTCACTAAAAACATGTCTCAGGTCAAACCCATTTTGATCCAGCGTCTCAGCAGTCATGTTACTGGCCTTATACTCTTATTTCATTAAGTTATTTACTTATAAAGATACTGCATCTCTTATATAGCTATGCTCCTCTATACCGGCGAGAAGGTTGGCGCCTCCTAACATCTAATTCTCTTCAGTGCACAAAACAGGTATAAACACAAAAATATGGAGAAACAGCTAGAACAATAAATATATTTCATAAGTTCATTTTAAGAATCTAGTATTCAAGGAAATCTGGACATCTGAACAAACAAATAGAAACTCTCATCATACACAAAGGAGCAAGAGACCAAAGTGAAAATATATAATTAAAAAAAAACAGACAAATATATTAACCCAAAACAGCACCACTTGAGCACCAAATTTGTGCACCTATTGTTGCTTGCACTCAGGCGGCCGCTCACCCTGTTCAGCACCGGCATGCACAATGCCACCCTTCTGGAGTTCACAACAACATTCAGAATAAATCATAGGTTTAAAGCAAATTAAACAACAAAAAAAGGATTAACCATGTTATATCACCTTTTGCCCAGAAGAAGACTGCAAGTTTACATGGATCTCTATATCCCTCTTGCAGAGCAGCTCTCCGCCAATTAAACAATCTTAATCAAAGACTTAGTTGGTTCTTAATGACTTAGCGAAAATGCAAAACGAAGAAGGGCAAAACATGGATCTCTATATCCCTAGGAAGTTCTCTGCCACTAACAGGTTGATCACTTCAAAGGATCATGCTTCAGTCCAAATTAACGTTGGTCATTTGGACGAATCTGGCCGATACACTGGCCAATTCTCCACTTTTGCCCTATGCGGTTTCGTGCGAGCTCAGGGAGATGCTGACAGTGCCCTCGATAGCTGGTTGCGCAAACCAAAATAAAGCGTACATTTCATTTTGCGCTTCTTGCAGATTGCCATATAAAAACTCACCCAATGTCGTAGTCTTGTTCCATTTGATTCTGAAGTTCCTCGGCCTGCCAAATCAGATAATTGCCACAATTATGAAACAAACTGAGATTAAAAAAAAAAAAGTCGATCGATAATTTAAATGACTTCTTTGCCATATGATTTTACCATTTCTTCATCAATCTCATCCTTGTCTTCGGGCAATTGTGGAGGGTTAAAAAAGTTGAAAAAACTCTCACAGCTTTCTGTTTTAGTAATGGGTTTGGCATTTTTTGATCCCTTTTTCGGTTTCTTTTTCAGTATCTTTTGTGTCAAGCATTTTCCAGGTAACCATTCGATTTCAGTCCTGCAAAGTGACATATATAACACAAAACTAAGAATTAAAAAACACATTATAGATTGTCTATTTATATTAGAATTTAGAATATAATGAGTTACCCTATGGCCTTCTCCAAAATAGGCTCATCATCATCAATCATATGATATACTTCGGTCAAAACATAGTTCTTAAAAAATGGATTGGTGTTGAAGAAGAACTCAAGCTTAAATCCCTTAGGATCATCAATGCGACACCAATATTTGAGAGCTTCTTCATCTCGTTCTGCACAACAACAAAACAAAACAAAACCCTATAAATCACCAATAAACGCACATACTTCAATGTATATAAAACACATGTATATGAAACCTGGGTTTTAGCGCCACAAATAAGATTAACTGCATCAGCTTGAGCCTGAAACCTAGTTGGTGAATAATCTCCGTTACGCATCCATTCAGAATTATCAATGCAGATCATTGTCGCCTGATTTACAAATCACAATATTAAACCCTAGATTTTAAAATAAAAAGGGGTGAATGCAGCAAAAACTATATATATATATATATATAGGTCGAATTGAAGAACGTACCTCAAGTACCATGGCTGATATCAACGAATTCCAATCAATTAAACCCTCAAATCATGATGTCATATGCACATGTATAATAGTAATATTCCAAAACCATTGTAAGAGTCAATTATGAACAAAATTATTATAAAATCTAAACAGAAAACTTGAACACAAAGAACAATTAGGGTTCCGATTGAAGTTCAAATCACGAAGAATATAAATCGCATACAAAAAAGAAAAACACACAAACGGAATTATGAAGTAGGAATACAAATGGTGAAAATCTTTTACCTTTGATCGGTAGATCAATGATTTGTTGACGGTATAGGTATACGACGGCTGCAATCTAAACAAAGTGAAGCATACTGTCAGAATGGTAGGGTAAGTGTAACACCTCGAAGTCTCGAAGTGTTACGTCACCTTACGTGTCTCTTAAACGGGTCGGGTCGGACCTGACCACCCGATTACTAAATTAAATATTCAAGTTCGAATCTCGCGATTAACCGTTTCAACTGAATATATAAATAATAATTATCGAATTATTATTATCATGGTTAAACGCTCTTTATCTATTGTTAACCCGCTGTCAAACGTCTATTATTTTACTCTTATACTCGTTACCAATTATCGCGAGTTCTAGTAATTATCCCCGTAGCCAAACACCCTCTATTATTATTATTCTATATAAACCACCCCTCTCCCTTGTCTCTCGTTCTCTCTCTCTCTGCATAAAACAAACAGACAACACCCTTGTGTGTGTGTTGCTCGGAACCAAGAAGCCTTGACCGGAGACCATGGCCGGCTCCGCCGCCTCTGTCTCCGGCACCACCGCTACTCAACCTCCGGTCACCACCACCACCGCCGCCTGCAACCATCTTCTTCTCCGGTAAGAACCCCACTCCCTTCTTCTTGCTTCTGATTACAACCAGCAACCGCTAACCACCATGTTCATCCCCTTTGTTCAAGACAAATGAATCTAGACAGTCACCGGGTAATGGTGACTGTCAATGATAATAAACCTAACCCACCGTAACCCTTAATCAGATCTTGATAAACCCTTTTCCTCTATTTCTAAGGATACCCGATAACCCTTGATCTGCTCTTGTTCCTGATAAACGAAACCAAACAGTCACCAGTCATGGTGACTGTTACCGAGTTGTTATTATCATCAGGCCTTAACCTAGCATTCTGTTCAGATTGGTACTCGATAAACCACCCACGAACCCTTTTTGGGTTGTCTCATATCCGTATTATATTCTGATATGAGTGTGTTTATGTGCTATGACAGGTGGATAAGGTCTCCGGATGATTTCCGATGCATCTTGATTAGTATATTAATCCCGGACAGATTCCGGCTAACTTCCGGTCAGGGTTTCCGGCGAGTCTCCGGTCAGAACCCAAACCCACATCTTAAGCGGATATGATTCAGATTCCAAATCTGAAAGGTATAAATCTTTAACAGTTATTATGTATATGTTGGTATTAGTCGTTGATACCCGATTATAATACTGTTTCCTATGATTATTGCGAGGTACCGTTAATCATATCGAGAAATAGAGTCGTTACCGAGTCGACTCAGTGACTCAGTCAACAACCGGAATAGAACCCGGTTCAATAGCTAGACGAGGAATATTATTAGAATTATACGAATATATATATAATACGAATAACGTACGGACATGATAATAATAATAAGAGAATAATAAACATATATAAAATATATATGTTTATATATAATATTCGATATATAAAACGATATACTAGACTCGGGTAAGTTATGTCTAGAGTTCTTTTAGGTTCGCGTGCCAAGCTGTAAAGGCCAGCTTTATTTCTTTTTGCCTAGATTGACCAAACCCCGAGTTTAGGACTATCTAATATATACCGGATTCCATATATATAAATTGTATATATGATATATATCCTAAGTATTACAATCTAACAAGTCCCACGCGTAACCCGTATTAGTATATATATGAAATATAATTGTAATAAGAAGATTAGCAGAAGATATAACGCAAACAAGTGAGTATCGTGAACTCCCCACTTTTACTGTTTTATTAAGTGTTTTCGGGGAAATACATGTCATTTATAAGAAAACATAATGCTTTACATAAAAGAATAACTATTAATAGAAGTTATATAAAGGGGCAATAGAAACAACGAGGACAGTACTGGACGGTATCGCCATTTCCTTTCTTGTCCAACTAGAGGACAAGAACCAGTTTTACCCGAGTAGAGGGTAGAAATAATCATATATTATCACAAGCAGAGTGATACCATAGACAGGAATGGCAACTTATAGAATATAATCGAAATAATAGACATATAATCGAATTGATAGAATATATAGTTCCCCTCCAGAAATAGAATTGTAAAGCATATTTATAAAAGATATTTATAAAAGAATTATCAATAAACGAACTGGCCATTCACTTTATAAAATACGCGACCTCACCAACTTTATGTTGACAGAAACTATTTTTGACATGTGTTCAGGTAACCCAACAGATATGATGACGTAGATCCTGGAAGACTACAAGACTACAAGACTGTTATTACCCTGGATTCCGCTGTGTAACTCCGATAACCCGACCCGACAACCCGGCCACATCAGCCAGGGTTGTTACAGTTGGTATCAGAGCGGCACTAATAGCAGTTTTGAAGTCTTTAGTCATCCGGGATCTACCAGAATGTTTTTCTAAAAAGAAATGTTGCTTAGAAAAATAAATTAGAAATATTTAGGATATCAGGATTAGTAAAGAAAATATCAGGCGAGTAAATTTTTGGGTACCTAAATGTCAAAACCATTATAAAGTTGGTGAGAACCATAACCGTATACTAGAAATTAAAACGAATCCACCACAGGATATTACTAGAATGATTATGTGGGATAAATTGACAATTCTGTACACAGTTGTGAATTTATATGCACATTAATTTCTGGGAAATCTTACAGGATATTAAGGCCATATGAAATAAGAAAGAATATAGAAAAGGAAACCAGATATATTAAAAGAAATCAGAAAACAAATTCCGTTATAAATAAGAAATGACAGAAATTTTAGAAGTATATATATATACAAATAGATATAAAAAGTACAAACGTATTCTTCGACGATTCAATCGACTTGTACGAGAATTTTGAAATCGTATTTCATTCTCTAGAAAAACTCGTTGATTAATAATCATTCGACGTATATTCCAAAAATTCCGTATAAAGTTATCAAAATATTCCAGTCTCAGTAATTATTCAGATCGTTAACCTTATGATTATTCCAATAAATATAAACAAGAATACGAATATACGCTCCAACTTGAACATTCCTATGCTCGAGTTTCCAGAAATTATTATTTTTACACCGTAATTTCCGAAATTTTTATAAACCTGATATATAAATATTGTGTTTCCTAAGAATTTTCCTCGATTATTTAAATAAAAATCCCATATATACCGCGATTATTTAAAAGGTTTTAAAATCTTTTCAGTATAATTTTGAAGTTTATTGAATTTATTATTATTTTTACAGTATTTCAGTTTTAAGTAAAAATATATAAATACCCTCCGTTCAAAATTTTAAATAAATGATTTATTTAATTTATAAAATTAAGAAAACCTGTTGATATTATAACTTATGTTTTTTTTAGTATTGATAATTTTGAAAAACCCCAGAATCTATCTCAGGTTTTATCCAAATTTATCCATTTAACCTTAAAATTTTGATCACAATATTTTGAGAAATCTATTTTGTTTTATCAATGGTAATAAGAACTTATTTATTAAGAATTAAGAATTCCGATATTAAGAAAGTTTTTACCGTGACTCTTTTGAATCGTAAATTTTATTTTTGAAAACAAATATTATTATGAAACTCGAATCAATATTGTTATTATAAATTATTCCCAAGAATTTTTATACAAAAGAACCACGACCGTATTATTTTACCGAAACATATTTTCTACTGTATTTAATGTTATTTTCATAGAGATTTATTAATCAAAATTCGTATTCGTATATATATATATAAATAGAAGGAGCCTTTTTCCGTATAATTTCATATCTATGTTCGATTATATAATTTCTCGATATTATTTCAATATAAACGATAAATATTATATATATATATTCCGTTTTATAATCTAAACTTATATTTGTAATTATATAAAAATCTCAGTTAGAGGTCCTCCTCGATCCCTTCCAGAATTAAATAATATTTGGACAAAAATATTATTCTCGAAATTCCGTAATCAACATACGCTGGAATCTATCAAACGAAATCGAATTCTTATTCGCTCGATTATACGAAAATATAACTACCGTCTTAATCCTATGACTCGAACAAGTCAAAGGATATTAAGAAGATTGGATTGTTATATTAAATACCTTCTGACACGAGCAAATTCTTGAATGATTGACAGTCTATTTCGTTAGACTTAGATCAACAAGTTTTATCCCGAATAATATAATTGCAAATCTAAGAGAAAATAAAGAACAGAATATCGAAATAATATGCAAGAGACACATACCTATTGTGATTAAAATAAACAAATACTGGAATGTTAGGTGAGGTGGAATAGTAATTATGGTTGCAAACATAATTATGAATGCCACAGGCACAGGAACATTCGAGTAAGAATTTATCGAGATCACAGTATGTTGAGTCACGAACATATTAAGAGAACTAATATGAAAATAACTAATAAGAAGAAATATAAATCCGAACTATCAGCGTATCGTATATGGAGAATACGACCATATCATTGGCAATCTAGTTGAAATTTCTTTGTGAAATACGACTAGAAATATATTCGCAGAATAAAAACCATCGCTCGGTTAAATTCTATGAATCAAAGAAATCATTTTATTGATTTTGATTGCCAACCAAAGTTAGTTATATGTCCTCTGTGTAATCTTTGCGGCAAAGGATATCCGGACCCTTACAGAAGGTATATCCGGACATTTGCCACTAAGTCACAGGATTCTTTATGAGGATATATACCACAACGAACAATCCTTCGCAGTCACTTCGTATAAAAACTCACATGAGTTGTAATACAATCAAATTGGTAAAACGGTCAAGTGTTACCAAGTTTGAAATTTAAGAAGTGATAAAAGAATTGTTAAAATTCTAAGAATATAATAGATAAAAACCTATATGGATTCGAAAATCAGAAATAGTAGAATCCAACGAATTATTAAAAGAAGTAAATTATAACGAATATATCGAAATATAATTGACACCAAGCGGAATCGCGTAGAGATTCGCAAGGTATAATCGAAGTAAAAACGAAAAATGAATACGAATTATGCTCATTTTTCCAGTGAAACTTTCTGGCCAAGGAATAACGGAATTCCTGTTCCGGGTTAAAGGCTGCGAGAGATCATTTAAAAAATCACTGTTCTGGCAAGAACTATCTATACGAATATCTCAACGAAATAAGCCCCGCTTATAATAAGTTGGATTAAGAATATATATGATATATTGCCTATCTATAAGTCTATCGGAATGTGTTTCCCGACACCAATAAAATAGACTTTAATCGAATATATATATATAAGAAAGGAATTATTCCAAGCAAACATATATTATAGAAATACTGAATTTATAGTGTGTGCTATAGATATTATCAGTATTTGCTTGGATATAAAAGAATATGAATAGATAAATAAAAGAATATAAATCGAAAAATAAGAAAAACTATAAATTGAAAAGACATCCGATATGTCTGGAAAATAGAAAGGCATCTGATATGCCAAGAAATACAATTATCAGAATAAGAATATAAACCTTAAAAGAAATTATCAAATAAGAATATAAGTCGTACGAAAACGACTAGAAATTTTATAAGAAATATTTTACCGAGAGTGTATCGAATCCCGAATTAGAATTAAGAAAGAATTTTACAGAAATAGTTAATGCGATAAGTATAGTAATCCGGAATGATAATCATGATTTTGAGAAAGACTGAATAATGCATTGTTCTTAGAATTTTTAAGTCAAAAGAATCGTAACAACGACTGTTACCAGTAGATTCTGAGACTATAAAGAGAAAGTACATATATTGACTGTAGAATTGTGAAAGACCTCGTTCACGATAATACACTGAGAAAAGTCAAATAATATGTATTAGACACAATGCAGTTAATCATCAATGAAATAGTCAGTAAGATTATTGTAGATGATTTAAGAGAAATCTCAATTATCCATGAATTAGTCTTTTCCGGTACCTTTAAGAATTCAGATAAGATACGTCTAATGATATGAGAAACCTCCTAAGTATATCCACGAATAGAGGTAACCTAGAGATCAACCATATAGATAGAACTTAAAGGATATAATTTATAAGAATTAATCCGATAGTTACCAAGGTTATCCCTACTCTTTAAGAATCGGAATTACAATGATGGTAAATTCTAAAGTTCGAATATAAGAGGTAGTAGCTCGGATCCCGTTCAAATCGTAATAACGAAGGGACTTCCGTATCTATCTCCTAAGAACTATCTAGAATCCGTCATTGTAAATAAATCCGAATATCAAACGATGGAATTATAGTATCAATACGAGAACCTTTAATAGTCATATCGAAATAATACAGATAATCCATGTATCTGAACTAATATGACTATAGCAAGAAAGGTTAAAACGTAATTAGAAATATGATCAAGATGTAGTCGTACATATTGACATTTCTAATATTGGATTGATACAAGATCGATTTCCTCGCAAACCATAAGAACCAATTATGTCCCGATGACAAGTATTTCGTTCTAATTGTAATGTCCTTATAGATTAAGAATATAAAGGACAAGATCATTCAAATTTCGGGGACGAAATTTCCTAAGGGGGGGAGATTGTAACACCTCGAAGTCTCGAAGTGTTACGTCACCTTACGTGTCTCTTAAACGGGTCGGGTCGGACCTGACCACCCGATTACTAAATTAAATATTCAAGTTCGAATCTCGCGATTAACCGTTTCAACCGAATATATAAATAATAATTATCGAATTATTATTATCATGGTTAAACGCTCTTTATCTATTGTTAACCCGCTGTCAAACGTCTATTATTTAACTCTTATACTCGTTACCAATTATCGCGAGTTCTAGTAATTATCCCCGTAGCCAAACACCCTCTATTATTATTATTCTATATAAACCACCCCTCTCCCTTGTCTCTCGTTCTCTCTCTCTCTCTGCATAAAACAAACAGACAACACCCTTGTGTGTGTGTTGCTCGGAACCAAGAAGCCTTGACCGGAGACCATGGCCGGCTCCGCCGCCTCTGTCTCCGGCACCACCGCTACTCAACCTCCGGTCACCACCACCACCGCCGCCTGCAACCATCTTCTTCTCCGGTAAGAACCCCACTCCCTTCTTCTTGCTTCTGATTACAACCAGCAACCGCTAACCACCATGTTCATCCCCTTTGTTCAAGACAAATGAATCTAGACAGTCACCGGTTAATGGTGACTGTCAATGATAATAAACCTAACCCACCGTAACCCTTAATCAGATCTTGATAAACCCTTTTCCTCTATTTCTAAGGATACCCGATAACCCTTGATCTGCTCTTGTTCCTGATAAACGAAACCAAACAGTCACCAGTCATGGTGACTGTTACCGAGTTGTTATTATCATCAGGCCTTAACCTAGCATTCTGTTCAGATTGGTACTCGATAAACCACCCACGAACCCTTTTTGGGTTGTCTCATATCCGTATTATATTCTGATATGAGTGTGTTTATGTGCTATGACAGGTGGATAAGGTCTCCGGATGATTTCCGATGCATCTTGATTAGTATATTAATCCCGGACAGATTCCGGCTAACTTCCGGTCAGGGTTTCCGGCGAGTCTCCGGTCAGAACCCAAACCCACATCTTAAGCGGATATGATTCAGATTCCAAATCTGAAAGGTATAAATCTTTAACAGTTATTATGTATATGTTGGTATTAGTCGTTGATACCCGATTATAATACTGTTTCCTATGATTATTGCGAGGTACCGTTAATCATATCGAGAAATAGAGTCGTTACCGAGTCGACTCAGTGACTCGGTCAACAACCGGAATAGAACCCGGTTCAATAGCTAGACGAGGAATATTATTAGAATTATACGAATATATATATAATACGAATAACGTACGGACATGATAATAATAATAAGAGAATAATAAACATATATAAAATATATATGTTTATATATAATATTCGATATATAAAACGATATACTAGACTCGGGTAAGTTATGTCTAGAGTTCTTTTAGGTTCGCGTGCCAAGCTGTAAAGGCCAGCTTTATTTCTTTTTGCCTAGATTGACCAAACCCCGAGTTTAGGACTATCTAATATATACCGGATTCCATATATATAAATTGTATATATGATATATATCCTAAGTATTACAATCTAACAAGTCCCACGCGTAACCCGTATCAGTATATATATGAAATATAATTGTAATAAGAAGATTAGCAGAAGATATAACGCAAACAAGTGAGTATCGTGAACTCCCCACTTTTACTGTTTTATTAAGTGTTTTCGGGGAAATACATGTCATTTATAAGAAAACATAATGCTTTACATAAAAGAATAACTATTAATAGAAGTTATATAAAGGGGCAATAGAAACAACGAGGACAGTACTGGACGGTATCGCCATTTCCTTTCTTGTCCAACTAGAGGACAAGAACCAGTTTTACCCGAGTAGAGGGTAGAAATAATCATATATTATCACAAGCAGAGTGATACCATAGACAGGAATGGCAACTTATAGAATATAATCGAAATAATAGACATATAATCGAATTGATAGAATATATAGTTCCCCTCCAGAAATAGAATTGTAAAGCATATTTATAAAAGATATTTATAAAAGAATTATCAATAAACGAACTGGCCATTCACTTTATAAAATACGCGACCTCACCAACTTTATGTTGACAGAAACTATTTTTGACATGTGTTCAGGTAACCCAACAGATATGATGACGTAGATCCTGGAAGACTACAAGACTACAAGACTGTTATTACCCTGGATTCCGCTGTGTAACTCCGATAACCCGACCCGACAACCCGGCCACATCAGCCAGGGTTGTTACAGTAAGTTAAAAAGATTACTTAACACTGAAAGTGTACTACATATGAACAGAGTAAACAAAAAAAAAAAAGATGAATTGAAAGCAACAAACAATATCAAACTAATTACAAACAAAGAAGCAATGACGCTACCCAAAACCCGAAGATGAATTGAAAAAAAAAATATTATGCATCCCTAATTAAAACATCAGATTAGTATATATATATATATATATATATATGGGTCGAATTGAAGAACGTACCTCAAGTACCATGGCTGATATCAACGAATTCCAATCAATTAAACCCTCAAATCATGATGTCATATGCACATGTATAATAGTAATATTCCAAAACCATTGTAAGAGTCAATTATGAACAAAATTATTATAAAATCTAAACAGAAAACTTGAACACAAAGAACAATTAGGGTTCCGATTGAAGTTCAAATCACGAAGAATATAAATCGCATACAAAAAAGAAAAACATACAAATGGAATTATGAAGTAGGAATACAAATGGAGAAAATCTTTTACCTTTGATCGGTAGATCAATGATTTGTTGACGGTATAGGTATACGACGGCTGCAATCTAAACAAACTGAAGCATACTGTCAGAATGGTAGGGTAAGTTAAAAAGATTACTTAACACTGAAAGTGTACTACATATGAATAGAGTAAACAAAAAAAAAGATGAATTGAAAGCAACAAACAATATCAAACTAATTACAAACAAAGAAGCAATGACGCTACCCAAAACCCGAAGATGAATTGAAAAAAAAAATATTATGCATCCCTAATTAAAACATCAGATTAGTTACAAACATGAAACAAACTGGTAATCAAGTAACCTTAAGCCCAATAATAACCAAAACCCTAGATTTTTCAAACAATTTTATAAACACTCGGCCAAAAAAACCATTAATAATCTGATATAAAAAATACAAAACGGAATAAGAACTACAAAAAACCCCCTAATTTATGTATATATTCATAGGAGCTTTGCGATAAATCAAAATCATGGATACAGATTCGATGAGAAGAACAGTGAGATTAAAGGGTGTGGATGACGAAAATACCTGATGAAATCGATACAAACGGACGAGGGTTTGGAAGATCCTGCGTCTGGAAGAAGAAGAATGAGATTGAGAACTTACTTTGAAGATCTGGAGATTGGCAGAGAGTAAAGGATAAGGAGATGAATGATTGAGAGCTGAGAAAGAGATGGTGAGATAATGAGAAGAGGCGGAGATAACTTTAGGGTTTGAAGGTTTTCGTTTTTCCCGTGTGTTTTTTTTTTCTTTTTTGGTTAAAAAAGGAAACACTCCAAAAACCTCAAAAAACATCTATTATTAAGCCACTTGGCACAAAAAAGTGAAGGTTGAGGCCTCCATTGGACGCCACGTCAGCAAAACCATTTTCTTTTATATATATTAATGGTGAGATAATGAGAAGAGGCGGAGATAACTTTAGGGTTTGAAGGTTTTCGTTTTTCCCGTGTGTTTTTTTTTTCTTTTTTGGTTAAAAAAGGAAACACTCCAAAAACCTCAAAAAACATCTATTATTAAGCCACTTGGCACAAAAAAGTGAAGGTTGAGGCCTCCATTGGACGCCACGTCAGCAAAACCATTTTCTTTTATATATATTAATAGATAACAATATTTACAAAAATGACACCCCTTTAATCTCACCCATCCATCTAGATGATCCAATGGCCAATTTTATTTCTCACACTTCTTACAAAACACATCCTTTGTATCCTAACCCTACCCTATATATATATATATATAGATATAGATTATATATAACCAACTTAAACTTAAAATCTTATATATGTCTTTACAAATTGTATATATAACATCATCGTTAAAAACAATTTAAAAATAACTACTTTACGTTTTTTTTGTAAGACTTTAAAATTTCATGTTTAGTGATTGTTAACCTTAAAATGTTATATTTATCTATCAAAAAACTAATTCGTAATACTATCAGTAACTTAGTTTTTCTCCTCTCAGTTTGACTTGTCATAAAGCTTATATTGGCTTCTTTTTTTGCCTTATTTAGTACACAAAAACAAACTAATTTGAATCATGTGAATGATTTTCGTCTTCTATTAGTTGATATGTCACCATAAAACAAAATGTGACTACTTTGGAACCAATTGAAATCGACAGATGTAACTTCATCGAGAGTCTGTGACAACCCGATTGATGGAACCAATTGAAATCGATATGATTTGGAATCGCTTGAATCTATTGGAGTCCATTCAATACCACACATGTAAAAAGAGCACACAATAGGAACCTTGGATATAACTTTGGAAATAAGGACTAAAATTGTAATCCGTCTTAGACTATCCGTTGTGGCTAGAGGTGACCACAAGTTTTATCCTCTCATATTGCGCCATGTCAGCGCCCAGTTGGCAATGTGATAAAGCTTCTGCTCACTCGCCTTATGTTGTTGTGGCTAGAGGTGAGCAACAGCTTTATCCAGTTTATTTTTATTTTTTAATTTTTTTTATCCTTTCTAAATTTGTCAAAATTATTAAAACAAAAATAAATTTAGCTAAAATTAGATTAATGTTTACAATAAATTATAAAGAAAACTAAAAACTAATCTAATACAAGATCATCGGGACGTCTAGCCCACAAATGCTCGACTAATTCATGGCGGAGGTTTCCGTGTATCTCACGGTTCTTGAGATTCCTTATGTTGTCGAGTCTTTGGTTATTATCGATTGTCGATTCGGCACTTGGGATATCATCTTGGTAATTTTGACATATCGCCAAGCCTCGGTCCTCCAATACCATATTATGTAGAATAATACAAGTATAGACGACGTCTATGATCCTCTCTCGTGTCCAAAACCTTATTGGGTTGGCAATCAACACAAATCTTTTTTTAAAAACGCCAAACGCTCTTTCAATATTTTTTCTTGCCGACTCTTGTTTCTTTGTAAAGTAATTGCGTTTGTCTTCAAGTTGTGACGAGAAAGCTTGAACAAGTGTCGTCCATTCGTTGTAAATACCATCAACCAAATAGTAGCCGTACTTGAAATTTACATTGTTAGCGTAAAACGATTGGGGCGGCTCAACCCTGTCGATAATGTTATCGAATATAGGTGATTGGTCGATAACATTTAGGTCGTTATTTGACCCGGCAACTCCAAAAAAAGCATGCCAAAACCAAAGATCATGCGAGGCCACCGCTTCAAGTATTATACTCGGTCCAGAATGATCACCCCGATGAAACTGACCTCTCCAGGCCGTGGGACACATAGCCCAACCAACATGCGTACAATCGAGACTACCAAGCATGCCGGGAAACCCATGTTTTTCACCATGAACCTCGTATATGCGTTGGATATCATACATGTTTGGTTTACGCAAATACCGTCGTGAGTAAATAGATATGATCCCTACGCATATATATATACATATTTTAAAACGACATTTGATAATAAAAGCGTAAAAAATATGTGAGTAAACTATGTATAGAGATATACCTTGACAAAAATAATGAAGAGAGTCGCGCGCAATTTTTTCAGACATCGCAATATACTCGTCCATTGCGTCCGACGCAAACCCGTAGGCTAGTTTCTGAATAGCGGCCGTACATTTTTGTACGGAGGTGAACCATAGTCGGCCCCTTGCGTCTTCTCTTTGTTGAAAAAAAGGATAACGCTCCGACAAATCATTTGATAGGCGCATGAATAATTGTCTATTCATTCGAAAGCGTCGTCTAAAATGATCTTCAGTATACACGGGATCCGGGCTGAAGTTGTGTCGATACAAAGTATCGTTTGCTCCCTCTCTATCACGGTTAAGCGCCGGTTGTTTGGTTAGCACCGGAGTCCTTCGTCTTCGAGACCGGGCTATCAGGCATTCAATCGTTATCCGATCCACTTCCATAAACAACTCGTTTTCTTCGGACGAGTCGGACGAAGAAAAATCGTTCCATTGCAAAGCCATTTTGTAGTGAGTGATAGAAATTTTTTATGGTTTGTGTGGTGTGAGGATTGCAAATTTTTTTATTGCAAAAAATAGCCAGTCGGCCACCAACGGTGGTCAGCCAACGGCTATATTGACCAGCCAACGGTCATTTTGGCTAGCTCGCGAGACGGATAAAGCTTGGGTGTTATGGTGCTAGCTATCCGCGTGTACCAATTTGTGGCTTGCGGCTGGTCGCCAAATGACTAGCTCGCGAGACGGATAAAGCTTGGGTGTTATGGTGCTAGCTATCCGCGTGTGCCAATTTGTGGCTTGCGGCTGGTCGCTCGCGGGCCACAACGGATATTCTTATCCGAAACCATCTATGTAATTAATTTACTCATTTCTAAAACATATTATATTGCTTTCTCAACAACCTGATGGATATCTAATAAAGAAAGTGTGTTTTCAATGCAAAAACTATTTTTTCCTAATTTTTTAGACTTTTACTTTAGCTTAAAAAAAAAAAAAAAAACTGGTATCAAATTCGCCTACTTGAGTAACGAAAGTAACTTTTACTAAAAAAAAATCTTTATCAAAACGCGTAAAAACTTTATGCATGAGCAATCAAATATAAATATGTCCAAAAAGCATAAGTATGTTTCAATGTTAAAAGTGTCAAACCCCACCTCCAACCCTTATTGTTGCAATGCAACTAAAACTGTGCGTTGTGGTCTGCGAGTGAGTAACCGCGAGCCACAAACCAATCCACGTGGCTCGCTTGAACCAAAACAACCTTAAGCAATAGCTGGCGCGAGCGAGTGGACGTGACTATAGTCGCGTGGGCTAGCGAGGAGATTATGACCATTGGCAGCCACTAGCCGTTGGCCAACGGTAGTTTGGCTATTTAAATAAAAAAAAACTTTTTTATTCACTTTAAACAACACAACATACACACTTCAACCTACAAATCAAAAAGCAAACTTTGATCTTTACAAAAATGGACCTGTCACAATGGCAAGGATGTTACCAATCCGCTATCGAGTTCCTTGATGAAAAAGAGTATGGTGGTACGAGTAACAAAATCGAAGTTAATCTTAGCCAAATGCCACCACTTTCTTCGGATTTCGTAATTACAAATTCGCAACCACCAACCCAAAGGCGAGGTGGCAGAAGTGGTGGTAGGGGTGGTGGGCCGGATTTTGTAATTCTGATATCAGCTTACTTGCGATGAGTGGAAAGATGAGGTGTTACGCAAGTACAAGACCAACAAAACGTGGGATGAAGACTACTTGTGGAAAATCCTTCGTAATTGCTCCAAATGGGTGGAACTAATTTCGCTTGAAGACATGAGCGAAGGCGGTTCATCATCAAAACGGACCAAAACCTCTTCATCGGGTGAGTATATCTCTTCCACAAGCTCGGATGCTCACGTGGGGATTGACCTAAACTCTGATGAGGGTCTTCCCCCGTCTCCCCTAGGTCGACAATCTGGAATGGACAAGACAAAAGCTAAACAACTTGCTAACGAAGCCAATACCGAGTTCTTGGGGGGAAATTAGCAGAATAAGGACTACAATGGAGATGATGACGAAAGCTAAAGTCGATAAAGTTCGATTGAGGAACATGGACATTTTAACGAAAGACTTTAGCAACCTACCAATGCCTCGTCGGGCGATACTTCAATGAGAACAGGACCGTCTCGTGAAGGAATTCGAACAAGAGCTCAACGACGAAGAGGAGTAGTTTACTAGTTTTTTATGTTTTTTTTTTATTAATTATGTCTTTTTAATTTTTTTTACTAATGAATATATTATGTTTATTATCTAATTTGTGTTACAAATTTTAATATTACATAAATTTAAAATAACAAAGTTTAAAAAATAATAATTAAAATTTTTTTTTGGATAAAGCTCTCACCTCTAGCCACAACAGCATCAGACGAGTGAGCAGCAACTTTATCACCCTGCCATGTCAGTGCTTACGTGGCTCAATATTAGAGGATAGAGCCATTGCTCACCTCTAGCCACAACGGACAGACTAATGTAGCGTGTTTATGTTTATTCCAAAGAGTTTTATTTTTTCCTTTTATCAAAAAAATTTAAGTTTAGTTTTTATTTGTTTATGTTCACCGATTAATTTGTTATTCAAACACATTGAAAAACTATAAAATCTTCAAAAATTTGTTGATTGATAAAATAGAAGACAGCCGTTTAATGTCATCTTTATGTGTGATATGTAGATGTCATTTGCATATTTCTTTTCTTTTTCTTATCACATGACTAGACAAAAGTCGTAAAGTCATGAGAGTTCAATGGCATGTGGAATGACGAAGCTTGTTATTGAATTAGAGGTCTCAAATCTCCACTCTTCTCACTTGCTGCTTACTCAACCTATGTTATGTTCTCAATCACTCACTCCTTTAGTAAACTTTCAAATGTAAATATATATATAGGTAAAGTATATGGAGGAAACCCTCCTTATTTGGTAAACTCTGGAAACTCTGACTTCCCAACATTTTTTTTTTTTGAAAAAAATAGGGTATGTAATATACATTTTTTTAAGCATTTCGAGCCAAAAAAATCGAAAAAGCGCCGAACGGTTTTTTTTTAAAAAAAATAAAAAAACGTCTACTGTTTACATATAGTTAACACATTGTTAACACCTGTTATTAGTGCTTAACATGTGTTAGTCAAAAATTTATTTTTATTTTAAAAAAAAAATACTCGGCGTTTTTTTAATTTTTTTGGCCCAAAATGCTTAAAATCATGTATATTACTTGCCCTATTTTTTTCAAAAAAAAAAAAAAAATATTGGGAAGTCAGAGTTTCCAGAGTTTACCAAATAAGGAGGGTTTTCTCTAGAACCATTCCCTATATATATATATATATATTTGTGTGTTAAAAATCACAATTGGTGACGGGGTATGCATGAATGAGTGATGTGCTATCTCACCGTTCACCGATGCTTCTCACATACCATAAGAGGGGACAGGGTGCAACCTGGATTTCGTCTGGGTATCCGCTACCCATCCAGGGGTGGCCCCCGCCCTGTTCGGGTATCTCAAATCAGGTGGTGGGTTGGGGTTGTAGAAGCCGTGAAGGGTAGGAGAGAAGAGTGTAAAAGGTGAGGTCAATAATTAAGAGTAATGTTGCTTTCAAATAAGTATTTTGAGGTAGTGATGTGACAACACACAATTATAAGGAACTAGGGTACCCAATGGCGGCACCCGTCCCCAAACACAAGGTATTAAGATTTATTTCTATTATTCATTAAAAGACTTTAAGACTTCACATTTTAAAAATGTATCATCTTTCTTAAGACCGGTGGGTGTGGGGCACGGCATGGCACCGGCAAGCCTATGCCGCCCCGGCAACACTTCCCCTCCAGGGCCGGCAACGGCACGAGCGGCAACCACAAGCCGATGGTGGCGGGCCTCAATGGTCTGATTATTAAAAAAAAAAAAAAAAAAAACCCTCGATGCAGGTGGAGTTTGCCGGAGTTCCACACCCCAGGCCCGGCGAGGGAGGCCCGGCTTGACGAGGAGGTGGACGTGGCGGCCGGTCGTTCAGTGCCGGAGCTAAACCACACCGAGTAGTCTTAACAAGCCAAAGAACTATAAAACTTTAAACCTAAATATATCATAAATACATTGTAACAATCAGGGGAATATATAGAAAATGTAATTTTTGTTCCATTATATGATAAAATACGTGCCAGACGAAACAAAATCCAAGAAAAACACATGAAAACTAGACATCCGATTACCAAGAAATTGGTATCCTAATTCACACTCGAATTCCTAAATGTTTTACCTTATTTTCTGTTCTTTTTTTAGCCCATTATTTACTTAACTAAAATGAAAAATCACACATAGGGGTGCAAACGAGCCGAGCCGAGCCCGAGCTCGACCAGGCTCGAACTCGAGCTCGATTAAGTTATAAAAGCTCGAGCTCGAGCTCGGCTCGATTCGAGCTTTGTTTTCAAAGCTCGAGCTCGGCTCGTTTGTAATTTCTCAAGCTCGAGCTCGGCTCAGGCTCGGCTCGTTTAGTATTTATTAGTTAATATGTTAAATAAAAATAATAACAAAATAGTTCATTTAGGCTCGTGAGCTCGATAAGTGAAGCTCGAGCTCGGGGCTCGTTTACTAAGCAACTTTAAATGAATGCTAAATATTATTAAATATTCAAAAAAACTAATATTATACTAGGCTCGAGCTCGATAAATAAACGAGCTTTGTTTTAGGCTCAAGCTCGGCTCGAGCTCGATAAAGCTCGGCTCGTTTCGAGCTTTTTGCCGAGCCGAGCTCGAGTAGCTCGCGAGCTGCTCGACTCGTTTGCACCCCTAAATTCACACACGATGACGAAGCTTGAAGAATACATCGACGGGGGTCGGACTTAATTTTTTCTGATCGGTAGGGGCCTAAAGATTAAATCGGTGGGGGCCGCGACTCAACCCCCACTTAATTTACCTATGGAAAACACAAACTTCAACCAATGCACTAAAAAAAACGGAGGGGGCTGGGGCACCCCTGCCCCCAATGATGCTTCTCTCCTGATCATAGAAAAAGAAAACTAGTGTAAACGAGCCGAGCCGGGCCCGAGCCTGACCGGGCTTGAGCTCAGCTCATCATGCTTTTATGAAGCTCGAGATCGGTTCGAGCCTAATACTTTAAGCCCGAACTCGGTTTAAAAGTAAAACCAAAGAGCTTGAGCTCGGGCTCGATAACTAAACGAGTCATGTTTCATGCTCAAGCTCGGGCTCGAGCTCGAGCTCGTTAAGACTCGGCTCATTCGAGTTTTTTACCAATCCGATCCCATGTAACTCTGTAATCGTGGCGCATCATTTACACACAAAAAAAAAAAAAAAAAAAAACAAATCACTTTTTATTCATTATTACACCACACTACAAAATATACACAAATAATTATATACAACATAGCATCCAAAGTTATATTCTGATTTAATAATATCCAAAAACAATCACATAAATATCTGATCATAAGTGTTTAGATCAATTAAATCAAGCCTCCACCAGTCCACCATCTTTGCTCTTTTGTCTGTCTGTCATCCCAAAAAGTGAAGAACCTCAACTACCTCTCCATCTTTCTCATGTTCTTCTTTACTCTTCCCTTAAATACACCTCCATTTCCAATATTATTATACACTAATGTAGCTCTATTTTTTAATGTTATTGTCATTGAGAATCAGCTTTTGTATTTGCTGTGTGTTCAGTAAGGTTAGAATTTAGTAAAGATGGTTTCAGGGTTTATTTTATTTTAATTTAATTTTATTTGATTTGATTCTTTTCTTGGATCAATGTGAGTAAAGTTCTTAGCTTTATGATCTGGGATTTGTTTAAATGATTTAATCTTTAATGGGTATTGATTATTTAGTGAAAAAGTGAAGTTTACAATGTTCTTTATTTGATTCCTAGCTCTGTCATCAATATGTGTATGCATATTATTTATATAGATACATGTGTGTATGTATGTTATAATTTGTGAATATTATATGCAGGTTGATCACATGGGTTATCAGATGCAAATGAAAGAGACTGTTTCAGATTGAATCAAATTGGTACACACTCTATATTTTTATTTATCTCTCTGTTTTTTTTTTAATTAATTCTTAATGTTTTTTACTTGAATTATTTGTATGTATGTCATTCTTGTGGTTCGATTCGGTTCGGCTTCTGTTTGAGCTCTAACATGGGTTCTGAAAGTTATTAGAAGTGTTGATTCTCATTGATAGGAAATTATGAATATAAATAGGATAGGTTGCCTAAGTAACCAAGCACTAAAAAAGGAAATACAATCACACAATAATTACAAAGATATACACAATCTATGCAATATATTGTTGTGTGTATATCATTATATATATCCTACTAATAGGTTCATGATATTGTTTATGGCTGCAGGAGGATTGATGAAGATGGTGATGGCGGAGAGAATGTTTACGGTTATTATTATTTTCGGTTTTTATGTTGTTGGGAAATCAGAGATTTACATTGTAACAGTCGAAGGAGAACCGATAACAAGCTATAGAGGCGGTGTTAGTGGTTTTGAAGCCACTGCTGTTGAATCCAATGAGAAGCTTGATGTCACGAGGTTCGTGTTCTTAGAACTGTTTTTTTTTTTTTTTTTTTTTTTTTTTTTTTTTTTTTTTTTTAATGATAGTAAACATAAGTTGTTCTTATGCTAGCAAATCATACATGTTAAGTTATGATTATTTGTACCGGTGTTTAATCTCTTATATTTACGCAGCGACTCAGTTTCTTCATATTCCGACCACCTTGAACTCAAACACGATACTCTTCTTGAAACGTTGTTCGATCAAGGAACCTACACGAAGCTCTACAGTTACAAGCATCTTATCAATGGTTTTGCTGTTGACATTTCTCCTGAACAGGTCAAACCCTTGATTTTTTTTACCAACCTTTTGAATCATCATATTGGATTTATGTTGCAAGCTAACCACCATTCTTGTGAAAATGCCAAAATGCACGTAAAAGGACCGTACTTTCAGTCAATTTATACTATAGGGAATGTAGGTTTTAGGATCTATGTTATAATCAAACAAGTACCCTGTTACGGGGTCTAGCCGTGTAGCATAGGCCCTTCAAAATTTATATAGGGAGTACATTTCCTTAAACACAAGTTGACTGAAAGTATATTCCTTTTATGTCCAATTTTCTCATACGAAAACCATCATTCTTGGCACCTTTCGTCCAAAATCGCTAGTTTTTGCAAAGGTTTTATTATTCTTTTTTACCATTTTGCTATTTGCATTACACAAGAACTATGATATGTTTGAGGATGAAACGTCAAGTCGTCAATTATTACGGTTAAAAACGTCAACTAGTCCTATATGTACTAAAGTACCATTCATTCATCTATAAAGAATGTTCTTGGTATCACATTTTCTTATTCATCTTTAAACATATTAGTAGGCGGAAATGCTTAGGCGGGCCAATGGTGTGAAATCAGTGGATAAAGATTGGAAAGTGAGGAAACTTACGACACACACACCACAATTTCTCGGGCTTCCAACTGGAGTTTGGCCCACGGGGGGTGGGTTTGACCGGGCCGGGGAAGACATTGTGATTGGATTTGTTGATACGGGTATTTACCCACATCATCCGAGTTTTGGAAATCATAATACCGAACCATATGGGCCTCTTCCAAAATTCAGAGGAAAATGTGAAGTTCATTCTGATACGAAAAAGAGTTTTTGCAATGGAAAGATTGTCGGAGCGCAACATTTTGCGAAAGCTGCAATTGCAGCCGGTTCTTTTAATCCTTCGGTTGATTATGCTTCTCCTATGGATGGTGATGGACATGGAAGGTTAGTTGTGCTAGTAATTTAATTATTTTGAAAATGAATTAGATACAATTATAGAACTAATGCTACCTTTTCCGTTGACTTTGGAAGTCAAACCTATTAATTTGACCTGACAAGTCAAAGTGTATATGTGAATACTTTGTGTCAACATTGTAACAGTGTATTGACCATCTAAGAAAAATATCAGGTTGTTGAGCTAATATTGTTTCACAGCCACACTGCAGCAATTGCAGCCGGAAATAACGGGATTCCAGTGCGTGTGCATGGACACGAATATGGAAAAGCAAGCGGAATGGCTCCACGTGCCAGGTGGATGTCAATTTTTGTCCATTTACTTATAAACGGGTCGATTTGGGGATATGTTTTATCTCTAACGGGTCAGATGGGTATAAAGTGTAAAGTGTGTTTTAAACGGGTCAACTACTCAAACCTATTACATCACTTATTAAGAAAATTATATTAATGGAATATTTCAATTTTTTTTTTTTTTTTTTTTTTTTTTTTGTAATCATAAAGAAAAGAACAATTGGGCCAATAAGTTACTTGAACCGACCCGTTACTCAACATGCTGGCCCGTTCATCTCGTCATTTTCATACGTTCTAAAATGTGAAAAAACATGTATAAATAGGATTGCGGTGTACAAGGCGCTCTACAGACTCTTTGGAGGATTTGTTGCTGATGTGGTTGCAGCCATTGACCAGGCGGTTCATGATGGCGTTGACATATTAAATCTCTCAGTGGGGCCCGACAGTCCCGCCACCACGAGAACCACTTTTTTAAACCCGTTTGATGCTACCCTTCTCTCTGCTGTAAAAGCTGGAGTTTTTGTTGCACAAGCAGCCGGAAATGGAGGACCGTTTCCCAAATCTGTAGTGTCTTACAGTCCGTGGATTGTAACTGTAGCTGCTGCTGTTGACGATCGAAGATATAAAAACCATTTAACACTCGGAAATGGGAAAATCCTAGCCGGAATTGGTTTGTCACGTAAGTGATTATCCGTATTAAATAAATAAATAATCTGTTTTCCTAAACATTTTCATTAAAAACTGTTCATCTGTGATCTGTTGCAGCTTCTACACGTTTAAATCAGAAGTATACGCTTGTTGCAGCTAACGACGTCTTGTTGGATTCTTCTGTTACGAAGTTTAGTCCTACCGATTGCCAAAGACCCGAACTTTTGAACAAAAATATGATTAAAGGGAACATTCTTTTATGCGGTTATTCATTCAACTTTGTTATTGGTACCGCATCAGTTAAAAAAGTTGCTGAAACCGCAAAGAGTCTTGGTGCCATCGGCTTTGTTCTTGCTGTTGAAAATGTCTCACCGGGTACCAAATTTGACCCAGTACCAATGAGCATACCCGGGATTCTCATTATTGATGTTAGCAAGTCAACGGTATTCAATCTACGATTCTTCCGGATTTCATTAATCATCTTTCTTGATTCATTTAAAGTTAACCTTTTTATCATCTTTTTTATAGGAGCTTATAAACTATTATAAAGTATCTACTTTACGAGATTGGACCGGGAGAGTGAAAAGTTTTAAAGCTACAGGAACTATCGGAGACGGCTTGGAGCCCATACTTCATAAATCAGCGCCAGTAGTCGCGCATTTTTCTGCACGTGGGCCAAATATTAAAGATTACACCTTTCGTGATGCAGATCTTTTGAAACCTGATATTTTAGCACCCGGTGCGCTAATTTGGGCTTCTTGGTCTCCAAATGGCACTGATGAGCCTAATTACATAGGTAAAAGCTTGATTTTTGTCACTTTCATTTGTAGTTCCCATGATGGCAAAACGGGTCGGGTCGGGTTATGAAACTTGTTATCTATTACAGTTCATTTCCCATTCTGGTGATTTTAACATCACATTAGCGTTACCAAAACGCACATCCAAACACCCCTTTGCTATGATAGTGACGTTTTTTTTTGGGAACAGGAGAAAACTTTGCTTTGATGTCGGGAACAAGCATGGCTGCGCCACATATAACAGGAATAGCAGCTCTTATAAAGCAGAAACATCCACATTGGAGCCCAGCAGCTATTAAGTCGGCTTTGATGACAACGTCAAATACACTAGATCGGGCCCAAAAGCCCATTCTAGCTGAACAATATTCAGCGTCGGAGACAATAACGTTTGTCTCAGCAACGCCATTTGATTACGGAAGTGGCCATGTTAATCCCCGCGCTGCTCTGGACCCTGGTCTTATCTTCGATGCAGGTACATTTTGACTTTAGGGTCAAGTCAACCATGCGCTGTTTGACTTTAAAGTTCCATTGTCATCTTTCAACTTTCATGAAAATGGTCACCGACCTGGATTTGGTTTATAAATGCTGAAATGAAAACACATATTACTATTTCATACAGTATCAGATTCTGCAAATTAACTGAATTTTATAAGTAACAGGTTTGACTTTTTTTGGTCAAAACTGCAGGTTATCAAGACTACTTAGGATTCTTATGCACAACGCCTGGAGTCGATTATCATGAGCTGCTAAAATACACTCACCATCCATGTAATTACACCCTCGGACATCCATACAACCTAAACTCCCCGTCGATCACAGTCTCCCATCTGGTCAGAACTCAAACTGTAACACGAACCGTTACAAGTGTTGATGAAACCGAAACGTATAAAGTCACTGCAAAAATGGCACCAGCCATAGCCATTGAAGTAAGCCCTTCATCGATGACCATAAGAGCAGGCGCATCACGTAAGTTGTCCGTCACATTGACTGTGCGGTCAGTGACTAAGCGTTACAGTTTTGGTGAGGTTCTGTTGAAGGGGAACAGAGGGCATAAGGTTCGGATACCGGTTGTAGCCATGGGCTATAAGCGGTAGCGCGGGTTTGTTATAGTGTAAACTGTCATGTTATTCTTTTGTAAAACGGTTGGAAAGTATTATAATAATATTATAGATGATTATTAGGTGTATTTATATGTAAAGAGAGTACTAATTACTATCAAGTTTTGGTAGTTGTTACTACTGCTAGCTGCTCTGTCTCTCTTGCCTGATGGATGTGGATAGAGGGGGGGGGGGGGGGGGGGGGGGGGTGATGTGGCTAGTTTCTATTAGTGAACACCGCCTCTCGATCGTGAATGATAATAGGTTGTTTCCACGAAGGCGACGAGAGAAAGAGCCATTGGGATGGCTATAGTGGAGGGACAGTGAACCACACCAATGGATAGTGGAAAGAGATAATGACGTGACGCTAAGGCGAGGATGGTGAAGAGTATTCACTACTTAACCACACCTATGAACCTAATTATGCAGGCGTTATGTGCCCATGCTAGTAGACACAATTCGTGTGTGCTTAGCTTTATCTTTACTAAGTTTGTTAGTATCCTATCAATATGTACACTCTTATGTATATCCATAATATTTTTAGTATTAACTAGGGGTGTAAAGCCTAGCTAGGCCAACCTTACTATTATAGGGCTATAAACAAACCAAACGTTAGGCGAACAGTTTGTGAACTGTTTTGCGGGAAGTTCGTTTGTGTTCATTTAGCTAAACAAACGAACATGAACAGAGGCCGCGCTTGTTCGTTTATGTTCGTGAACGTTCGATAACGTGTTCATGTATGTTTTTGTTCGATAGTTCATTAGGGTTTTTAATTTTTTATATTTTATATTTAATTTAAGTATTTCAAATTTCACAATGATAGATTATTTAACATGTATTAGTGTATCACATGTTAATATTACTTTAATTATTTTGATTAACGGTTATTTTTGGTGGATTAAACGAGGATTTCAAGTTTAATATGATATCTATGTGTTTTTATAAGACATTATGTGATCAAGATTATGTCACATATATTTGGGTAATTGGATTAGTATATTCTGGGCGGACAATGTCAGCGATGAAAAAATGCGAATTTTCAGAATTTAATGTGTTAGTTTGTGCTCGATTTTGTTTAGTAATGCCTATTTGTGTTCGTTTACATTCATTTGTGTTTGTTTGTAGCCGAAACCTAAATTTAGTAAATAAATACTAGCGAACACGAACAAAAATCTCGTTCGGTAAGTGTTCATGAACACGTTATTTTCTTAACAAACGAACACGAACAAAAAATCTTGTTCGGTAAGTGTTCGTGAACAGTTCGCAAACACGTTAATTCCTTAACAAACGAACACGAACAAGGCCTTGTTCGTGTTCGTTTGGTTCGAGCCTATTATTTTGGGCTTGAGCTCGGCTCGAACGTAAAAGCTAAGAGCTCGAGGTAATTTGAAAATAATTATAAACGAGCTAAAAGCTTGGCTTGAGCTCGCTTAAATAGCTTAAACGAGTAAAAGCTCGGCTCGAGCTCGACCCACAATGTTATTAATTAAAATTGATCATGTTCAAAGGACAAAATCACATACATAACAAAAATAATATAACATTTGTTTAGGCTCGCGAGTCTAAACAAGCTTTGTATGCAAAGCTCATGCTCGCTAACTAAACAAGTCATATTTCAGGCTTGTGCTCGAGATCGAGCTCGTTCGAACTTTTTACCGATCCAACCTCGAGTATCTCTCAAGCTAGTACGCCTTGTTTACACCCCTAGTATTTGAAGAGAATTGAAAACTGAAAAAAACTTTTTATTAAGATTGATTTCTGTATGTTTTGTTCTTTTATAATGATTTTTACATCAAGACATGTCCCTTTAAATAGAAGAATACAACATGCTAACCAAGGAGATGATGAACTTATTCATATCCTCTAAATCAATATTTTCTAACACTCCCTCTCAAGCTGAATAGTAGGATTTCCAATATTCAGCTTGCTTAGGCAATGGCTAAAGATTCTCCCGTTGAAGACTTTGGTCAATATATCTGCTAACTGGTCCTTGAAATTGACAAAGGGCAATTTTCATTATTTCTTTGAGGCGCATAAATGTTGACGATATTTAGCGTAACATTACCCTCTTTTAGGAAACCCGAAATAGCTAAGAACCTTCTGTTTTTAACCACTCCCGCATTGGAAAAAACTTTAGGATCCCATATAGAAACTATACCACCCGACCTGCCAACAGGTTCTACCACCTTGTACTCCATTGCATCACCAAAGCTTTGCCATAAGAATCAGTGAAGGCATTAGTGTTTGCGTCCAGATCGATCACCAAATCCGGTTCATCTCTACTATCTTCCCCTGTTAAGACAGTTTTGAAATACAACCCCGACATACAAGAACCTCGTAGATTTGAGGATTTGGCTTTCCCTTTCGGGTCAGGACCATCATAACTTTTTTCGCCTCATTGGAATCTTTCTTCTTGACATAAACATTCTCATTTGCATACCTTGCCATGTTAATCACCAACGTATTCCGTCCCATCTTTATGTTTTGCATGCTTCTTTCTAGATCTTCAACGTCGGATACATGTTTGAAATTAACAAAACCAAAACGCCTCCCCTCCTTATCTTTCTTCTTCGCTATATAAACCCTAAATACGTTTCCATAATCTTTAAGGATTTCCCCTACGTCATTACCACTACATCGCTACGTTTCCATGATCACCCATGGTTGCTTTCACAGTTTCACGCCTAGGAGTGTACTCGGTAATGAACTAATTATTATTATTATTATTATTATTATTATTATTATTATTATTATTATTATTATTATTATTATTATTATTATTATTAATTATTATTTTAAAAGTTAAACTACTTATTTTTATTTATTATAACTAAAAAAGAGGCTGACATTCATCCTAAAACACTTTACCAACAACGTGTTGATTTTAATGATACATAAATTAGAATCAATCTGGATATTATTCGCTTAAAGAAAATAGCAATGATATATATTCATTGATGGCAGGGCCGGACTTAATGCTTTATAAAACTAGGCAAGCGCCTAGGGCCCCCAATTTTACTAATCTTCGATCATAAATCCGTAGCTAAATGATGACGATGTATCAAAATTAATTCTACATATTGTGAGACATCTCCCAGGATGCAATTGTAAAGGCCAAATCTATGTCCAAAGAGAAAATAAATCTCTAATCAGATGGAATAGATTTCACCATATACATCTATGGTTACATAACTATATATCTTAACTAGTTTTCATTTTATAGTTCATTATTGCGGGTTTCAACTAGTGAATCGCAATGAACTTAAATTTAGCTTTCATGCTTTTTAGCATGAACTAACGAAATATAATAAAAAGGAGGGCACTACTCTTACTGAAGAATGGTTGACCCGCCCCTGCAACTATAAACTTTTTAGTTTATTGTTACTGGTTCGAAACCCGAGTAAAAAAGAGAGCTTATAGAAAATATCTAAAAGGGCCTCGACATTTTTGTTTGCTTAGGGCCTCCAAAAGTATTGGACCGGCTCTGATTGATGGAAAATAGCAATCTTCAACTTGAATCCATAGACTAATGAAATATGCTTTTTGTAGAAAATCACTAAAGTAGCCTAATCTTTGACTGGGTTACTATAGTTTCACACCTAGGAGCCTAATCATTGGGTTTGTATCCTAACCTGCTTTGGGTTGGTCAACAAAAAGTTAAACCAGTTCGGTTTTCTAAGTTCTCAAACCTGTTTGGTAGTGCACCTCTAACCATGACACACGGGTAACATCTTGTCTGCACATGAGACTTTACGTCCGATATCAATATGGAAAAACATACACTAGAAATAAACCGATATGACAAGTTGTTACGATTTCTTTTTTCAATTCACGTATCCTTAAAAATGTTAATTAATTCGCATAAAATACACCCTAACCTTTTTCGAAAAAACACTTTTCTTTTAAACGGCTAGTGCAGTTGGCAATCAGCATACACCTCAGACGGAAAACCCGACTCTTGAAACCCTACTTCGGTTTCTAACCCTTTCCTAGTGGTGCTTACTCTTAGCACCTACAATTTGAACCGGTATCTAAGTTCTTTTTTAAACGGCCAATTAGAATCACTCACGGAACACTGGAGTATGATCGTGCCACTAGTGTTACCACGCGATCATATTCCACCACCAAGTCACCCAGGGCCGGTTATGAGGGGGTGCGGGGAGGACTCCGGGCCCAATTTCTAATGGGGCACATTAAGTATGGTTGGAGTGTGTTCACTAAAAATACTTTCGATTTGTGTGACTGTTAAGAACCTCCATGTAATGTTAAAGAGGTGTGAAGAAGATGAAGGATAGTTAAGTAAAATCCAATAAAAAGTATAAATAGTTGGTCAATGTCATTTTATCAGTAGTATACACCTTCTTTTCAAATGATTTAATTTAGTTTTAAAATATAGTACAAACTACAGTAGACAATAATTTAGTTTTCAAATGCTTTTACCAAAATTTTCACATTGTTAATTTACTTGCTTTGTGCTCTTATCAATAAACTATCTGCATTCATTACGTTATTTACTTTATTAAGACCTAAGGTTAAATGGCACATAATTCGCGGCTCGGCCCGGGCACATAAATTCTCAAGGACGGCCCTGAAGTCACCAATTCAGGAGGAAACTCATAATTATGAGAAAACCCCCTTGTGAGATTCGAACCCAGGACCTTATACTCCTTAAGTCTTATCCCACCACCAAAATGCCGCTGAGCTATAATGCCTTTGACAACCGGCTTCTAAGTTCTAACCCGTTCTTAAGTATTCTTAAAGAACGGTCTAGAAAACTCCATAACCATCCCACTATAGTGGTAACTAGTGATGGCTTTTGAAAAATACTTGTAATTACAAAACTAAAAACATGTGTGTACTGTGTAAGTATCGCATCAAGACATCCAACAAATGTAAACGCATGTCTCAAAACATTGCAACACATGTCGGACAACAAACAAACCCCACAAAATAACCGGCCTAAACCATTCCACATACTCTTACTTTACATAACAAATAATATTATTATTATAACATAACGCGCCTATTTTATTTTTATAAAGCTTTTATATTATTATACTAGGTGAAATCCCGTGTGAAAACACGAGAACACTAAATCAAACTAAAGCTGAAAATCAATTCATTGGTTGTTGTGCTTCTGCCTTTAGTAACCACTGATAAATGAAATAGTTGATTGGAAACCACTGATGAAGCAAGTAACAGAGGATGAAACATACTTCTGATGACAACAGGGGTTTGCATTCAACAGGTGTTGTCATCAGAAGTTTGTTTTTAGAGTAGACCCATTAGTAATAAAACGCTCGTTTTTTTTTTCGTTCTTTGTATAGCACCATGGTACTCGTTTGAAAGATAATAAAATCGTTTAAAAAAGTTATTAATATTTAAAAATCATGAGGGAAAGTGCATGTGTCATGCACATGATAGAGAAAAAAAATTTAATAGTAGATGGAGTATCCATGACCCATCTAAATGACCCAGTAAAATAAGCGGGAAAAAATTAAAGAAAGCTCTCATAAACTTATCTTATATAATTTGCGTGCAATTGTCAAAGATTCTCCGCCTCTGTCACCATCTTTATCATACCTTAAAGTTTCAGCTTACCTTCTTCGATCATCACGTTATTGTACTTGTTCTGCATACAATGGATTCCACACAGGTTAATGATAAGTTAATTGAAGAGGAAAAACAGTTAACGGCAGTTCTAACGTCGCCGTTATCTTTGGATAACGACTCTGGTCACGATTACAGCGCACCCAATTTGTTACACCGTGTTTTTAGTCTCTTGAAGAATGTACGGCCAGGATCCGATCTTACTCGGTTCATGGTATGTGGTTTTTTTTTTTTTTTTTTTGGGTAATTGAATTGTTGCAATTATGTATGTTGAATTTAGTGTGTCTCTGTTGGTGCTTTTAAGTGTTGTGGACTATTTAGGTTAGGTTTATTGACTTTTTTTTGACCTAAAAGTTATTGCCTTTATACAAGATTTCATCATCATATGCATGTTTTTGATGATTTGAACACCAGAATTTTATGATTTTTTTTTTGTTTTTTTTATGAAATTTAATTGGGTTATGTCAATTATTTGAGTGAAAGTTTGGTTCTCACAGTAAGGGGCTGTTTGCAGTGGCGGATCTAGAAATGAATTTTAGTAGTAACGTTTTTCATTTTTTTCATCTTAGTAGCAACGTTTTCCAAATTTCGTAAAAAAAAACAAATTTTCCACTAATTTTTCACTACGCGCGCGAAGTTCAGCAGCAACGAACGCAGCACCTAGCTCTATGCTAGGTCCGCCCCTGGCTGTTTGGTAGCCTCTTAGTGATTCCATTAGGACGTTACCTTCAGCATTAAGAGTGTTTGGTTCACTCACATGACACTTCTGTAAGCTTTTTACCCATTAAGCTTCAAAACGATGCTAAATGAAAATTTTACCACTTTATGTATTCACCTGTAGTCATAACCATTAGCCAACCACTCATGCATCACCTCCTCCACTCACCACCAACCATAGTTGCAAAAGTCGTCCGAGTTGACCGATTACTCACCGTGTACTCGCTACAGGGTGGGTCACCTAGTATAGCCGAGTTGGCTGAATATTCCAAGTACTCCCCGCATAGGCCGATTCGACCCCCGAGTAGTCGCCTGACTAGGCCGAGTACTCGCAACTTCCCAGTCAGCCGAGTTGGTAGCGCGTAGCGAGCTCTGCAACAATTGGCACCAACTAGTCAAGCCAAGCCAAGTTTGGCCTCTTACTGGTTTAGAGTCTCTTACCCAATCAAACCTTTTAATGGCTCAACACCAGTGGCGAAGCTTGACCCGAAGGTTCGGGGGGTCGGAAGTCACCGGGGGTTCGGAAGTCACTGGTTTCGGGGGGTCGAAACCCTATATTTTCAAAATTTTCTATACGAATACTATATAATCGGAACTTCTGCGCGAAAATCCGGGGGGGTCGGCCGCCCCTCCCCGCCCCTACAAACCTGCGCCACTGCTCAACACTTACTGGCGCAGAGTTTGCCAAATAGCTCCTTAGTTCCGTGTGGAAGGTGCCCTTGAAAAGATAATAATTGGCATATATATCTTCTCAAAGAAGTCTCCATTTCTTGAAGATGTTATTGTCATGTATATAAATTAGGGCAATATATTTTTTTTTTCCCAGTGAATAAATGTTTTATTATTATGGTGCATTTCAGTTGCCAGCAATCTTTAACATTCCCAAATCACAACTTCAATGTTATGGAGAATCAATATATTGTGTCAACAATGACATTCTTAGCAGATGTTCAAATGGTGAGACCTCACTTGAAAGATTCACATCAGTTGTTGCTTGGAGCATATCTACCGTTAGGCCCCTGATGTTCGGTGTAGCTCCCTATAATCCCATCCTTGGAGAAACTCACCATGTCTCAAGAGGCAACCTAAACGTGCTACTCGAACAGGTAACAGTGATGGCATACTGAACGGTCTGGGTTGACCCGTAACACTTTTATTCATGTGTTTTTATTCTTCCTACTTTTGCTTGCAGGTTTCACATCATCCACCTGTGAGTGCGCTCCATGCTACAAATGAGAAAGACAACATTGAAATCATAATGTGTCAATACGCAATCCCAAAATTCCAAGGTATCCAGATACTTCAGTTGCACACTATGTTGTCAAAAACCCCTCGGGCGCGCGCCTAGGCGCACCTATAGCGCCTGGTGGTGGTTTAGGCGCAAATCTGGGCTTTTTTTTTTGAAAAACGGTGCCTAGGCGTGCACCTGGAACCATGCGCAGGCAATAAAAAACGAGAGCTTAAACTCATTAGGCTGATTTTCCGGCCAAATTCAGGCTAAAAGTTGCTTAAACCTCTAAAACATCCTAAATGAGCTATGAACAAGTCCTAAACAACCCTAAAACATCCTAAAGTAGCCCTAAACAAGCCTAAAACACTTCTAAAATCCCTATAAAATGTATTTTATACTATGCGCCTAATTATAAAAAGCCCTCGTTTTTATGCGCCTAGGCTCCGGGCTCAGCCTATACGCCTTGAGTGCGCCTAGGCGCTTTAACAACTATGGTTGCACACATTATGATATTAATAGTTAGTTGTGTCGCTAACTCTCTATTTTACGTTGTACAATCTAGGTACCTGCATTGAAGCTCGGGTTCATGGAAAACGACAGTTAAAGCTACTGAGCAAGGGTGAAACTTATGTAATGAATTCGCCAAATCTTGTTATTAAGTTTCTTCCGGTGCCTGACGTGGAGTGGTTGGGAAACGTCACAATTAAATGTCAAGAAACCGGGCTAGAAGCGCATTTGTGTTATAAAGGCAATTCTTTTCTAGGCAGGAAAGGAAATTACAGGTCTATTAGAGGAAAGATTATATCTTCACAAGATATGAAAACAATATATGAGATCAATGGTCATTGGGATAGGTATCAGTTGATAACATACTAAACAAGTTTTAAATGACTTTTGTTGATATATGTGATGATTTTGTTTTCTTTACTCAGGACTGTGGCAATTAAGGATATTAGCAATGGAAAAACGTCGGTGATTTATAGGGCGAATGATGTGATTTCGTCGCTTAAAACGCCTGTTGTTAAGGACCCGAAGGTACTAACCTTTAATTTCTACATTTGGAAAGAAGATCATCATTATTACTATTGTTACCGATTGATGAATACTATCTAGGGGTGACAATTCATGGCACGACTCGAAACATAGACGAGCATGACATGTTTAACCCGTTTAATTATAAAGGTTGACTTGTCAACTTGTTTATGAACTGTTTAACCAATTTATTACAACCCTCGTCCTGTTTAACATGTTTACAATCAATTACAACCCTTTCCAATCCTCCAACCTGTTCACAGCCCGTCAAAATGTTTGACTCGTTTAGATAAACGGGTTAAATGGGCTGAGTTCAGGTTACACGATTTTAAATGTGTTTTGGGTTTGGGTTGATGTTTTTGACACAAATAGTTACATGGGCTGAGTTTGGGTTCAATGGCAGCCAATCCGCCACGACTGCCACCCCTAACGTTAATCAACTAATCATAGTGTTGGAAAATCAGAGATCAAAACGCAACACACAATCAGATTAACTCTCATCACATATGTGTATGTAACAGGGACTGCAGGCGAGCGAATCTGCCGTAGTATGGGCTAAAGTTAACGAACGAATCTTGAACAAGAAATGGGATAAAGCAAATGCTGCAAAAATAAGCATTGAAGAAAATGAGAGAGAATTGGCAAGAAACAGGAAGTTACAAGGTGAAACTTGGGTTCCAAAACATTTTGTATTATCAGGTTCCGGTTGTAAGGACATCGGCGACCGGGATTGGGAGATCAAACCCAGAAATTTAAAACTACCTCCTGCTCCTATCATTGTCCCTTTCTAGTGTTCTTCATATAATTTGTTTTTCATTGATTTTTTATTCTTCTAATGAGTATGTGTTTGTAACATATTGCTAGTGATTTTTATAAAATTGCTTACAAGTTGCATTCATGAGAATCCGGCTACCCTAAAACGGACTATGTTTACATATGGATCCCTACGTCGTTACATTACATTTAGGATTAGGAATAGGCGTAATCGGACCTGCTTTTTACATATCTCTTGCGACCCTATTCACCTCTTTGGGCTTCCATTGAATCGAGAAATAGGTTTGATTGTCCTCTCCAGCGTAAGTTGCGTTTGACCTGCTGGTTAGCAAGGTATTGGTGGGGCCGTGAGTTTTTGCAAACAGGTTTTCATGATCCAAAAAAAAGTTGCAGCCATGAAAATCTGAGCCTACAAGCTTTTCATCTCTTTGATTCAGCTTACAAATGTTGAGCCATTGCAATGGCTAATTGGCTATTACATCAAACTCTCAATAATAGATACAACACATATGCAGCCTTAAATAATTGGCTAATCAAAAATCACTCGATAAACAGCGGTTTCCACACCTCTATTCATGATATCGACTCATAGGAGTCTTTCGACCGTTTAAGAACTTCACAACAATGTGAAAACGTGGCAAACCAGACCACACCGGACCAAACAGGTTTGATTTGACCCAAAAATCATAACAAAACTCAGTCGCCTTATCTTTTCATGCTCAAAACATCGTTTGATTTGTGAATAGATCTATCATGCGGTCTAGAGTCTCGGGTAAAAATTTTCTCGCAAACAAGTAACAAGGTCGGTTGATCCCGTTCCACATACATGGCATAACCATGGTTTTCTTCTGCAGAATTCAAGTTATGACTAAACGATATCCAGGTTTTAGTAAACACAACCAAAATCAAGAACAAAAGAACATACCTTTAGTTCGCTAGTAACATGAACACTCTCAGTAATCGACTGCAAGAATAATACAGCCAAAACGCGTTAAAATCAATATATTATGGCGTCACAGCTTGTTTTCATCTTCGTTTAACATAACCATACCGTTATATTTTTGATTAATTGGTATGAGACGTCTTGCTCGTGGTAAGATTTCGGATGCCATTTTCCTTCAGACCAATCGACGTGTGTTATTGACCAGTTTGCGATTCCATGTGGATCAAGCATCTGCATATCAGCATTAAAAAAAAAAAAAAAAAAAAAAAACCCCTCAAAGATAGTTCAAATTTTTTTGTCCCAACTTTGTTAAAGTCAAATGAGATTACACACATGGAAAAAGGTTGGCAAATAGTGTTCATCGGAATAGCAATTGCGCCCGTCCATACCCGGCTGCAATACCAAATCAAATCAAATGATTCTTGATCATACCATATCAACAGAAAGGGTTTAGGGATTAGGGGCTCACTCTGCAGTAATCTCTGAATTTTGCGTAGTAGAGATTATCAGCCATAACTATAACTGCGTGTTGACGCTTCATTGTGAACCACTACAGGAATTTATCCTCAATATTTAAAACAAACTATAGATGGTGTCTAAACTCATTACAAATGTTTGAAAACTAAACCTTAACAAAAATACCTGTGCACCCTTCCTAAAGAACTTCTTCTCGACTTCGGGTAACATATGCTCTGAGTATCGACCACTTCCATGCGGTCCGGGATCATCGAAGCTAAAACGAACAGAAAATTGTATGTAATTAAGAAGTTAACTATTACACAGACAAACATGCTTTAATTCTTCCAATCTTGGATAAAAAATAATATTAACGTGTTTGACTCCCAAAGTCAAAGTGTTTGTACCTGTCGATGAAGCTGACATTTGTGTACATAAGATAATTGTACACATAATCGAAATCACGCAATGGTACACAGCTGAAATGCAAAAGAACAAGAATTCCATAGCCAGATTAGACAACAGGAAATTAAAATGGCGATTTCGCCCTTTTATGGTATGATTTATTTATGACGTTTATCTAACGGGTCAAGCGGGCCAAAATTGAAGTGGGTCAAAAGGGTTTATTTGAAATGGGCTGAAACTTGACCAAATACTAGTTACTTATAAGATCCAAAAAGTGTTCGCAAGTTGGCCCGATCCAGCCCGACCTGTTTCAACCCTTATTAAAAAGTCACTTCTTTTGCCTTGTTACCTATCGGAAAGTAATACAAAATGACGATTGTCTGGATCTTTCAGTGCACTTGCGAGAAGCCGTCTCTCTGCATCAACCATGGAAATTTTTCCCCAATCAACCTGCAAAACAGATTAATTAGATGTTAGGAGAAATTCAGTTCAGGAAGTTAAACAACTATAACAACAATAGCTGGATTCTAAGATGAATGAACAAACCTTGCCACTGCGAATTTCACGATTAATGAAATATCGACTAGAATGTATGGGCTTTCGTTTGGATGCATGAATATAGACCGAAAACTTACCTTCATGCCCCTATCATCAAACAAAAAGAAGTCCAGAAAATAACTTAATGAATCAAAAATGACATATTTCAGTTTTAAGGGCCCATAATAACACTCTAAAATTACAAAACTAAAACAAAAAAAATATTAATCTATATAAAGTAGCTACATTTAAATTATAAAACATGATGCTCTGATTTATCTTTTATCCTACAAATTTTGGCAAAAGATACCAAATCAGCTTAATATATAATAAAAAAACATATATTTTCTTTCTTAATTTTTTTTTAGTAATAACATTTTTTTTACTATTCCATGACTGAAAGGGGTGGTGGCGCAGCTTGTTGCCCGCCTTCCCGCTATCTTGATGTAATATTTTCTTAAATTAGTAAAAAATAAACTGCTTAAACGGGTCAACAAGTGGACCCCCAAGTTGATGGTCCATTTAGCTAAACGTGTAAATGGGTTCGACCTGGAACTCACCCAAACCTGTTTAAACTGAACCCAAACCCGCGAATTTCGTGTTAGGCTACTATCATTTCAGACCTGGAACTCACACATTATTTGATTATAAACTTATAACATACCTCAAAAAATTCATACCTCAAAGAATTTTTCCCACAACGTCTCAAAAGGTAACGATCCAGGGCTCATAAACATGAAGGCAATCTTGGGATTATTCGATTCAATCGATGGCATATCCAAAACGTTCTTGATAACAATTCGCGAAGCAGTCTCATCATCACTAAGTTCTCTTGCAGGGGGCGGAAGCCAACTATAAAACGTGTTACAGTTTGACGACAAAATGATATAACACGCACCGGAGTTTTGAAGCGGATAAATATAAGCAAAAACCAAGAAAACACAAACAAATGAAACTAATATGATAATCCAAGTTGGCTTCTTTAACCGAGCTCGATGACGAGGCGGAGGCGAGTTCTGCATGTCTTTCATGTGCCACGTCTGATCCGCCTAATTGTTAAGATCACACATCACACGTTTATAACTTCCTATCCAATTCTATACTCAAAGTTAGTCCAAAAACACCATTACAGTATTGAATATTTGAATAATGTCCAACCACCTGCAGACAAAATAATATCTTTACTAAATTTACCAACTGTAACAGCTAGATCATCAAGATTCAAGATCCAAACAATAATTAGGTATAGGGGATGTTTGGCATGAGTTTAAAACCAACAAATCATCAATAGAATATACATAAAGAACACAAAAGCAATGAACTTTCCCAACAATTTATATAAAACATGTCCAACCAAATCCAGTGCCTAATTCATACATTGCATACATACACACAACACATTCATGGTCTAAATAAATATGTAAATTTAGGCATTTGAGCATGACCCAGATGAAAAAATCAAATCTTTATATGAATTTCAAGAACAAGAATCTAATTCACACATAAAAATCAAATCTTTATATAAAAAAAATAAAAGGGGTAATAATAATAATAATACCTAATATTAAAGATTGAATCTTTAATGGGTTTCAAGAGAACAAGATCTCTGAAAGGGCGTTAAGATCTGGGCAAATGGATGAAAGATTGGGTTAGGGATTAAAATGATTGGTGATTTTTAAGTGTTTTAACAGAGCCCAAATCACAAGAACAATTCTGCCGGCGAATTTTCTAACACTTTGTGGGTCATATTGCATTTAAGGTTAAATAGTAAATAGTAATAATAATAATAATAATAATAATAATGGAGTTGTGACACTAATAAAACCTGATTATTACTTTTGGACCACTGTCAACTGGTTCAGGTTCAACCACTTCACTTCACTTCATTTGGTCCCATGGTTAATAAACTTCTTTTGGGTTCACTTTGTTCGTACTCCTACATCATGTGTATAGCCATTTACAAAGAATGTATTCCCTTTAGTTCAATACTTTTATTCCACTAAACTGAGTTTGAGTTCGGTTTGTTTTTTCTAGACGGTGTATTTAGAGTGTATGCATGGGCTCTCGTATAAAATACTATGTTTTTTTTTTTAATAATAGATTGTGTATATACATACTCTTAGTTTACTTTACATATACTTTTATTTATAACTCTCATCAGGAGGATGATATTTGTCATCGTAAAGAAACAAAAATACCAAATTGTAACCCAAATGTGAACCAATTGGACAACTTTATTTTGGTTGATTTGGTTGCGTTTCTTGAAGTGGTTCGGATATTTTGATTTTATATTTAAGGAACGAAACCCAATATGTTCACTTGATTGGATTGGTTTGAACCAGTCAATTTAATTGAAACCCTATCTTTTATGGTTAGGTAAATGTAAATTTGTGGTAATTCTATATGGAAGGTAGTAGACATGCATTGTGAGGGACGACTCATAGTATTTTGGGGCCACTGAAGTGTGTGTCTCTCTCTCTTTAAGGATTAGTTGCTCTAAGACGAATTACCTTTCTTGTGAATTTAGTGATATAAGTGACAATGATGACACTCAAATCACCCTTGAAGGTCAAGTGGTTTCATAGACTACTAGGCTCAAGTATTTAGGATCATTTTTGCAGAAAGATGGAGAGATAGCTAGTGACGTAGCCCATCGCATCTAGGTGGCCTGGTGTAGGGGGAGAGCAGCCATTGGGGTATTGTGCGGCATGAGGTTCCCAACTAAATTAAAGAGGGAATTTTATAGGATTGTAGTTAGACTTACTATGTTATATGGGGCGGAATATTGAGCCATCAAAAAAACACATGACACAAGACAAAGATAGCAGAAATGAGGATGTTGAGGTGGATGTGTGAGCACACAAGGTTAGACTAGATAAGAAATGGTTTTTTTTTTAGGGAAATGTTAGGAGTTGTTAATATTGTGAATAAGATAAAGGAATGAAGATTGAGATGGTTTGGGCATTTTAACGTCCAAATGGTTGAGATGATAGTAGACGCTAATCAATAAATGTAGTCTTCATTCATTTATCTTATTTACAATACTAACAACTCCTAACATTTCCCTAAAAAACCATTTCTTATCTAGTCTAACCTTGTGTACTCATACATCCACCTCAGCATCCTCATTTCTGCTTACAATTTGTAAGTAAAATAATTGTAAAGGATCATTATAGATCGAAGCTTTGGATGCTTTTGAAAAGTCTTCTAAAAGTAACTCTTTAATTTAATGTTTTGCAAATGAGCAATAAAAGAAAGACTTTTTGCTTCCTTTGAAAAGTTGAGAAAGTGATCTATCATTTTATATTTTTATGTGCTATTTGTTTATAGTGTTTTGACCTCGCCAGTTACAATAATGGAAACTCTCGTTCTAAAGGAGAGGAAGGGTAGAGCTAGACTAAAATTGAGTTATGATGAGTGGGTTAGAATTGATTTGCTAGAGATGCACTTCGATGAGAACTGTTGGGGAATAACCGTAACAAACGAACAAAAATGGATAACAGAAATCTCTGAAGGCACGTGATCGCTTTCAGATTGAATCAATTCGACGGTTCTATCAAATATTCAATCGGATACAATTAGAGATTGAGAATTTTCTGTATGTTATGATTGAGATTATTAGAACAAGAGAGATTGACCAAGAAGGAGAAGAATTCGTTATGATAATTTGGGGCCAGTAACTGCCTTTTAGGCAGTTTTCCAAAGGTTTCAACATTGCCAAAATTAGTCCCTCTATTTCCGAAAATTAATTTTCTGAGACATTTTTACCATAGCAATTTTAATGGAAATAAAATCCAGCCAGGGGCTCTGCCCCTCCGTTCCTTAGGGGCTTCGCCCCTAAGTTCATAATAAATTCAAATAGGCGTGCACTCCGCACCACCATACCTATATGATGTATTATTATGAACATATTGGTCAAACAGTCAATCCAATTACACTAAAATATCCAACAATCCTCCCCTATTTTAGTGTAATCCTTGATTAACTAAAACAAGTAATCTCAAACATTCAAACTTTTGCTTAAATGAAATGTCGTGACGATTGAATTTCACATTTGTACATTACACATTATGAATATTCGAATACTAGGGTGTCGCTTAGGATTAAACCCTGGGAACTCATCTTGAATACACAAAGATAATGTACACAAAAGTTTACTTACATAGTAGTTCTATCTTGACATAATGTTTTACTAGCCTATGTCCTTATCCTTCATAAGTATTTCAATGCCAAGTCCCAGCTTCTTGAAGCGGCTAAACTTCATACTTACATAGGTAGCTCTTTTAGTCTTGCACCTGCAATGCAATTTGTCAAAAAAGCTATTAAGAATATATACATTCAACCTCCTTAACTTGCAGGTCTGAACACATACCTTGGGATGAATCTTCTAATGTGTTCCAATCTCTACATATTAAGCTTTCCGCATTGAATTATGCATCTAGCGTTGTACTAGATGGGAATTGGGTATCTTAACATCAGAGATTTCTAGTGGACTTTAATCCCATCCCTATAGTCGACTTGTTCACAAGATCTCTACTTAACCCTTTGGTTAAATGATCGGCTAAATTGTTTTGAGTTCTCACAAACACCACAGATATCACACCATTCGTGATAAGATCACGTATCATGTTGTGTCTAACACCTAAGTGTCTAGACTTTCCATTATACACTTGACTATATGCCTTAGACAAGGTAGATTCACTATCACATCTGATAGATAATGGTGATATCGGTTTCGGCCACAATAGAATTTCATAAATCAAATTTCTTAGCCATTCAGCTTCTTTACTAGCTGCTGCTAATGCCACAAACTTAGCTTCCATTGTTGAATTAGTGATGTAAGTTTGTTTCTTTGATGCCCAGCATATAGCACCACCTCCAAGAAGGAATACCCAACCACTTGTGGAAGAATGATCTTCCAAATTAGTAATCCAACTTGCATCTGAATAACCTTCAAGAGTAGAAGGAAATCCAGTATAATTCAAACCAAAATCTATGGTTCCTTTCAAGTACCTAAATACTCGATTTATTGCTTGCCAATGAATCAAACTTGGATTGTGAGTATATCTACTCAGTTTTCCAACAGCAAAAGCTATATCAGGTCTAGTACTAATCATGGCATACATGAGAGATCCAATAGCCTTTGAATATTCAAGTTGATTCACAACAACTCCTTTATTAGGTACTAGTTTTACAGAAGGATACATAGGAGTACCCATTGGAAAACTATCTTTGTGATTAAACTTTTCCAACATCTTCTCAATATAATGTGATTGAGAGATAGTAATACCATGTTCTCCACGTATGATCTTAATACCAAGAATCACGTCTGCCTCCCCCATGTCTTTCATATCAAACTTAGATGACAGAAATTTCTTAGTTTTATCAACTTCATTTTGGTCAGTACCAAAAATCAACATGTCATCAACATATAAGCAAATAATTACTCCTTTTCCAGAAGTATCAAATTTGCTATAAACGCACTTGTCCGCTTGGTTTAATGCAAAACCATTAGACAACACCACATCATCAAACTTTTGATGCCATTGCTTAGGGGCTCGTTTCAGGCCATAAAGAGATTTTACCAATTTACAAACCTTATGTTCATTTCCAGGCATGACAAAACCTTCAGGTTGTTTCATGTAAATCTCTTCATCCAATTCACCATTCAAAAAGGCAGTTTTGACTTCCATTTGGTGAATTACAAGATTATGTATAGCTGCAAGTGCCAACAATAATCATATGGTGGTTATCCTAGCAACAGGAGCATAGGTATCAAAGTAGTTAATGCCTTCCTTTTGCCTAAAGCCTTGGATGACCAATCTGGCTTTATATTTGTCTATGCTACCATCCACCTTCATCTTCCTTTTGAAGATCCATTTACTACCCAAAGGTTTACACCCAGGTGGTAAATCAGCCAACTTCCAAGTATTATTGTGCATTATAGAGTCAATCTCATCTTGGATTGCTTCTTTCCAAAATGCAGCATCCCTAGAAGACATAGCATCATTGAATGTCTTTGGATCCTCGTCAATATTAAAACAATATTGATACTGATGTTCAACACCATTTCTGGTTCCTTCTACTAAATAAAGATGAAAGTCAGCACCAAATGACTTGGGTTTTCTGACTCTAGTACTTTTTTTGGGCTCAGTACTAGTAGAAGGTACATCATCACAATTACCTGAATTGTCACAACAAGAAATTGCCTGTTCAAAAATTTTAAGACACTGAGGCGTATCCTTCAATCGAGGAACAGAAGAAAATATATCATCATTCCCAAAATTAGCATCTCTTGACTCAATGACAGAGTGAACAGATACATAATCATTTGGTTCTATGACATAGAACCTATAAACAGGGGAATGTTCAGCATATCCAATAAATATACAATCTATGCCTCTTTCACCAATGGTATTCATTTTGGGCTCAGTAAGCCTCACAACAGCTCTACATCCTCAGACTTTGAGAAAACTCAAATCTGGTACCTTTTTGTACCAAAGTTCATATGGGGTTACCTTAGACCTTTTATTAGGCGCTCGGTTCAATAAGTAACAGGCTGTCAACATAGCCTCACCCCAAAATCCATCACTTAAACCAGAATAGGACAACATGGAATTAACTGTTTCTTTCAATGACTTATTCTTTCTTTTAGCCACACCATTTTGTTGTGGTGTGTAAGGAGCAGTTGTTTGATGTATTATACCAATAGATTGGAAATACACTGGATCATAATACTCTCCACTTCTATCTGTATGAAGGTTTTTAATCAAACCATTTCTATGAAGCTCAACCTCTTGTTTATAAACTTTAAATTTATCAAGAGCTTCATCCTTTGAATGCAATAGATATACATGACAAAATCTAGTTGCATCATCAATAAAGGTTGCAACATACTTCTTATTTCCTAGAGAAGGAGTACTATGAATGTCACATAAATCAGAATGAATCAATTCTAATACATTAGAATTCCTTTTGACATCTTAAAATGGTTTTCTTGTAATTTTTGTCAATTTCCAAGTATGACAATCATTACATTTTTGTATGTCAAAAGCAGGTATAAGACTCATTTTAGACATATCTTTCATTCTGCGATAATTAACGTGACCTAATCTAGCATGCCATAATTCTGATTTACTAAAATCATTGCTAGAACTAGTAGAAGCCATACAAACAGAATTATTAACAAAAGGGACATCCAAATTCAACTTAAACATGCCATTCAAATAACCAAATCCAATAAAGGTTCCATGTCTTGACAAGATATACTTGTCACTTTCCAAGACCTGCTTATAACCACAATTATTCAATACAATACAAGATACTAAGTTCTTACGAATCCCAGGTACATATAGAACATTATTTAATAGTAAAGAGTTTCCAGAAGTAAAGACTAAAAGAACAGATCCTATTCCTTTAATTGGTTCAGTAGCAACATTGCCCATCTTTAGTAAAGATCCATCTTCAATTGGCTTAAAATCCTTGAACCATTGAAGATTTTTGCAAACATGACATGTTGCTCCCGAATCCACCCACCATGAAATATCATCATCCTGCACGTAAAATGCTTCAGAGATTATTGATACATAATAATTCTCAATATAATGATCACATGGTACCAAAAACGAACCTGATTGCTTTTCGGGATCCTTGGATCCACTTGTACCAGCCACGTTTTTGCCTTTTCCCCCACTCTTACCAGACCTACAGTCTTTCTTAAAGTGTCCGGGTTTATTACACTTCTAACAAACCTTTTTAGGCTTCTTATCAGAACCCTTATTGTTGTTCCCTTCAAACTTTCGTTTCCCTTTCCAAGCCTTGGAGGATTCACCCTCCTCCACCATGTTCACAGAAGAACAACCAGCCATGGTTTTAGTACCAACAACAGAACCCTTTTCCATATCATGTATGGATTGTTCAATTTGGAAACTACTTCCCAATTCAACCAGATTCAATTCCTCTTTCTTATGTTTCAGATTATTCTTAAAATCTTTCCAAGAGGGTGGCAGTTTATCAATAATACTAGAGACAGAAATAGATTCATCCATCTTCATTCCATATTGATGAAACTGCCCTAGTATTCGTTGCAATTCATGATACTGTTCCATAACAGGCCTAGTGTCTACCATTTTATAGTTAATAAAATTACCAACCAGAAATTTCTTACTAGACGCATCTTCTGCCATGTATTTGGCTTCAAGGGTATCCCATAATTCTTTTGCAGACTCTACGTTTTGATACACATCAAAGAAAGAATCAGACATACCGTTAAGAATATGACCACGGCAGATGTAGTCTGCGTTTTCCCACTTTGAACGAGTTCTAGTTTGTTCTAGAGTTTCATTCTCAACAATCTCGGGACAAGGAGTGCTCAGAACATACACCACTTTCAGACTCGTGAGATAGAAGTGCATTTTCTTTTGCCAGCGTTTGAAATCCTGTCCAGAAAACTTGTCCAATTTCGTAAAGTTCTTCGTCATATCTTTCACAAATTCATTATTCGTCATCTTCAAAAATTGATTCAATCTTTGTTGGGGAATAACCGTAACAAATGAACAAAACCGGATAACAGAAATCTCTGAAGGCATGTGATCGCTTTCAGATTGAATCAATTCGACGGTTCTATCGAATATTCAATCGGATACAATCAGAGATTGAGAATTTTCTGTATGTTATGATTGAGATTATTAGAACAAGAGAGATTGACCAAGAAGGAGAAGAATTCGTTATGATAATTTGGGGCCAGTAACTGCCTTTTAGGCAGTTTTCCAAAGGTTTTAACATTGCCAAAATTAGTCCCTCTATTTCCGAAAATTAATTTTCTGAGACATTTTTACCATAGCAATTTTAATGGAAATAAAATCCAGCCAGGGGCTCTGCCCCTTGGACCCTGCTCCCAGGGGCGCTGCCCCCAGACCCCCGTTCCTCCCCTAAGTTCATAATAAATTCAAATAGGCGTGCACTCCGCACCACCATACCTATATGATGTATTATTATGAACATATTGGTCAAACAGTCAATCCAATTACACTAAAATATCCAACAAGAACATGGTCCATGATAGAAGGTTATGGAAACATAAAATTAAGACTAATGACTCTTAGGGTAGGATAAAAGTGTGTCATAGTTTTGGTATAGACTTAGACGTACATACACTTTAGATGAACTTTGCTTATGTTTTGTGACTTTGCATGACTGCTTGTTGTTTATCTTGTTTTGGTTGTTTCTATTTGTCTTATGTTACCCATTCTCCGCTTCTTTTGTTATTGGTAGTTTTGTGTTTCTATATATTTAGTTTGGTTTGTTTGTCTACTATTCATTTGGAGTTGTGGGTCTTTCTGGAAGCAGTCTATCTATCTTCACGGATAGAGGTAAGATTTGTCTACATCCCACCCCCCTAAACGCTACTAATAACTTTGCTATTAGTGAGATTTAGGTGTTTGTTTTTTCTGCAGGAAAAGGTCTGCAGTCTGCGGACCACATCTGCAGACATCTGCAGGATAAGAGGTGGACCAAAGGTCTGCAGTCTGCAAGAAGAAGACTGTTTGTTTGTTAACGTATGCAGGCTGCTGAAATAAACTGAAATTTAAATAAACTGTTTTTTTACAGGAGTCTGGTGGTGGACGGTGGTGGTGGTGGTGGACCATGGTGGTGGACAGTGGTGGTGGTGGATAGTGGTTGTGGTGGATCGTGGTGGTGGTGGATCGTGGTGGTGGTGGACGGTGGTGGTAGTGGTGGTGGTGGTGGACCGTGGTTGTGGTGGTTGGTGGTGGTGGACGGTGGTGGACGGTGTTGGGTGGTGGTGGTGGACCATGGAGGTGGTGGACGGTGGTGGTGGGTGGTGGTTGGTGAGGAGAAGACCTTTGAAGACCTTAGAATAAGTCTGCACCAAGAAGAGGTCAGGAAGACCTTTTTGAGTGAAAGGTCTTCCAAAAAACAAACAATCTGCAGACCCCAAACGTCTGCGCGGCGCAGACAAAAGAGGTAAGAAGTACTTCTGAGCAAAAAACAAATAGCCCCTTACTAAGTATGATGGTTGTTGTTGTAATCAATGTGAACTTCTAATAGTTAAGAACAAAGTTTGTCATCCCATTCTAATAAGCAAAGAAAATGTTCTCAAAGAATACATCCTTGTTATAATAAAGCATTTAAAAAAATAACAAGTTTCAACACCAAATACCTTCTCCTATATTAATATTACTAGTTTATACCCCGGGAGCATTTCGGGGTTGACAAATTTAATATGATGTGATAAAATGTGGGTTGAAAAAGCTTAATTAATATGGATCTGTTTTGGTAAAGTATAAATTATCAGGAGATCATATTAGCGAGTAAGGTCAATAATAAGAATTTATGTATATGAGATATATCTGAAGCATTGAGTAAGGAAAAAGTGACCTGAAGCCATGATTGAGTGATGATATGATAGGAATACAGAAGCAGAAGCGATGAGGAAAACTCAGTTGTTATCTTTGTTAACCTTTAAATGAGTGACTAATTTTAGAGAATTATAAATTTGGAAAACATTAAAAGTTTATTTCGTGTTTTATAAATCACAATAGTCTGATTCTTGATCAGGACATGTTAAATACATACGAAATTTCAAGAGCATAACATTCATACCATTTAAACAAAAGTATCAAATACAACCTTCTTAGATTTATAACAACAACGAACATAGATTAAAATTAAAACAAATACATCATAATTAGAACTACTCAAACGAATTAACAAACTTTAGCTTTAGTTCCAATGCAGCCTGAATTTGCGAATGTAGATATTCTAGTATAGCCGTAACTTCAACATCTTTGTTTCATGCCTTGAGGTTGCGAATGCAGTCTTCATGGGAGGTATCTGCTCAAAAACAAAGATCAAATGCGTTACTCGCTACCTATTATTGTTTAAAATATTTTTTTTTAAATATTCGTAATTATCAACTTAATGGAAAACAATGAAATGAAAAGAAACCATGATCAATGTTTTGAAAGAATACATACTAATAACAATAGAAACATACAAGACAATCAAAGCAAAAGTATGCCTAGAAAACTCATGAGGTTACCAATTTATAGCTATAAGAGTCTTAAAATGAATACTTGCAAGCTGCCTCACTGCCTTTCCATCTACGATGATTTGCTCCTTGCTAAATGCTAAGGAGTATACCGGTAAGTACCTGGGTCATGAGGTGACCATTTATAGCCATAACTTCAACATCTCTTGGTCGTAGAAGAGTCTCCATGACCGTCCCCCAATGGTCATAAATTCCATTGAATTTTGGTACGGAGAGGCTTTGAAATTGTCCCGTTTCATCCCCCATTACGAGTGATCTCTCAACGCTCTATGGTTCTCACGAATCTAGGAACTTTCACTCGAGTTCCACTTGAAAGAACTCAAGTGATATCACAAGAAGGAGAGAGGCTATTGTACAAAGCCTCCTTAAAATACAAAGTGTAAGAAGCCATCCTGACCATCCATCTGTGTTTTAATCAAGATCATCGTACATTAATTACAATCACGTGTTTTTAATGGCAGTTAACAAGAGGAGGGCAAATTAGACAAATTGCCACTATAATAATTTGAATTTTTTAATAATAGCGCCCAAATCATCTAATTTATGGACGGTTATATAATCAAACACTATAATCATGGAATTCACACACATAAAACACACACAAAATCAATCTCTCTGTAACAAAAAAAAACAGAGCATTTCATCAACGAAGAAAATAACAATCGATCAAAGCAGGATTATGGCTCCAAAACGCAAATCAAATAAGTAAATGTTCATATTGTTATTTTCATTTTGATCGTATATGAAAATAAATTAAACAATTGTGCTAGTTAATTCTAAAACCCTAAAAAACGAACCGGGTGAAGGAAGAGAACGAAGAAGCAAACTGAATCATGACAGGCCTTCGAAAGGGAACTAATACAGGTATGGTTTAGATCTGTTTTATGAAATTAGTAAAGGCGTTTTTGATGTTTTGAATGATGAACATCACGATTTAATGATTTGTTTGATGAAATTAGTAAATGCGTTTTAGATGTTTTGATGAAAGTTGTAAAGGCGTTTTAATGATTCTAATGATTAATAAGAATTTGTAAGTGTGTTTGTGGTAAATAATAAAGGCGTTTTATAGATTTTAATGATGAATGAGATGATTTGTTTATAATAAATTTGTTTATAAAAATCAGTGTAAAATATAGTAAAACGCATGCATAATGAGTAAAACGTATGTTATGTTTTCTGCAGGTTTGGATGAAAAAATGGACAAAAACATTAAGAAGTATCTACATATACAGGAGGAAATGGATGAAATCGTTTACTCATCAGAAGTTAGGCCATCAGTGGTTTGCTCATCACGAAAAAGTAAAACGCATGTGTATCAATGTTAAAAAAAAAGTAAAACGCATTTGTAAACCCATAAAACGCATGTGTATCAATGTTCATCAGTAGTTTGCTCATCAGAAGTTAGGCCATCTGTCACACCCCAACCCGAAACAGGCTGACGTGTCACACTTACAGATATCAAATACCAAACAAAGTCCATAAAAAGTTAAATAGAGATCCAACGGAATAATAAAGTTCAAAATAGAGTTTCAAACTTATGTCTTATTAAAACTAAAATGCAAAAACTAAATGTCTTTTAGCACTCGAACATCAACTCTCAACCTTGATTTCCCTGGTTTCCCCGATTACCTGCGAGACAAATAGGAAAAACACAAAAAGAAAACTACGGCTGAGCCAAAAATTGCCCAGTAACGGAAAGAACAACAATACATATAAAAGCGGTTTAACGAAGCGAAATATCAAAACGGAATACTGAAACAAAACTTATCATATCATATCAAAGGCATATCAGAGAACATATACTAACTTACACGACTATAACATAGCAATAAAACATGTCGTGTAATCGGAAGCACCCATAGCCAAAACAAAGGGGGTACATAGGTAGCTAATCCATGCACCAATGAGATAGTGAGTGTGGCGTGCACCCATTATTCCATCTCCACATACAAAAACACATACACATAACAGAGCTAAGATCGATCTATACGCCTCTAGGGGCCAAGTGCTACACTAACACAACTAGAGACGCCGTGAAAATTTATAATGCACTGTCACGAACAGTACCATGCCGTTGACGCCCAAACGACATGTCAAAACAGAGTGCCAGGGTGACAGAGTACAAAAGAACGGATATCGACTAAATACTTAATGAGGTCTAAAGAACATGCAACAATGATCTCAAATTTAAGGTATATTGCATGCTATCCAAAAAAATCCGTACTACAAAGTAACGGACCGAATTTATATATATAAAAATAAATGTATACTATAAAGAGAAGGAAACGGAATCCGTACCTTAAGGAGCATATTCAAACTTTACGCACTTTAGCACCTTTATTTCTTCAATATCGTTGTAAAAAGAAGTAATTGTATTCCATCATTTTCATTTTCATCGCTTGAATACTTCATTTCAAACTAATCGATTCCTAAGATAATATATGTCTCCAATATATAGCCAAATAAATATATTTTATATTTAAGTAATCAAAACCGTTTTTCGTTTTAAAAGCAACGAAACCAAGCTAAAAAAAATAACAACCACTAGAATATTGTTCATCTTTGACCAAACATTTATCTATTATATTTAAATTTCAATAAAAAGGATAAAAGTATGTACGTTAACATACCATATCCATCCATCATGTTTAATATTTGAAAATTTCAGAACTAAACATTCTAATTATTTATCAAAATTTAAAAGTGATATCTAATTAAGAATAAGACATACGTTTATATATATATTTATATTCAAAATGTGGTTGTATAATATTATTTTAAGTTTTAAAATTCGGGGTGTTACAATACTACCCCTCTAAAAAAAATTTTGTCCTCAAAATTGCTAATGCGTGTAATAATCCAAATTATATATAATAGATACGACTATATTTCACATATCATAAACATAAAAGGATACCAAAAACCACACGAGTTATAGAGTATTGGAGTTATATGTAAACGGGAACTAAAATGTGTCAAAATTCGGACGAGGTAAGATAAAATCAAAATGTCGAATATTAGAGTACACAAACAAATTTGGATAGACACCTATCTACATAATAGAAATCCATAAGCGCACATATGTACCTGTAATTCATGATTACGTTCGCGACCGTAATCATCAATTACCTTACAACAGTGCCCTAACGGTCCTCCCATCATGCATATTATTTACCTATCCAAATTTTAAGGAAGGGAAAACTACGATAAATGAAAAAGAGTATTTTGCAAATTCAAAGATATAACGAGATGGGAACTAAAGAATGTGTGTTGTTGTTTTTTTTTTTTTTTTTTTTTTTTTTAGCTAGGATATGTAATTGATGTGAGAAACCTCTTGAAGCACAAACGATAGGAAAGTCTTTGTTGCGTGTAGTCAAATTCGTTTGATATCGTAGTCACCATAATTATGCCACTCACTGTGTTTTGAGTCATCTCATGAATTCAATAATGAAAGCTCAATGATTAGAGAATAATTATTCGGGACAATCGAGATACAAATCGGCTTGTAGTACTTAACAACAAAATGGCTTTAATGTATAGACACAAAGATCTGAAACTGAAGAGCACGAAGATTGATCAAAATTGAAATCCTAACCCAACGTCTACCCATTACCTCACAGGTTTCGTTATTTACGTTTAAGTTTTCTACAGGAAAGAGCCTGGTGCTCTGATACCATAACTGTCACACCCCAACCCGAAACAGGCTGACGTGTCACACTTACAGATATCAAATACCAAACAAAGTCCATAAAAAGTTAAATAGAGATCCAACGGAATAATAAAGTTCAAAATAGAGTTTCAAACTTATGTCTTATTAAAACTAAAATGCAAAAACTAAATGTCTTTTAGCACTCGAACATCAACTCTCAACCTTGATTTCCCTGGTTTCCCCGATTACCTGCGAGACAAATAGGAAAAACACAAAAAGAAAACTACGGCTGAGCCAAAAATTGCCCAGTAACGGAAAGAACAACAATACATATAAAAGCGGTTTAACGAAGCGAAATATCAAAACGGAATACTGAAACAAAACTTATCATATCATATCAAAGGCATATCAGAGAACATATACTAACTTACACGACTATAACATAGCAATAAAACATGTCGTGTAATCGGAAGCACCCATAGCCAAAACAAAGGGGGTACATAGGTAGCTAATCCATGCACCAATGAGATAGTGAGTGTGGCGTGCACCCATTATTCCATCTCCACATACAAAAACACATACACATAACAGAGCTAAGATCGATCTATACGCCTCTAGGGGCCAAGTGCTACACTAACACAACTAGAGACGCCGTGAAAATTTATAATGCACTGTCACGAACAGTACCATGCCGTTGACGCCCAAACGACATGTCAAAACAGAGTGCCAGGGTGACAGAGTACAAAAGAACGGATATCGACTAAATACTTAATGAGGTCTAAAGAACATGCAACAATGATCTCAAATTTAAGGTATATTGCATGCTATCCAAAAAAATCCGTACTACAAAGTAACGGACCGAATTTATATATATAAAAATAAATGTATACTATAAAGAGAAGGAAACGGAATCCGTACCTTAAGGAGCATATTCAAACTTTACGCACTTTAGCACCTTTATTTCTTCAATATCGTTGTAAAAAGAAGTAATTGTATTCCATCATTTTCATTTTCATCGCTTGAATACTTCATTTCAAACTAATCGATTCCTAAGATAATATATGTCTCCAATATATAGCCAAATAAATATATTTTATATTTAAGTAATCAAAACCGTTTTTCGTTTTAAAAGCAACGAAACCAAGCTAAAAAAAATAACAACCACTAGAATATTGTTCATCTTTGACCAAACATTTATCTATTATATTTAAATTTCAATAAAAAGGATAAAAGTATGTACGTTAACATACCATATCCATCCATCATGTTTAATATTTGAAAATTTCAGAACTAAACATTCTAATTATTTATCAAAATTTAAAAGTGATATCTAATTAAGAATAAGACATACGTTTATATATATATTTATATTCAAAATGTGGTTGTATAATATTATTTTAAGTTTTAAAATTCGGGGTGTTACACCATCAGTGGTTTGATTCAGCAGTAGTTAAAACGCATTTGTAAACCCATAAAACGCATGTGTATCAATGTTCATCAGTAGTTTGCTCATCAGAAGTTAGGCCATCAGTGGTTTGATTCAGCAGTAGTAAAAACGCATTTGTAAACCCATAAAACGCATGTGTATCAATGTTCATCAGTAGTTTGCTCATCAGAAGTTAGGCCATTAGTGGTTTGATTCAGCAGTAGTTATCCTAAAACATAATATCACCAGATACATCAAAACGCATGTATAAAACATACTAAAACGCATTCAGAAATGTTATCAATACGATCATACAACCAGTTACATTAAAACGCATGTTACTAATACTAAAACGCAAATGATTATCTTCAAATCCACAAAACATCAAAAAATACCTTGCATCCTTTTGTGTTCAACCATGAAATCAAATCTCTCACCAATATGTTCATCAGTGTTGTTTACATCTTCATGTATAATATCTACATAAAATTTTTTAATGGAATGCTCAACCTCTGTTTTCATCACTGATCTAAAAAAACTTCAAAACAGTAGAAACTAACCTTCAAAATTGAGATTATGAGGATCAACAACTTCATGTTCTTCATCGAATAAGAATTCAGGTTCATTGTTTAGATCTGAAAACACAAATTAAGAGTAAGATCACGATTAATTGAAAACAATAAAAACAGAGTACATACCGAACATGGTGAAGAACTCGGCAAATTGATTATGATTTTCGTAAAAAAAATTGAACCAGTGATCGACGATGATTGTAGATTTTTGAATATGGTAAGAATTGATAATCGTATATTATGGAATCAGTTATGAAATTTGAAATATTGATGAACGATAAAACAGGGATTTGATAATAAATGTGATTAATTGATATGTCCAATTGACTATACTACCCCTCTAATCAGTTATAGAGTTATAACAGACAAGTTCCACGTGACATCATTTTGTGGCTTCCTACACTTTGTAGGATAAGAGACTTTGTACCCTACACTTTTTCCACAAGAAGAATTCAGTGAGAACTATGAACCAAAAGGACAATTTATACCCATTACATCAAACGGTAAGAAAACAAGAAATCAGGAACGATAAAACGAAAAAGAAGCAACTACCCACGGCTCTGAAGCCCATTATTAAAAATACTAAAGCCCAAATAAAACAACCCAAATAAACATTAGTCCAATATAACCACATGTGCATCTTAGGTTGACCACTATATCTTTGTTTTACTTCTTTTTATTATTCTGTTTTTAGAATTTAGAATTATAACAATACATGATCGCTTAAAATATATTTTTATTAAGTTTTCATAAGACCATGGGGTGTGGTCACCCTTCCCCTTTCCTTCCCCCTTGTCCATGTCAGCGCCACGTCATTTCCCCCTTCCCCTCCCCCTTCTAGGGGAAATGGTTCCCCTTTCTTCCCCCTTCCTCTTTCCTTTTTTTAAATATATTTTAAAAGGGAAAAGGACAATATATATATATATATATATAATATTAATGGTGAGAAAAAGACAAAAATATATATATATATATATAATATTGAATAGATCATCGGGGAGAACGGTGAAATCTCACCCAATGCACCGAAGGGGGAAGGGGGGGCGCGGTGTTCCCCAAGGGGGAAGGGTGACACATCATCTCACCGATGGCCCTCACCAATCCATACCCCATAGCCTAAGAACCATATATACACACCAAACTTAATTTCTTATATTATCATAAAAATATTATAACCATTTATCATTTATATCAAGCACATGCATCATATCACTGGCAATCTGGTATGCTGATTTTGGGGATGCAAGGATATCTTTCCATTAAAATCTTGGGCATTCTTTTAAGTCAATATTGACTTTGGCTTGCTTATATATTTCGCTTACTAATGGTGGCGATCAATCTTTAACAATTATTTAATTACAGTTAGATATTATAAAAGGTTTCAACCACCAGAGCACTTTGCTTCTTTCAGCTTTGAAAAACCAGGTGGTGCACGGGATAATTATAATTGGGTGTTGAAGGATTTGAAAAGCGCGAAATGAATGGGTATTTGAAAACAAAAGGACTAAAGTTGTGGATATTATTGCGGATGTTAAGTCATTGGGGTATATTATAGCTTTGAACCAACGACACTCTTGTATGATACAAATATTTTCTTATGTATTCACATTGTTAATGTACACACACGTAGTGACATTATATACATGTGTGTATATTTTCATATGTATTCACATTAGTTAACAGACATGTTAGAACTAGTATCGTACATATGTGCATGCTTTGTATGGGCACCTTATGAATTCATTTGTTCTTTTTGTTCTCACATTATATACAATGGTGTACATCAGTTTATTTTTTGTTTTTTCATTTATCATCATCATCGTTGACGCAGATTGCCAGTGATATTGATCCCAATCCAAAGATGTGGTATGGGCACCTTATGAATTCATTTGTTCTTTTACCCTTATGATCAAGGGTGATGTGCGTCAACGATGATCAAGTGATAAGGGTGCATGCTTTGTATGGGCACCTTATGAATTCATTTGTTCTTTTACCCTTATGATCAAGGGTGGTGGTTCTTATTTGATCCCAATCCAAAGATGTGGTTGCTATATATAACTGGCATATCACTTACATATATGCCCGTCACAACCTAGTCTTACCAATGAACGATTGAAAAACCCAAGCGGGAATCCTATCCAAAATTTTATCCTAATTATCATCGATGGATTACCGAGGGATAATTCGTCGCAAAAACAATTCTCAGAAGTCAGCGACCAATGTTTGGGTTTACTCGCATTGGTTGCTGATAATCTCAATCTTGGGTTCAGGCGTCGCTGATTACTGACGGTCGTTTTAATTTTCCATCATTAGACTTTTTAGTGGGATTCGGAGTTGATCCATCCATGATTGTCAATGAAGTATATATAATTCGTAGGTAACACTTATATTCATTTTCAAGTGGTGACTATGCTACTCTTGTATGCTAAGATATACATGAATTGATGTGATATTCCTATGTTTTATTTATTATTTATGTTGCTTCTACTGATACTTTTTTTTTTTTAATTCCTTTACGTTGTATTCACTTCAGTTTTGTGTTAATCAATAATATAAAGTATTGTCTACAGAAGTAGCTTTATATTTTCTTAAAGATTGAGTAAGAAAGCCATTTGTTCAAACCTAGTACAAATATAAGCTCTATAATTGTTGGCACATTTTTTAATCGAATAAAGTTGTGACATCATTCTAAATTAATTAAACAATTTGTTAGATTATACAAAATGTTAACAAAGACCAACTGAGGAGATTCTAATGGCAATACAAGGAGAAGCTGTATTTGAGTTACAGTTGAAATGAATATGTGACAACGAAGATTCGTCGCAAAAGAATTACGCATTCATTAATTCGCCCTTGCGATTCATCTAACGAGGGGAAGAAGCAAGTATTCAACATAGAAGAGCTGCAAAACAACAAGTTATAAATCAATATAGTTTTTGTTGTTATTTTTTTTAAACACTTAGGGATTCTAATATTTAACATCAATATTTACCTTCCAGAGAAATAAGTACATCGACGATATCGACGTCATGTTCTTCAAATCCACTGATTTTGCTCGTGTCCAAAGTGCCAAAATCATAGCAAAATGTCCCAATATCTATTGTAAATCCAAGGTTTAAATGCATAGGTTGGTAACAAAAGGTTGGTAGCTCAATTGTTTGTGGTCAAATTTCGGTAGCTAATTTTTCTTGAAATTAAAGTAAGTTCAACTTACTTTTAGAGTTTTGGTTTTACTTGACACCCTTTTTCCATTGTTTTCATCTTTGTTAGATGTTTTAATTAATTTCAAAACTTGAGTGGTCATAACTCATAACATCCCTTCTTTGTACTAGCCTTAAATAGAAACATTTTTTGTATTTGCTATTTTAAACAAAACTCAATTTTCAATAGAGACGTAAAAAAACATAGGAACACTTACCGTCACATATTTACTCCATGTAGAGGATGAGGTTGCGCCAACAAAAATTGAGGCACCATAAGCCATTCCAAGAAGCCAAATGCAACTCCAAAACATCTATAGATCGACGATCATGCGATTCAACTAAGGTATTTAGGAATCATACACCACATAATTAGGAAGCATACACCCTGACCTATATCACATATCAATAGGAGGCTGCCACATACCTCAGAATGTGATGTCACACCCCCTTAGAATGTGATGTCACGTGATGTATGAAACCTAGAACCCTTCAACTAATTAGACTTGAACACATATCTAATTAATGGTCACCTAATTCTAAACTTTTTTATATGTTATTCTTTACTGATTGTTTAGTATAGACAGTCCTTTTTTCTTGTACAAATACATTGTTCAAAGAAATAGTTATACCTGTCCCCAATAGGGTCATCGTAATAGTTAACTGGTATACTCCACAACCAAAAGTTTAAGAATTCAAATTCTATAGGGTGCGTTGTAATGCATATAATCTAGAAAATCAAAGAATTGTTGTTAAAGAAAAAGAAAACTAATTTACCCGTTCTGGACCGATTTGAGAAGCAAGTGATTTTATTCCATGCATCTCGTCTCCTTTTATGTCAGGAATGTCCTAAAGAATCAAACAATGGATCCTTAGGTAACGTTCGTTTCATGGATTGTAATGCAATTGGAATTGGATTTCATGCGGGAATTGTAATTTGTTTTGGAATTTAGATGGGTTAGTTTCACAAAATGGAATGAAATCTCGATGGAATTAGAATGTAGATTCCCTTCCGTATCTTATTGTTTAAATACAATTTATTTTTTTGTTAAAACGAACAAAATAAGGAATGGAATATACATTCCAATTACATCCAAATTCCATTCTATTCCGTGAAACAAACGCTACCTTAATGATTTCACCAAGTTTTTGGAATCAAAGATATATTGCATCATAAGGCAAAGCATATATACTAATTAATCACTCACCTTAAACAATATTAGAGCAACCGAGAATACAACAAGCATGGAGACCGAAAAAAAGTGACGCCTTGAAAGAACAATTTCTCCCCGAATAGCGTTCTACATATTAAAAGTTACACTTAAGTTCTCTTTGATGATAAAGGTTTGACTTTAAGTTGTAACCAGTGGCAAATCAACACTTTTTAATAAGGAGGTCATCATAAGTTTTCTGTTTCCCGTCTCTTCCAGTTCCAACTTTCCAATAAATTATGGTGACTGGGGTTAATGACCCTGTTAAACCCCTTAGTTTTGTTCATGTTTGTAACCTAACGTACGTACCTTCACGTGTACGTAATATCCAAACGGTATGGCTAGTGCCCGTGAATTTATCATGTATAAAACCGCAGTGTAAGGAAACCTCTTCCATCGTAAAAGTGGCAACTGAAAAATTAATAAAAAAATGTAACGACTTGTATATAAGTCATGCATGTTACTAAGTTATGATTATTATATAAATTATGGTGTCGATATAGCCTCTTAGGCAGTCTTAGGGCCTGTTTGATAGCCTCTTAACGAGGCTATGAACCATTCAGCTCTGAATGGTTTAGCATTCAGACTGTTGTTTCAACCTAAAAAAAGCTCTGAATAGAATGGTTAAGAGTTGAATCATTCAGACTTGGTACATAGCTGAACCATTCAGCACTTAATCATTCAGAGTCTCTTAACCATTCAGACCTCTTAATGATTCAGCACTTAATCAACCAAAAAACTCCTTAGCCTAATGGAAGTAGGTGTTTATCCTCACCAAAGTGGTGTGGGTTCGACTCCCACAAAGTGGACAATAAGTGGATTTTAGAAATAGATTTTAAAAGAGATGTGTATTCGCTATTAAGAAAATAAAATAAGGCACAACTACTTACCACATTTGCTGAATACGCGGTTCCAACTAAAAACCACGCAAAGAGACCGCAAAATAGCGGCCATGAACCAGATATCATTGTGATCGATAAACTCTGCATAACAAAACGATATATTAGTCACGGAAGCACATTGCGTTTCTTTGACATTTCGTGACGGTATGTGAAACGTTAGCAGCAGGCTGGTTTCAATTTAGCGACTTGATTTGGTATCCCAAAACCTTAGACTGTCCGTTGTGGCTAGAGGTGAGCAATGGCTCTATCCTCTAATATTGAGCCACGTAAGCGCTGGCATAGCAGGGTGATAAAGCTGCTACTCACTCGTCTGATGCTGTTGTGGCTAGAGGTGAACAGCAGTTTTATCCAAATTTTTTTATTATTATTTTTTAAACTTTATTATTTTTTAAACTTTGTTATTTTAAATTTATATAATATTTAAATTTGTAACCCAAATTAAATTTGTAACACAAATTAAATTAAATTTGGTGGTTGCGAATCCGGAATTACAAAATCCGGTGAAAGTAGTGGCATTTGGCTAAGATTAACTTCGATTTCATTATTCGTACCACCACCATACTCGTCTTCATCAAGGAATTCCAAAGCGGGTTGGTAGCATTCTTGCCATTGTGACGGATCCATTTTTATAAAGATTTAAGGTTGTTTTTTGATTTGTAGGTTGAAGAGTGTATTTTGATTGTTTAAAGTGAATAAAAAACTTTTTTTTTATTTAAATACAACGGCTAGTGGCTTTCAACGGTCATATTTTCCTTGCTAGCCCACGCGACTATAGTCACGTCCACTTGCTCATGCCAGCTATCGCTTAAAGTTGTTGTGGTTCAAGCGAGCCATGTGGATTGGTTTGTGGCTCGCGGCTACTCGCTCGCGGACCACAACGAACAATCTAAGTTTGATTAGTTTACCATGATAGCCGATAATGCAGTTACAATGATGGCTGTCTTCATGGTTAACTCTCCGGAAGCCAATGGAAGATAAGGCTTGTTAATCTGAGACATTACAACATCATGAATATCATCAATAGAGTATATGTAACCTTATATATATATATTTGATGTATAAGATATATATATATATACCTTGTCGATTTCTAGGTCGCATATCTGATTGAAACCACAAACATATATTTGCATAAAAATGCCTCCAACTATAGCCTGTAAAATATCATATATAAAAAGTGTTAACATATTTCAGAAATATATTGCTACACAAATAAGTATCACTGTCGGTAATATGTCGTTAGCTATCTGTCAGTAATCTGTTGGAAAGACAGTCTCATTGCGACGGAAGAAAAGTTGTCGGTACTCCAACACAATCATCCCATCGGTGATCTGTCGGTAATACCCGTCGGTAATCACCAATGGATTTTCGTCGCTAACCACATTCCGTCGGTGAAAGTCATTAGTTTTTTAGTGTAAGTTCACCAGCAATTAGGGGCGGATCTAGAAGGTTAGCAGGGGTAACCGTTACCCCTCAACTTATTTTGGCGTAGTGTATTTTTAATGTATTTTTATTTTTTTTACGTGTTTTGTATTACGTTACCCGTAAAAATTATGTAACGTTACCCCTGAAATCTTGGTCTAGATCCGCCACTGTCAGCAATTACCTGAAATACTTTGACGAAGAACAACGATGAGAGATCCGAAATCCTTTCAACAGCTAGAAGAGATGTCGAAAGCACACTAAGAACCTACAACATCAAATATATACGAAACAACTAGTTAAACATTTTTGTTTCATTAATTATTAAACTAAAAATTTATAAGGTAAAGGAAGTTTTTAAACCCAACCGTCGCTATTGCTGCATAAGGTCTTGAAAATCTGAACAAAACATCCATTCCAATGAATGCAGATTGTACCAAATTCGTCGCTGGGGCTTGAGTCCGGTCACTAGGATAATTATTAGATAAACAAGCGGCGTTCACTACGTTGTTCACATTGTGTGACCGAAACATCTCAACGTGACGGTATAAAATTTGCATTCGACAATTGTGACGCTTTCTTTGAAATTTGATATTGGTACATGTTCCTAAGGAATATCTTGTTCCTGTTGAAAATAGACATAAGAAAATAGTTTTTGTGACGAATTATTTGCAAATAATTCATTGCAAAGACCAGGTGAAGTGGAGAAAGGTGTTGGGCGTGGAATGGCTGAAAACCGCCCCCATAATGCACTAACACCGCTCACGGCGTGCATTTGGGGCGTTTCCCCTTTCTTTGTAGCCAATCAAAGAACTCCATTTAGAGTGAAGGGCGTGCTTCCACTACAGGTGGTCTAAGGAAGATAATTGAGTTAATATTCAAAGTAGAATATATATTACCTGAAGCTAGTGGCACTTTAGGCGACGAAGTAGTCGTTGCAAGAGATCTAATAAGTTGAGTAGCCATAAGTATTATTACTTTGAACAAGTGCTTTTAAAAGCTGTACGGCGACAAGGCCTTATATAGGTTGCTTGGTTTACAATATTACACACGTAGACGTTCTTTTTTTTTTATAAATATAAGCAACGCTATTTTTTATTTTAAAATAAACTGATTATGTTATTGTATTTTTTTCATTTATTTCCTAGAAATGGAAGTAAATAATCTATATGGTGAACGCAAGAGTGATAATGTTTATGCAATTATGCAAGTAAAGCTAGAAGGAATTAATCTATGGCTTCAAATTGTGGCTTGGGATACCGTCGGCTGCCGATCGTTGTGCCGCCATAAAAACAGAATTCTCTGGTGTAACACGTAGTAGGACGAAAACCCGGGTGAGCTCGGGATTTAAACTGACAACCTCATAAAGATAAACTCAAACCCTTCATTATCACTAGAGATCAAACTTGGATCTCCACTAAAAAACCCAAGCCTTTCTACCATTAGGTCACAAGTGGGAAAAATTAATCTTTAATTTTATATATCTCAAGTTCTCTAAACTTTAAAGTAACTTTAAATGATAAAATCAATTTCAATTTTCAACATTAGTGGGAATATTTCATAGAATAGTAACCAAGTTTCAAAAGTGTTCCAATTAGGTCACTCGTCTTTTTTTTTGCCCAATTAAATGACTAAACATTCAAATCGAGTCTTGTAAAATTTTGTATGTATCAAGAATGACATGGAGGAGATGATGTTGGGGTCAGGATTTTAAATATATGTAAATGTATTAAAAAAAGAAAATAACATGTTAATTATATTAAAAAATTAAAAAAATATGTTAAAATCCACATCATCACTTAACATCGGCATTAATAAATAGGAAAAAAATAAACAAAAAGCCACATTACCATAGTTACCTATAAAATAGATGAAAAAACCTTTAATTTACATACTAAGTGAATGTTGAGTGACACAATTGAGACAAAAAAAAATGTTGAGTGACCTAATTGGAACACTTTTGAAAGTTGGTTACTATTTTACAAAGTTACCCCTATTTTGAAACAGATAAATGACTAAGGGTCTATTTAGTAGCCTCTTAATGAGGTTCTGAACCATTCAGTTATGAATGGTTTAGCATTTAGATTGTTTGTTTTAACCTAAAAAAGACTCTAAATGAAATGGTTAGGAGCTGAACCATTGAGATTTAGTGCATAGCTAAACCATTCAGCACTTAATCATTCAGAGCCTCATAACCATTCATATCTTTTAATGATTCAGAACTTAATAACCAAACAGCCCCTAACAAAGGTGTTTGAAATTGTTTGATTGGTTGGTTAAATTTAAAGATGAGAATTAAAATCATAAATAGATAATAGATTTAAAAAAGCTATTAAAGGAGGTGGGTTTCATTAATTTTGAGGTGATCAACACGTCTTGAGGTACAAGGGAAACAAGTCTAGTTGAAACAATGTTAAGCTAATAAGCTTGCACTTTACTTGATTATATAGCTTAAAACTTGACTTGAGCTCAATCATGTCTTTATTTCAAGCTTGAGTTCGATATATTGACTAGCAAGGCTTGACATCAATATATAATAAATATGTAATTTAATAATAAAGTGTTAAATATTATCATTTAAGATTAATAATACTTGATTTAATACTTAGGGTTAAGATCAAATACACAGTGAAAGAAAAATAGGAAGTCGTAGGAAGGGTATCAAACAGACTCCAATTGAACTCATTCAACTGACATTGGAATCGTCTTATCGAACCCTACGACGTTAGTTTTTAGGTTTTCGTTTTTTGAGGTTTTAGCTTGTAGTTTTTAGAATATGCGTTATATCATTGTGTCTTTTATGTACTATTGTGTCTTTTTCTTATTTGTGTCATTTTTTCAATTCATTGTGTCTTTTTTTTCAGCATTGTGTTATATTTTTTGGCTCATTATGTCATATTTCATGATCTAACTTGGATGAGTTGACTCAATACCTTCGAGTACATATTGAATTGATAAGATAATACGATGATTATTTGAACATTAACATTATAGTAAAATGCGTACAGCAGTATAAACAATTATTATAACCTTTTTTCTAAAATTTTTTAGTAACTTTTAACTTTCTTAGATGTTGTTTGGTTGATTAAGTGCTGAATTATTAAGATGTCTAAATGGTTAAGAGGTCTGAATGGTTAAGTGTTGAACCATTAAGTCGGACCTCTTAATGGTTAGTTTTATTGTCTCACATTGGTAGGAGAGCCTCATTAAGGTTCAGTCTAGTTCAGTGCTTAATGGTTCAGCAACAGCCCAAATCTTAATGGTTCAGCATTAACCATTCCATTCAGAGTTGAAACAAACGCTGATTCAGAGCCCCATTAAGAGGCTTATCAAACAACCCCTTATTATTATAACTATGTTTAAACATATTTTGCTTTCTCATATAATTTTTAAGATATGACATTTTATTACTTATTTCTATCTAATATATAGTCCGCTTTAATCGCTAAATGCTCACGTATTGTTTTTAACCCAATAACCAATTAACGGAACACTCAACTAAAAGAATTGTTCAACCTAAGAAAAAGAAAGATGGTGGATCACGACTTTAGCCATTAACTTGTCTAAAAGCGAAAACAGCTTCGTGAGACACCTCATGGAAAACAAGACCCCTCAGGCAACTTTGATGACCCCTCAAATTACTAGCGAATCAAAACATGACACGTGGCAAGGATTTCCGTGAGGGGTGTTTGAAGACCCCTCAATCGACTTTGAAGACCCCTCAGATGACTTTAAAGACCATTAAGGCGATTTTCTTGGAAATTTGGGTGAAAATGTAATTTTCACAAATATAGGAAACTGATTTTTTTCTTAGTCTTGGACAAAAATATATAAGTGAAACTGGGGTTCATTTATATAATTCTTTGTGGGTTTGTATTCCATGTTGTGAAAGTTTCACAAAAAATCAAATTCGTCCAAAACGAAGCTAAGATGAATTAGATATCAATGCTCAAAAGCAGTGTTTGAAACTACAAAGCTGGAAAATAAGAAATGGAATGTGCAAGTGAAACTTGTCTCATATTGGTGGAGAGACAAATCTTGAAGTAGTATTTAAATGTTAACTCTCCTTACTTATTGTTCCATGCAAGCACACACTAGTGAAGTCACGAAAGATGCAAGTCATTCGCGCTCACGCATGGCGAGGGCGATTGTCCCAATGTGGCGCTTTGATGCACGCTTGTATAGAGTTTGTGAGGCCTAGGTGGCGGTTCAGCTTCAGCAGATGACAAAGCATGGCATGCCATATTGACTACATATGATGCGACGTGGCTTAGGACCCGAACCATTTGGTCCTGGGTTAGATTCCCACAAGGAGGTATTTCCCAGATTTATTGAGTTTCCTTCTAAATTGGTGTATAGACATTATTGCCTAGTTGAGATGGATATGATCAGGTGGTTTTGTTGGTGGCACGATGATACTCCAATGACCCGTCAGTGATCCAGTTTAGTCGTTATATGTATATATATATATATATATATTATATAAGGATTAATAATTGACATGTAGCCATCATGTTTTTGATTTTGGAGTGATGTTTTGGGTTGTTTTGGCTTGAAAAACACTTAACACAACAATATACAAAAATTTAAAACACAATCCAATGTATTATAGTCATTAAATATAAATTATAAATAAAACACCCTAGTAATTACTTAAAACAACCTGCTTAAATGTTCTTGACATAGTGTTTTAAGTTTTAAGCCTAAAATACAGTGTTTTCGGTTATTAATTGTTATGTTTCAAGTGTATATTACCTAAAATACATTAAATTTAAATTACAAATAAAACACCCTAGTAATTAAACAAATATATTCAAGTGTAAATAAACTTTTAAACACATTATATTTAATATTATTAATAACATAAAAGAAAAAAAATCATGAAATATCTTAATCGAAAGCTTTGGGTTTTGATTATGGTTATGGCTCAAAACTGCACTGAATCGAACAACGCACACCCTTAAAATCACCAATAAAAGATTTGCGGTTTCCACCGCAACGTGCGGGCACCCGACTAGTATTTATTATCTATACTATATTATAATGCATGAGGAAGGAGTATTTTAAGATACCCAAAAGTTAAGAACTAATTTTCCATTAACAACCCTAAAATGAGGGTAAAATAGTCATTCATATATACATTATTTACACTTTAATACCCTATCTTATTTACACTTTAATTCCCTAATTTTTAGTTAGCAATTACATTTTCCTCCCCTCCCATACAAAATTATAATTTCTTTTATTTAATTTTATCATAACTTTAAAACTATTATATTTTAAAAACATTCGAATATACCATGACGACCGGCTCATTTTTGTCGACGTGACGGTGTTCGTCGTAATCAATACCGATGTATATGTGGATTGAAATGTACAAGAAAGAATGCCTTATGTACAAGTGATTATTGCATTTTATGTTTTAAATACTAACTAGATGAAATATAATATGGATTTATTGTTAATATGGATGTTGAATCATAACACCATTTCATGATCAAGTAAAACTCAAAATTGTAAAATTGAATTTGGTGTTAAATATTGTTCCACCCAATAATGAAAAATTCACATAAATCAAATGCAACAATTTAAAAAACCAAACAGGGCACTCGAAATCTACATATCAGCTTTGGTGATTCTTAAAATATGATAATAAACATTATGGTTCATCCTTGCTTTGACAGACAAATATTTGTCACACGGTAACAAAACCGCAAAACAAGACTGGGCTCCAAGAATGCTTTATCATGTTTGTTACTGATAGTATCAATTGTAGTACCCTATTTGAATAATCAACATTAGCAATATGTGCATATGTATTTGGGTATGCATGCATATATTAATAGGTATACACATAAATATAATTAACTAAAAGAAATCTCATTAAACTTTTAAATATAAATAATTAGCTAAATATATAAAAATTTAAAATAATTAAGTTTAAAAAAAATATAAAAATGCATTGTAGATATTAATTATAGGTAAATTTCTTTTAAAAACCTCAGCTGCATCAATTTGGTAGAAAACACATGAACATCTATGTTAATAACAACAAAACTCCCTAATTTGAAAGAGTTATTTTTAACAAAGTTTTTTAAAAAAAATTAAATGCACTGAATTCGTTATTCACAGAAAACACAATAATTTTTTACACTTGAGTCAAAGATAAACAAAATTTCCTAATTTAAAGAGGTGGGAAAATCATCAATTTTAAAATTTAAATCATGTGCTAACCTACTAAAGTTTAATAAAATTTCATAATTTGAAGGGGTGGGAAAATCATGAATTTGAAAATTAAACCATGTGCTAACCTACTAAAGTTCATTCTATAAATACATACTAATGCACACCTATTTCACTTGCTAAAATACGTAGGCATGGATACTGAATTCAAAAGTTGAAGCTTCTAATGTTGGTTATTTGTTAGTTTATGGTTTTCATTCGTCCCATTTTACTACTTATACCTTTTATTCATATCTTAATCATTTAAGTGTTAACTTCTTGGTTTTGCAGATTCATTTAGATGAAAAACATACGGAGATGAACAAAACAATAGCCATACAAGCGTCTAAGGTTGTATTTATTAATGTTTAATTTTTTAATATTAACATAGCTGTTATTTTATGTGGTATATGGTATGTGTTTTATTGCGGGATAATGGTGATAATAGTGTTGAAATTATTTGCTATGGTACAATGTTTAGTCCCTATAAATCCGATCTTCAACATGAATTTAGTGAATAGGTAATATCAACATTTATTTCATCTTCTATTAACTTGTGTATTAAATATTTTTAGTTTATTTTAAGGATGCATAAAATTAATAGGAAGAGATCTAAGAGGCTTTCTTAATGGAAATGGAGTCAAGTTATTGATTTAGACAGTTCTGATAAAAATGACAGAAAAGACATATTTGATGACACTTTAGATAGGAGAAAATGGAGGAAACTCATCCTCACCAAAAGATGTAATAATCAAACATGGAGATATACAAGAAATTTCAGTGATCATTCTTGATAACGAATGGTGGGCAGACAATATAGATGAGATCATGCAAACTTGGAACGTGTATGACTAAATTGATCTCATGATTCAAGTAGTTCACTAGCTTTTATTTTTCTCAACTTTTATGTTTATTAATACTTAATTTTACTTTCTTATGTTACTTTATTTTATCAAATGTTTCTCAAAAGTACTTTACAATTTAAATGTTAAATCCTTTTAGTTACTAGACATGTGTAACGCTTATGACGTATATCCACCGCAATGATGTTACAACAAATACTATACGAATTTGAAATAAGTACCAAAATAAAAAGTGTCACTCCCGCCGCATCGCGCAGGTTTCCTACTAGTTATTAATATCATAAAAGAGAAAATCATGAAATGACATTAAAGTTGTCATTGTTATCAACGAAAAGAAAACGTATGCTTGTTTATTATTATTCAAACATATAAAATATTTTCTGTTTGTATATGTTCTTTACATTTGAAAACATCGATGAAGGAACTAGGACGCTTCCTATATTGATAATTTTGTTTAATAAATCGTCTCAAACTTGATCATCTTCACGTGCATGCAATCATGCATCTTCGATTTGGTTCATGTTGCTGTTTCCATGAAAAGAGCTATGCACTAAAAATATTTAGTTAACAATGTTAATATTAAAGAAGCAGTCCATACATGAATGTAAATGAAGTTACGTAGATCATCATTTGATTACAGTTTCCAAGTATTAGGCATCTTTTATCACTTTGTCAGCTTGATTTATGCACAATTGATCGTCTTACCTTTAGTTTATAAGAAAAAAATCTTTCATGACAACTGTTTTAATCCAAAAAAAAAAAAAATCACTTATAATTCAAAAAGTCAATAGCAATCAGCTACAAGTAATTAAGCGACACAAGCATACGTTACTTTTATACTTTCAATCCTTTTTTTAACGGCCAATCCGGACTATTCGGGATACCCACCAATTGGTTACAAAAGCTCCCCATACGTCCCTGAGTGAAGACACGTTTTAGGTGCTCGCCTACAGGTAGCGCTAGGTAGCCAGAACCCATCAACTCACCAGTTCCCAGGAAAACTTGACCCCTCACATGCCTGAAGGCACGACAATGGAGAACCAGTAAACCCGGTTGAATCAAGGATCGAACCTGGCACATAAAAGAAGCTAGACTCTACCCATCATTTCCTATGTCACTCCAGAAGGATGGGGCTACTAAAAGATAACCAAGCCAATAAAGATATTAGGGGGGACGGGGCACCACCAGATTTGGTCACCGGTACCCCACTACCAGCCCGGTAACACCGTCGCCGATAGTGCTGGTAGGGGTCTCATGGACCTTTTCCTGGTTGTAGTTAACGGGACCCTTCACGGGAGAGAGAGAGAGAGTGGCAGTGCAATTATTATTGAGAGAGAGAAAGAGAGGGGGAAAGGGTAATATATTATTATTATTATTATTATTATTATTATTATTATTATTATTATTATTATGTGTGAAAATAATTAATTGTTGGGTAAATAAGTGCTGCCTCTAAAAAACTGTTTTAGTAAAGTGAATCAATAAAGTGATGTAGCAGTACAGGATTGATAGAAATTAGTGAAATTGAAAAACCACACGGTAACCGCCCATCCCCTCTTACTGCCACTGAAATGTTAGTGAGAAACAACACGTTGGTAAAAGAAATTCACCGACCATTATAAAAGCATAGGTAATCGATAAAAACTGACCAATATAGTTGAAGGGTTGAGTTATTCTACAAAGGCTACAAAAAATGAGAAGGGTGAGAAGGATATAAAAAACACAATAGATCATCAAATATGACACAATGAGCCACAAAATATAACACAATGCCAAAAAATATAACACAATGCTTAAGAAAAACGACACAATGAATTGAAAAAATGACACAACGATGAAAATAAGAAAAAGACACAATGGTACATAAAAGACACAATGATAGAACGCATATTCTAAAAACTACAAGCTAAAATCCCAAAAAACGAATACCTAAAACCTAACGACGTAGGGTTCGATAAGACGATTCCAATGCCGCTTGAATGAGTTCAATCGGAGTCCGTTTGATACCCTTCCTACGACTTCCTATTTTTCTTTCACTATGTATTTGATCCTAACCCTATAGTTGAAAGGTCGCAGATAATATGTCACTTCTGAATGCTTCATCTAGTGATCGATTAACAATAATTGTGGTACGGACTTTCAGTTCATTGTTTGATTTTATAAGCAGAGCTGGCCAGAGGAGAGGTAGGGTGGGCGATTGTCAAGGGTCACTCTCCATAAGGCTCGATATTTGTTTAGAAAAAAATACATTTTTAGATTATATTTTAGGGCCCATTGTCCTAAGCGGGTCTTAGATTTCAGAGGACGACCCTCTTGATAAGTTATTTTGGGTACTAGTATTTAATGAAAAAAGGGTAAACTGTCGTTTTAGTCGCTGTGAGTTGCTTTAAAATGTCATTTTCATTCAAAAAGTGTTTTTTTTTTTTCTAATCTAGCTTCCTCATATTTTCATTTTTTGTCATTTTATCCATACTATTAACGTCATCCATTCCTGCACCGTTAAGTAAAGAGCATTTTCGTCAACTTGCCTATAAACATTTTCTTGCCATTATCATCCTCATACCGTACCGTACCATACCATATATTTTTGGTATCAGTACAAAGTTTTGGCAAAAATCAGTATTGGTATTTTTTATATCGGGATCGGTTCGGTATTGACCTCATCGCTAGTTTTAAGCCATTTTTATGGCGCTTCAAACAGGTAGACAAGTAAAATAACTCTGTTCTGTCAGCATCTAGTAACATTTACACAAATACAATAATTTTGTTCAAATAAAAACTTTAACTAATGAATATTTAAATGCATGTTAAAAATAACTTTGAAGTGAATGTGAATATGAAAGGTTTAATGAATTAAGGTTAAAAATGGTTAAATGGGGGAGAGATGATAATGCAAGAAAAAGGTTTATAGGTAAGTGATGAAAATGACCCTGACTTAACGGTGCATGAATGGATGACGTTAGTGAGATAAATCAAAATGACAAAAAGTGAAAACGTGAGGGAGTCAAATTAGAAAAAAATAACTTTTTGGATGAAAATGATACTTTGAGACAAACCACAGAGAGTAAAATAACTTTTTGGTTTTCTCTGCATCCACTTTTGGTTGAGAAAGCAGATGAATATTATATCGACTAATCCCTTTTGTAAGACTTCAATACTTGATAACCCTAAAAATTATCAATCGGAAATAGCAAATCAAAATTGCAAATATTAGAGATTCAATTATTCAATACTTGTTTGTTTTTCACTTGGGACAGATGTAATACCTGAAAAAAAAATGGGGCCCTTAGTTTTTGGAGGCCCTAAGCCTTAGCCTAGGTTGCTGCGGCAATAGGGTCGGCCTTGACTACCACCATATCCCTAGGTCACCACCGGTGAAACCTGTATGGTGCTGATGGTTTGGTGATTGCCGCCAAACTCGTTTTTTTTTTTTCAGATAGCAGAGAGTCTTATAAAGAGGCAACTTCAAATGAGTTAAAGATAGTGGCTTTTTTATGATGGCTTTATGGATTCCCCCATTAACAATAATGCCTTTTCTAATAATTTAGGGGCTGTTTGGTAAGCCTCTAATGAGGCTCTGAACCATTTAGCGCTGAATGATTCAGCATTTAGCGCGTTTGTTTTAGCTTCTGAATGGAATGGTTAAGGCTGAACCATTAAGATTTAGGATGTTGCTAAACCATTAAGCATTGAACCATTAAGCACTGAACTAGGCTGAATTTTAATGAGGCTCTCCTACCAATGTGGGACAAGAAAACTAACCACTAAGAGGTCCAACTTAATGATTCAACACTTATCCATTCAGGCATCTTAACCATTCAGACATCTTAACCATTCAACACTTAATCAACCAAACAGCCCCTTAGTCGTGTCAGTGGAATGACCTCAACCAGCAATGAGTTTGGATCTCATGGTCGTCTGAATAGTGGTGTAGATTCTAGCCCTCATCATATTTTACAAATGATACCAAAGGGTAGGTAGCTTGGAAGAGTTTACAAGCTAATAGAAGCACCAACTGAGCTAAAGATGGTTTGATGATTGTCGGAGAACTCGTTTTTCTGGTAAAACAGGTGTTGCCCGTGAGAAGGAGGTTGGTTTTTGGGGTGGAGAAAGGGTTATGGTCAGGGGCGGATCTATGTCTTACTAAATGGGTTCCCGAGAACCTAATCGGTTTGAAATTTTTCGTGAGAATATATATATATATATATCTATCTTAGGAACCCATAAATAAAATATGGGGGAACCAATAACCAAATGCACGAAGTGTTCTAGTGGTATTAGCTATCGTGTTAGTTCACAAGGTCGTGAGCTTTATTCCGTGGTTTGACACTTGTTTCCCTTTTTTTTGTTTTAAAATAAGACCCACATAATAATATAATAAGTTATTAATAACACACAAGTTGCAAGTGTACTTTCTTCGTATCTTCCACTTACCATAAACCCATCAACCCTCTCACCTTCCTCACCATTGACAACCTACAACTTAGAATTGATGTCACGAATATATCACGCTACGCTCCCGACCGTTGTGAAGCACCACCATCATGGCCTTCTTTTGCCGTTGATTGGAACTCATCCAAGTGTGTTTATTTACTATCGATACTTCCTAAGTTGTTATTGAATTGATTGCTTTTTAATTAGGTTTTAATATATTACAGCTTCATGGATTCAATTAGTTGCTGCAAAAATGTTACATGTGGAGTAAACATTTAGGCTTCAATTAGATGCTTAAAAATGTGACTATTATTATTCAAGAATAGTTTAGCAAGAAATATTATTACTGTTATGTTCCTAATTATTGTGACTTATTAACTATGTTGCAAACCTAAGTGTTGGTAAACAATTTTAGATGATGTGGCACTAAATCTTTAGTGGCTTAACTACTAGTCTTTAAGACAATGCGATAAGTAGTTATATAGAGAATGAAAATTGAAAAATATTTTGATGCAAGTCAAACTAAACAGGGGAGCAAATTTGATTCATGTTCTTATTAATTGTGGTTGTATTTGATTTATTATTTACTTGTGATATTTAACTTTAGGAGAGTAATTGTGGTTTTCTTTCAAAGTTAATGCATTATTTACTTATGTTATTTGTGTAGGTTCATATTAAAGTGGAACCTTTGATGGAATGAGTAGGTCTTCTGATGTGGTAAAAGACATAGTTGGACAGATAGCTAAAGGTATTTAAATGTTTACCACTTCATAAATTCTTATAGAATTATTGTACTAGTTATAGTTTTGGTTATTATCATATTAGTAATTATTTTAGTGATGTTAAATTTTAACATGTTGAAACCTAAACCGACCCGAACCCATAAAACAACCTGAACCGTCAAACTGACCCGAACCCATGTACCGACCCTGATTTTTTTATGTTCGGTCATATAAAATTAGAGCATCTAAAAAAAGGAACCTAGTGAAAAAAATTCATAGATCCGCCACTGGTTAGTGGAGGATGAAGACGAAGTAGATTAAGGAACAGTGTTGGATGTGAATGGGTTACCCCGACCATGGATTTGATGGTACTGATCGTGTTAGTTTCGGTGGCGATTTTAGGAGTTGGTGGCCGATTGTGGTGTAAGGAGGCAGTGGCCAGCCAGTGGTGGTTTAACCAGGCCGGTTGTTGTATAGGGATGCGGTGACTGGTAGTGGTCTTAGGAGGTTGGGGGTGGACATGAAGAAGAAATGGAAGGTGGGTCCTAGTGTTTTTTTTGTAAAACATTAAATAAAAAATAATAAAACCAAACGGACACTACACATTCTCTTCTTTGTTTGAACTTTTTTTTAACAGCCAACAAATCAATCCCGAGCATTTTTGAAGTACCCACTGGACAAATGAGTACTCCGAGAGTAACCCAGGTCCACCAGTAATTTCACATCAGTTCCCGGGGAAAACCCGCCGCCCGAAGGCCCACTGCGTTAAAACCCGGCCCACCAGCAACATTTTGGTGCCGATAGGACTCGAACTCCCCACATCCCATAAGGAAAGCAAGGAGTGTGCCACTCCACCATAAGGGGATTGGCATTGAACTTTTTAGTTGTTTCTTTTAACTTTTTAGTTGTTATTTTTAATAATAAGGATAATTTGGCCATTTAATACGAATTTAACATGATAAATCAACGGTCATCCACTTTAGAAATTATCTGAGTAACAACTGAGCAAACCACATGACACAAAAATGTAACTTTAAAATGTTGGGGATTAAAGGTGAAATTTGGTCAAACTACATTGCTTACCCGAAAATTTCTTTTGGTTTATATTATAGGGGTTCAATTTTTTACTCACCCAAGCCCAAATTGTTTCGAGAATTTTGAGGGACGACCATGTTTTAGAGTGTGACCAAAACTAAAATAAAATGTTTCGGTTATTTATTTTTTTATTTATTTGCAGTATTATAGCAAATATGCATAAAATTTAAAAAAGTTACTAATGTTAAATACATTCTACTAATAATTATTAAGTACCTGTTTTTATTAAGATATGAAATTATAAAGATCAAAAGATAAAAACTAAGCAGAAATCAATGAATTGAAGGGTACATATAACTCGCAACTGCTCCATGCTTAAAATCGTAGTATGGGAACCAACAAGTACTCTACATAGTATAGCTGAAATACAGAGAATGTATTAATGACAGGAACATATATATATCACATACTGTATTTACAAATTTAATTACTTTTATAAAACTATATGTAAAATTACATATTTTGCTTATCTTTAAAAAAATATATATTTTAATAATAAGTTTTAAGGGTCCAAGTGATTACCTTCCAAATAAAGAGGTAAAATGATTCAATAGCCTCATTGCTTTTGAGATCAACTAAGTTTGCATTCATCCAAAGTATATAACCAAGAATGCTATGACCAATTACCTATTTACCACAAGTAGAAAATGTAAGTTGTTTTTACTACTAATCAGTATACAACTCATTATGAGTGAGTAGTCACCTATATATTTACCACAAGTAGAATGAGATTACCAAAATGTCCAAATCACATGAGAGTTTAAAAATTAATATTATGTAGTGGTAGTTAATTAATTTTAGGAAAGCATAGTGGTAGTTAATCAATGGAGTGTTTTGTAGGGTTTTATATGATCATTCCTAGTTACAATTTATGTATCATCTCCATCGTTAACAAAAGCTAAAAAAGAAAATCGATCATTCGATAGGGTAAAATCCTATCCTTTTTGCTGGTGCGTTTTATTTGTTTGAGATGGCTAACCAACATCTAATACATATTACTTATATAAAACACCTACCATGATAACGAATCTGATTCATATAAAACACATTACAGTTAGCCTACATAATAAATTATTAAGTGATTGTTTTAAAATACTATATTACTGATATAATACACCTACCATGACAACGAATCTGCTTCGTATAAAGCACACTACAGTTAACCCACGTAATCAATTATTAGGTGATTGTTAACACTCTAGCTTGTTTTTATTCAATACATGTGTGTTTTTGAATCAGACAAGTTAGACTGTGATTTATAAAACAAAACACATCCACCAAGTTTAAACTTAATCTTTTATATGTATATATATAACAATATGATACTTATATTAAAGATAAAAAACGCCTGGTATTATGGTGTGTTTTTAAAAAAAATAATTACGTACGAAAAAGTTATTAGCGTTTAATCAAGAAATAGGAAGTTACATTGGCGTTGTATATGGGTTTTTAAATTTCGAACAAGTCAAATTACTATTATACCCTTATTTAGTCAAATCAGTCAATCAAAATTATAACACATATTATAATTTTTGACTGATCAATCTTCACCCCACATTTATAGATCTAATGGTCAGTCAAATTAAAACACATCTTTTGTACACTAACTGCTCTCTCTCTCTCTCTCTCTATATATATATATATATATATATATGTTTGTGTGTGTGGTTATATTTTAAGAAACACATGTTTACTTGTCGCACAAGGCCTCCGAAAATCTCAGGACGCCATGCATAAGTTACTAGAAATATGTTACCATTATTGATCGGATCCAAATACGAGTTGATGATAACCCGATCATTGTAGCCATACCGTATGCCATTTCAAGTAGCCATATACTAATCCAAAACATCTGCAAAATTAAATATGTAACTTCAACACAAGTAAGATTTGTTTTAAAGTGATATATACAAAAAGCCTATGACAGATGTATATATGGTTTGGAGCTTACATTTTTTTGCCCAAATTGCAAAGCAAAGGAGTTAATCCCGTTAATCTTATCTCCCTCAACATCAGGAACATCCTAAATTTCACATTTTACATAAATGACGTATATATATGTTACTAAAACTTCGGATATTGAAATCCTTGTCAAGTAAACATTTCTTTTCCATTATTTTCTATAAGTGTAATCTAGATGTAGAATACCTGACTTTTGTTTAATTGTGAAAAAGGTCATATACCTTAAATAGAGCGATAACTATTCCATAGATGCTCATAAATCCAGATACAAAAATGGCATGCTTGGAAAGAAAGAGAGATGTTCCTTTTATGCACATCTGTAACACTTAATCATCGTTAATTAACTCTTGTATGTTCCAATAATCCCAATTAATGTTTTTAAGTCTAATTGAGCAATTATCCAAAACAGTCATTAAAGAGATATGACTCCGGAACCAGGTAAAATAAATGTCACCACCGATGCTCCAGAATAGAATAGCTGGCAAATCAAAGCCTCCGCAGGGGCCACGCACCATGTAAAATCCCTGTCACCACTGGTGCTCCAGAATAGCTGGCAAATCAAAGGCTCTGCGGGGCCACACATCATAGAGGATCAGTCACATAACAAGGGACAAAATGACTACTTGAAAGGGACACCCAAGCAATCAAGCGAAGATAAGTCTCTATGATCTTCCCTCAAATAGGTGGTGACACAGGGGACCAAAAGGATGAAGGATAGTGACGTCCAGCCAATGACGTCGCGCCAGCACACGCCCTCATCTGAAATCCATGATGTTCAGAAGAGGAGGGACCACAAAGAATATTCTGAAAGCGATTTTTGGTCAATGATCTCCTATCATACCGGCTATAAATACCTCACTCTCCAAAGGTAAAAGGGTCGATTCCTTGCACTCTCAATATATACAATATTACTCTATAGGAAAACGTATTCTCATGCTGAGGGGTGGTTAAGAGGATTAGATGAGAACCTTCCATCTCCCCTCCTCTTAACGAGACTCGCGGTGTTATTAGTTTTGCAAGATCATTCGTGAAGCTTGGCGATCACCCTGGTTGAATACTATCCTACCTCTAGGTCGGATTAGTGTTTCTTCGGTCCTTAATTTTAGTAGTTCACAAAAGCGTGAGCTAATTAGCTTTACTCAACATCCAAATTAAAGCGGAGCCAATTAAGCCAATCCAAAAGCACAGGCTTTGCCAAAAGCACGGGTTAAGCCTTAGCCAATAGCCAAAAGCGAGGCTATGTCTTAGCTGTCTCAGCTTATTTGGCGAAACATGGTTGGCTAAGATCGTGAATGTCTTTCTATTTAGACAAAGTTGAAATCCAGTACTTTAATATTTTGGTTAAAAAAAACCTTGATCAACTTAAATAGATTGGTAATTGTCCCACTAAGGCTAGTGGGTGTGAAACATCAGTCGTCACGTCAGTTTGGGACAGACTCATCACTCAAAGGATGGTCTTAGGGTGTGGAGGATGGATCCCTGATGAGTTGGTGTAAAAAAATTGTGAGTTTAAGATGACATTTTATAAAGATTAAATAGATTAGAAGAGTTGGTGTAAAAAATAGAAGTTAAAGATTGGTATTTATAGGTGTAAAATTGGCTTTTTGCTTTGTTGTTTTTTTTTTTTTAATAAAATAGCGGTTTGGATTTTTGACCGTTGCATGCCCCCCAAATTTTCAAATGGTCAAATTTGGCTAGTCAGAATCGTCTCCAGCGCGATGTTAGGACAAGACAAGCCCCTAGGGGCGGTGTGGCCGAGCCGGAGACGTCCCCACACCCTTGAGCCTAATAGTATGGTCAAACCAGATTTAAATATTGAATTGAACCTGAGCATGACAGTGGAACAAGATAGGAATGATCGCGCCTTGAACAGACCAAAGACACATTGCGGCAAGTACAGGAATCCTCTTCCAACGTAGCAATGGTATCTATTATTATTAACGACAAAGTACGTAGAGATTTAGTAAACTATTTAGCAAATTAGTAATCGTCGCTAAGTTGTCAGTTAATAGTCTTTAAGTGCCGCCGGAGAATACTTGTTGACATCGCTAAAGTTTACCATTCATTTTTAATCTATAGGCAGTGGTGGATCTGGGTCCAAAAATTTCAGGAGTAACATTCAAACGTAAAAAAAAATATTTTTAGGGGTAACGACAATACAATTTGGAGGTAGCGTCATAGAAAAGTTTCCACTGCACCGGAGAAATTGAGAGGTAGCAATGGTAAGTGCGCCCCTGTCCATTGGTGATCCACCAAAATCAAAGCACCCACTCTTATGCATCAGACAAGTATCACCAACGACGGACCCTAAAAGTTTGGGGCATAAAAAATTTAGTGTATTTTTCGGAGGAAAAAAAATTCAATGGCCTTTTAAAAGTTTGGTTAAACCTTTTGTTCCACACCCAGGCCAGAAAATAAATTTTATGTCTATCAGTGCCCTCGTAGATAAGTAACTCACTTCACCGATGGTTTTCCGACTAAAACGACCATCGATGGTACAGGTTTGTTCAGATCGAAACACATGGATTATTGAACTCACATGAACTGAATACGCCGTACCAAAAGCATACCATAACAAGAGGCCTAATTTTAAAGGCCAAGATTTAACACTCCATCCAACACCAAAACCCTAAATATACATCAAAACAATAAATTTTAGGTATAGATTGAATGTGATTACTGATCATAAACAATATTCTATGGACTATGGTTAACTAATTGTACCAAGAAAGCATATAAGGAGGTGAGTAGAATGCCTGTTCTAACAGGAAGTTCTCCGGATGCCAAAGGCAAATATGGTTTGTTAACCTTGTCAATCTCAATATCTGAAAGTTGGTTTATACCAACAACATACAAATTGGCCAAACACCCACCAATGATGGCCTGCAAAATTCATGAAGAATAAGAACATTAGATAAAGTTATTGTGATACATATGAGAAAAAAAAAAAAAAAAAAAAAACCAAAACAAAACAAAAACACCTGCAAAACTCCAAGGAAAAATGTTGGAGTAAGATCTGAAAGATTTTGGACGGCAAGCAAAGAAATTGAAATGATGGACAATACCTGCTCGGCAGAAATGTTTAATAACTAGTAAGTTTCACCCATGCCGTGCCAAAAAAAAATGTATTATTATTAAATTACATGTATAATGTGGCCGTGTAACCAAAAGATATATAAAACCTTAGAATATTGTCATAGTATGTCTATTTAATATTTTAATTACACATATGATGCCATCATGCATGCGCGCATGTGCCAAAATATAAAACCTTGAGAAGTAAAGTCGTGATATGTCTAAAAGGATATCAGCACAAGTTTTACATCGATTGAAAACCATAAAAATAAATACCGATGCTTGTAGCGATTATACCAACACCGGTATTGATGTTGTTCGATCGGTGTCGATTTGATGCTGGTACTTGATGTAGTTTACCGTACCGGCCTCTTATGATATGAACTACTAGTTTTAGAAAATTTAGGACAACTAATTTGTGTGTGTTGATTAAGCCAAAATTACCTATTGGTTCTTTCATAAACAACGTTTGAAAGCTGCAACAACTAAATGTTTAGATATGACAGGTTTTTGTTTTCTTGCTTTCGTCCAAAAATGCATATTCCGACTTATATGAAATGCTTAAATAATGAAAAGATACTTATGAAATCTTTTCATAATAACAAAAGCATAATAACAATTTATGAAATCTTTGAGGCCGGGTTATTTTTATTATTTTTAATGAATTACATTTTATTCGTCCCTATTTTTTCCATTGCCAAACAATACAAAGCAGTGATTTATTCTATTTTCACAAGGATGACCAAACATCAATGGAATGATAATAATATTTTTTTTTGACAAGCCAAACGAAACTATATTCCAACTCAAAAACAACACGACCAGCAAGGAGCTAGCCACAAACAAGTACAAAGTTATCAACCAAACACCCAAAAGCACACCCACAAGCAACTACCCCAAGAAATACCACAACTATACAGACACTAAAATCACCCCAATCAAATCATGCACCCCCTATTACAATACTTAACCTTTTACCCTATTACAATACTTGACACTTTAGCCAAGTAATTATTCATGATTTCATTACCTCGGTCAAACCAAGCATACCTTAATGATTTAATGTCATATATTATTGATTAATTATTAATTAATTAATAAGTAATTATTCATAACTGTATCATTATAATACTAACAAAGGAAACTACTCAAAGCATAATTCCTTAGTAATAAAAAATGAAAATTAAATACAAAAACTAAATTAATCACAATATCTATTATCTTATAAATGATCTAATGGGTATTAGGTTAATAAACAAATCATATAAATACAAAAAGATATTGCAAATTTAATAGCGAGTGCACTTTGCAATAGTTCTTGCAACTATATTATTAGATCAAGATTAAACAAGAAAGGCGTTTTTGTGACAAGCTACAATGTCTTCGCCACTAGTAGTTTTTTTTTTAACGGCAAAATTTTTTTAACACCTTAATTTCACCCCATCTTGCACTTGCAAGGTTTTAAACCCACCACCTCACATTTGTAAGGGGGACACCATAGAAGTAGTTTCTAATTAAAAAAATGTATCTGGGAGACTAGTTGTCGCTAATTCATCCTTAAAAATATTGAATTTATTAAATAGCATCGTTTTTGTGACGCTTGTTTGCAACTACCAACTGTTATAGGCATTTTATGCGAGAGAATTACTATTTGCATTCCTGTGTTATAGTGGTTTTAACTACTTGAATCTAAAGTTTAAAAGTTTAACTACTTGTGTCCCTAAACTGAAATTAACTAACACCTTGAGTCCAAATTTCTAACTTTGTTAACTAAAACCACTATAACACAGGGACGCAAATAGTTAACAGAGTTAGAAATTTAGACTAAAGGTGTTAGTTAATTTCAGTTTAGGGACGCAAGTAGTTAAAGTTTTCAACTTTGAATTCAAGTATTTAAAACCACTATAACACATGGACGCAAATATTAATTCTCTCTTTTTATGCCACTAGCTAAATCATAATGTAGTGATATATATTCATCAAAAAGTTAAAACTTATACCGTTCCTTTGAGCGTGTAAGCTCGTGAATACTTGTATATAACATCCAATATTGCTCCAAGTGATTTTCTATTCATTTGAGGACGAATAACTTTAGGATGGCGCGCTTCGTCTGAAAACTCAGACGTAGCATTCACCAGAAATTTGGTTTCCCGTCTTTGACGTCGTTGAATATTGGTAACATGTTTGTAGTAACAGTTCAATTTACGAATTTGTAGATGATTCAATTTAGAGTTAACAGTTTTCATCACATCAACCCTCGAAACTTGTACGTCTCCTTGACCTGCAAAAATTTAGAAATCAATCGATAATATATAAAAGAAATGATGACATGATTATTGATGATGTTTTTTTTTGAACGGGCAACAAACTGACGTGCCAGCTACCCGGGCACCCAACAATCGTGAAAGCACCCATACGCTCCTAGGTGAAGACACGTCTTAGATGCCTGCCCTAGAATGCGCCGGGTAGCTAACACACACCAAGCCACCTATTCCGGAGAAAACCCGACCCTTCACCCGCCCGAGAGCACAACGGTAAAGAGCCGGTAAAACCGGTTGGATCAGGAATCGAACTCCTGACCAAGCGGCCAGAAGTCTTCCATCATATCCCCCAACCACTAAGCTATAAGCTTGTGGTTGATTATTGATGATGTTAATTTGTAAAAGAAAAAAAAAGAACCCTTACCACAAGAAACTGCACTTAGAGCTGATCCAATCTGCATAGATTTCATTATTTATATTCAAAGTGCTAAGATGTTGTGTAATTTGTAGTGAAAACTTGTATTCATTTGTAGTGAAAAAACTTGTGTTGGTGATTTAAAGAAGAAAACAGTTGACTTTTGACCGTTGAAAACTATAAGATTTGAAGTTATTTGCAATATTAAAAACAAAAAGTGTTTTCATATGGATAAATAGCTGTTATTTGAAATTTGTCAGTCTTCCAGTGGATTTAGGCCTCAGGTTAACTTTCCATCTATTAAAAATCTTATTTTGTATCTATTTCGAAGGCTTTTAGCGCTTATCCTGCCGTAACACCTCTAATAAGGCATAAAATCATGATGCGTCCGTTAACAAGGGTTACGTCAAACAAATATATTTATAGAACCCGGACGTGGGTAGGTGAATGTTGAAATAATAAACCAGATAATACTCACAAGCTTAAAAGTTTAAACGCTTGAAAGGATCAATATTACTGATGTGACCACTACAGGACATTCTTGAGATGTCACAACCCATTCGAGAACCTTTTATCCACAAGACAAAGCACTTGCGCCCCAAAACGGGCAAGTCTTCAACTGAACTCCGAGACCATAGTCAAACACTTCCTCTTAAGGCCTTTGAGCTGGCGCCTTTCCGGCTCAACCTTTATCCAAATACCCTATAAATAGATGTCTCATGCATCACCCTAACACATTCGAACACATCTGATATGACCTATGCTCTGATCTTCTAAATTAATTCACTTCTGTCTAAAAATGTAGCACTATCATTTCGCTTTTGGATTGAATCACTTTCAATCCAGGATAAAAAGTAAAAAGCAACTAAGTTCTCAAACGACAGGGTCCAAATATGACTTGCGTTTGGTATAACAAAACCCTTTAAGCCTCGAAGCACCCGAAAATGTTTTCACTACTTTTCCATTATTTGTTGTAGCAACAAGTTGGCGCCCGTCACGGGGTTGCGCTACTTAAACTAACTAAAACACTGATAGTTTAGCTCTAAAATCCTCATTCTTCTCATGTCTGGAGACGAATCTACGGAAGAGGTGTCACATGCACCTCATCACATCAGCTCGGGTCCTGAACCCAGCCGGACTTCCCCGGTAGGATCAGGCACCCACTCGTCAATGCCTAATAACACTCGTACTGGACAGATCTTTTCAGAGTTTCCTCTGTTTCAAACTCACAATCCTAACCGCTTATATGTTGGATCTCCGCGAATAGATCCTTCACTACCCGTGGAGCGTGTAGATCTGACCCGGAAGGAGTGGAATGAAACTTTCTCCAGTTGAGGTCTCTTCTCAGCCAATATGTCATTAAGGAACGAGAAAAAAAGGGTCAAGTTAAGGCTTGACACAATGAGAATCCCGAAATCTCCTTCTCACTTGGACTTCCTCCTCCCCCCCCCCCCCCCCCCCCCACCCACCCTAGAATTAGCTTTCAAACTAGGGCTTCTAGGTTTGAAGCTAATCCTAGCTCCACCGGTCCTTTATTTACTCCTAGCCCATATACCATTGTGGGGGGGGGGGGGGGGGGGGGAGTCCTTCAATCCTTCCACTCTAGTCTTCACAGACTCCCCCCCCATGATTGTCCCTGTAGGTCAAAAAGTTCACCTTGGAGAAACTCCTAAACTCCTTGGGACCTCTTGGAAACAGACTATGGCTAACTTACCTTTGGATCGAAGCATGACCATGACCACCCCTAAGGGAGTAAGTTGCCATATGCCACAGAATAGCCTTCCAGGCTTTCAGTATCCTGATTACTTTCAACCTCAGTTGGCAGCTCTCACGATAGTGTAGTTCGCGTGGCAACAATTCATCAATCAAATCTTTGCTACCCAAAAAGGTGCCACAAACAACAATCACGAGTACGGCTGTTCATTTTTATCCGATACCCGACCCGAATTCGAAGCCACCTGAACCCGAATTAGAGAATACCCAAAAAACCCAAACCCAAATAACTAAAACCCGATCAAACTGAACCTTAAATGGATCGGCTATCGGGTCACTTTTTCCCAACAAAAAACCTGAACGACCCAAATCCAAAACCCAAATAAAAACCCCAAAATTTAGTGTCTTTTTTTATAAATGGGTTCAAATTTACATTCTCTAGCAGCTTAAACATTAAGTTTTAGGACTTTTAAACGCTATTATATCATGTTGTCAAATAATGTCTGAATTTTGATAATATTTTTTAAGTAACAAGATAAATTTTGATGATATTTTTAAAAGAAAAAAAACATTTTTCATATTATATCTAAACCCGAAAACCGAATAACCTCAACCTGTCCCTAGCCCATCACTTACATGCCATCTCCATCAGCTCATTTATTTTCCTCACCACCATCAAGTCAATTTGAAACCGGACTTGAACCCGAATCCATACCTGAACCGGAATCCCCAATTATTGACTTGAAGAAGTTTGCGAAAAATCTTGAGTTGGTCAAAAAATACCTCATGTATGTTTATGCTATGGAAGATGTTGCAAAAGAAGAAGAGATGGAAGCCCAATCCAAGGAAGAAGCTTGTGAACCACTAGCGGGAGAAGAAGAAGAAGAAAAAGGCGAAATTGAAGAAATTCTTGTTCCCAGAATGGAGGAAAAATTCTACACGTTTTATTCCTTGATGACGGAAGTACAACTCAACATACCTTATGCCGATTGTCAGTTTAGATTACCCGCTCACTTAAAATTTCTTAAAGATATCCTCTCTAAAAAGGATACTCTTGAAGAAGGTGTCATCGTGCCCATCAACAAGATATGTTCAACCATCATTCAAGGCAAACTACCTCCTGAGAAAGTTGCAATCTCTTGTACCGTGGGAGAAAGATTCAATGCCAAAGACATCACCGATCGCTTGGTGCAGTATCCCCAATGAGCTGCAGAAGATGTTTTACTTGGCCTCAACGAAACTATCTTCTCGATAGATTTTGTGGTGTTGGATATTCCTGTGGAGGAGAGTCCTATCATTTTAGGACGACCTTTCCTTAACACCGCATTGGCTCTACTCGAGGAATGGGGAGAAAGACTTAGAGTAACCTTGAATGGCGAAAAGCTGGGTTTCGATTTGAAGAAAGTTTTGCGGTGTCCAAGCCTTCAAGTCGATTTATCCGCCCCCATCATCGATTTCAATTATATTGCAGAATATTATCTCTATGATGTTCTTGAAGGTGATGATTTTGAGGAGTCCGCTTCCTATATTGATGAAAATGATCCCATGGTTCTTGAAAGCCATCGTATCGAGCATGTCTCTCTTGAAGATGAACCTGAAGAAACTCAACTTCAAGAACGAAGTCCTGAAGAAAAAGCCAAGCCTTCCATTGAAGAACCGTTGTGTTTAGAACTCAAAGAATTGCCTTCTCACCTTGAGTACGCTTTCCTTGAAGAAGAGTTCAAACTCCTCGTTATTATTGCATCCGATTTATCAATAGAAGAAAAAGAAAAGTTAATGGGAGTTTTGAAACATCACAAGATAGAAATTGCATGGAAGCTCATGGATATAAAAGGTATTAACCCTTCACTTTGCACACACAAGATTCTCATAGAGGACGATTATCGGCCTTGTGTGCAAAGGAAACGAAAAGTTAACCCCAAGATGCAAAAAGTCGTGAAAGAAGATGTGATTAAGTTGCTCGATGTCGGCTTGATTTATCCCATTTCTAACTCACCTTGGGAGGTGGGTTCTTCGGGGTTGGGTATACACAGTCTTGGGTGATCCTCCCCTCATTGTTGAGAGGTGAGCTTACCGGTTTGGGAGACCCTCCAACCGATGGCGGAATCATCGAGGTGCCACGTAGTGACGATTGTTCAAAAGCTCATGGTACTAAAATGTAAATATTTGATTATTGAATATTGTCTTACAACATGTGAAAATGAATACACAACAAAATTTAGATAGTTGATTTATTTAGTCTAAGTCCAAAGTCCTATATGAAGCGTCAAGCAGCTTATCCTGAAACATGCACGAAAATAAATTTTGTCAACATATGATGTTGGTGAGTACTACTTAGCTTTATACATATAGTATAAGTTTGAAAAGTAGTACAATTCATGTGTCTAGCATCACCAAGGCATTATGTAAACACGCAAGTAACCAAACAAGATAAAGATCAAATGTAAAGTTGATAAGTTGAAATTGATAATGAGCACCCTAACACGTGTCAAGTCTAAAAGAGCACCATAACATAAGTTATGTGTAACACCCCAACCGATGGCGGAATCATCGAGGTGCCACGTAGTGACGATTGTTCAAAAGCTCATGGTACTAAAATGTAAAATATTATTGAATAATCCAAAATTTGTCTTACATGGAAATGGAAATTACATTGTCTAAATGAAATGTAAATATTGAAAAAAAAACTGAATTGAAATAAAGCACTAAATATCTCTTGCTAAAGCACTAGATCAAACTGCACCTGAAACATGTACAAAAATAGGTTTGGTCAACATATGAAATGTTGGTGAGCATTCCTAGATTTGATATATATAGTAGGTTAAAAAGTTATACAATTCAAGTGCAAACTACAGTGCAAATATGTAAACTATGTATCATACAAATGAGCGAAATCAACCCTGTGACTGTATAATGTACTGTATGAACTGTAGTGTACTCAACCAATAAATGGATGATAACTTAACACTGGCCACGGATTCTCCGATGAAAAAGGGGGAGAATCAATCTAGGCGGGTTGTCAATCCAAATAGCGCTATCCAATGTTAAGGTCGGCTTGTACCATGTTAATGATTTCACTAAGTACAAATGTAATCCACATGTATTGTCTAAGCATAAAGCACGTTGTAAGCAATGCACATAGTACTAGAATTGTATTGTAAAAAAATGTAAACTTGTATTTGAAATTGTAATAGTGTACATGTAACACCCCAAAAATGTATAAAAGCAAAAGGGGGTAGGAATACTCACAGTTCACGTAATAACTTGAAATTGGACTTGGACAACGAAATATGAATTGAGATTACTCCCAAATGATCAACCTAAAGTATTCGATAATGTGTAAGGGAAATAACTCTAGGATATATGTATTTCTAGGGCTTCAAATTTGGGGATAAATACTTATTTGATTAATGTGAAAATTGTTTAATAAATGAGAGAATATTAGTAAATAAATAACCAAAAATCTTTTTATGAAATTTAAAATTTAGGATGATCACAAAAATATGTCTAAAGTATAAAAATAATTTTTGCAAAATTATTTCCTTTAAAATAGATTTTTAAATCTATTTATTACAAATTGCCAAAACTTAACTTTAATATTCAAAAATACTAAAATTAAAGAATTATTATTTTAAAAATCATATTTCTGTTCTAAATATTTAAAAATAAATTGTATAAAATTTTGGTGAAAAAATACCAAAAATTGGATTTATTATGATTTAATTATGATTAAATCTAACAAAAATTGCTTAAAAATATTAAATAAATGATTTTTCAGAAATAAAAATCTTTTCTGAGTAGCTTAATGTTATAAAAACTTAGGATAATTTTTGTGGAAATTTATAAGATCGTTTTGATATTTTAATGGAATTTTATAAATATAATGGAATAAAGTTGATTTATTTATTAAATATATTAAATAAATAATTTTTGGAAAACTAAAATTTGCATAATATACTCTTTTATTAAAAACATCGAAAAATAATTTTTGTGGAATTTATAGAGTTGTTCTGGTATTTAAATGTATAAATAAAAATTTATTAGGATAAATATAAAGTAACAAGTATCAAAAAAGAAATTCGCTGTTGCTGGGACTCGAACCTGGCCCCTGGCCGGTTCATTGATTTATCACAAGTGTGGCTCACCACTGAGCCACACCCTGAGAACATTTTAATACTGAAACGAAAAATATAAATACACTAACTGTTTTGACTTCATCTTCCCCAATTATCATTCGAGCCCTAGTTTTCCAATTCGTTTAATTAGCAAACAATAACCCCATGAAGGTTGGGGTTATTGATCGTCTAGTGAGCAGGAACAAAAACACGTAATCAATTATCACTTACAAGCTTCGATGATCAATGATGGTTCAGGTCAAACAAAAGTCAAACTGCGATGAAGGTAGCTTATAACGAGTGTTTTAGGTGAAATGGAGGGTGAGGGTTTTGTAATTGGCGAGGTGAGGAGGTCCAGGAACCTTTAATTTATAGTGTAATGTCTTGGATGTTCAAAAGGGTAATTGTTGACCATGACGCGTAATTTGGCTAAAATTGGTAAGATTGGAGAGGTAATTGATTGTGTATTCTGGTCATAGATGGCCGATGATTACGGCTCCAAGTCAAATCGTGGTTAATGTTACGTTTAATGATGTTAATCATTGGTCAAAAGAGAAGAAAAAAAGAAAAAGAAAAAAAAATAAAGAAAATAGCGTCTGCTGCTGCTGGTCGCTGATAAGGGAAGAGGGAAAAGGAGAAGTGAATGTGTGTATAAATATAAAGTGATATGGGTTTAAATCAAGATGCAAGTGTGGCTCATGTGGTTGGTGCGCGTGTGTGTATGAGGAGTGGCTCAGGTTCGAGACCCGGCTGCAGCAAGCTTTTCCACTTTTTTTTTTTTGTTTTAAGGGTGAAGAGGAGGTGGGCCTGGGCTGCAGTGGGCTGCTGTCTGGGCCTGCTATCTGTTTTGGGCTGGAAGCCTACAAAGGGGCTTGGGTTTGGGCTAATGTATTGGGTTTGGTTGTGGTTAGTTATGGTTTAAGAAAATAAAATATATATATATATATAATCAGAATTTTTTTTTTTATTATAATTAATATTATTATTATTATTATTATTATATAAAAGTGACGGATGTCACATTATGTCTAAATGAGCACCGTAACATAAGTTACGTCTATATGTAAAGAGCACCATAACATAAGTTATGTCTAGATGTATGATTTTGTATGTAAGCTACGTTCATGTTCAAACATAAGCACAAAGATAAACAAGACACGTATATGAATTGTAAATGAATAAAAATGTATGTGTGAATGAATATGAAGGTTTTGTATACTTGTGCATGAATCACCCCAAAAGTTGTAAAAGTGAAAAAGGGGATAAGTAATACTCACCTTAGCAAGGTGGTAAGTCTTGTGGAATTGAATAAGTATAATCCAACGTTGCCAAGTATCACCCTATGTATATGATAACAAATAAGTCTAAGTATATCTAGTCTATAAGTATTTTCTAGGGTTTCGAATTGGGGATGAGTATTCGTTCGATTAATAAATAAAATGTTTAATAAATAAGAGAGATTTGATAAATAAATAAACAAAAGTCTTTTTGTAAATTTTAAATCAAAGATGGTCACAATATAAAGTTTTAAGTATGAAAATAATTTTTATAAAATTATTTTCTTGAAAATTGATTGTTTAATATATTTATTTCAAATTGTCAAAATATAACTTTAATATCTAAATATATTAAAATTAAAGAATTTCTGAATTAAAATTTGTATTTCAGTTCTAAATAAATAGAAATAATTTATATAAAATTTTGGTGCAAAAATATTGAAAAATGAATTTATTATGATTTATTTATGATTAAAACTAACAAAAATTAATTAAAAATATAAAATGGACGGTTTTTCTGCAATAAAAATTATTTCTGAAATGTTTATTGCTATACAAGTTTAGAATAATTTTTGTGGGATTTAATAAAATCGTTTAGATATTTTTATTGAATTTTATAATTATAAATGAATAAACTTGTATTATTAATAATATATATTAAATAAATTATTTTTGAAAAACTAAAAATTGTAAAATGAACTTTACCATTCGAAGGTCATACAATAATTTTTGTAGGATTTAAAAACCACTTTTAGTATTTAAAAACTATTTTAAAAGATTAATATATTACATATATATGTAAAAGGAAACAAAAAAAAATGGTTGTTGGTTATGGGAATCGAACCCGAGCCTCTGGCCGGTTCGGGTTTTATCACAAGCATGGCCACCAACTGAGCCACACCCTGAGAACGAATTATTATGGATTTAAATTAATGATATAGGTTAATAGGGTTAATTGGTAAATGGTTTAAAATGAAAGAAAAATAATGAATGCTTGTGGGAATCGAACACGTGTGATTCTGTTTAACAACAACAGACACAACCACTTGATCTAGATCAGTGGTTGTGTTGGATTCGTGTATGTTTAAAATAAATATCCAGTTTCTGCGAGTGTGTTCTTCCCCAAATCACCCTTTACGAGCCCTAATTTCCCAATCGCCAAAATTAGTGATCAATAGCCCCTGAATCTTTGGGGCTATTGTTCACTAAGTTCCGATGAGCATAACCCACTAAAAAAATGGACTTACAGAACCGTAATCGGGTGTGGAGGCTCGGTCAAAGAAAAAGTCAACCGTGACTCAAAGGCTTCGTTTGCAGGTTGTTTTAACAGAAATTGAAGGTAGTGGTGATGTTTTCGGCACTTTTAGATCAAGAGGGTGGGTTTAATTTATAGTGCCGTTGTATAATTGGAAGTGTCACAAATCGTGGACCCGAAATGGTCAAAACACGTCATTCAATCTTGATGTGTGCTGTATTCGCGTATAATCGAGTCAGCTAGGAGTTGATTGCGGCCGAGAATACTATGTCGGTCCATGAGTCATGAATGCATTCCAAAAATAATTCCATCAAATGTAGGCCTGTAAACGAACCGAACGTTCATGAACTGTTCGTGAACTGTTCGGCGGGAAGTTCGTTTATATTCGTTTATTTAAATAAATGAACGAACACGAACACAATTTTTTGTTCGTTTAATTAAACGAACGAACATGAACACAATTTTTTGTTCGTTTAATTAAACGAACGAACATGAACACACGTAGTGTTCGTTCATTTATGTTCATGAACGTTCGTTTATGTTCGTTCATTTATGTTCGTTTATTTTGTTCGTTTATGTTCGTTTAATTAAACTTAGCTTTATTTTTATTATTTATTTCCTTTTGTTAAGTAACCTTAATTCATATGTTCTAAAAACTTAACCCTAACCCTAGCATTCTAAACATATCACTTATTATCCGCTCTTCACACTTCACAGCTCCACACTTCACATCCGCTCTCCACCCTAACCCTAACGTTCATTTATGTTCATGAATCATTATTAACTTGTTTTTGTTTCTGTTCGTTTATGTTCATTTGTGTTCGTTTATATTGATCATTTGTGTTCGTTTATGTTCATGAACTGTTCGTTTAGGTTTAAATTAACGAACATAAACGAACACGAACATGACAAATTTCTTAATGAACGAACACGAACACAAAAATGTGTTCGATTATGTGTTCGTGTTCATGTTCGTGTTCGGTTAAAGTTAAATGAACAAACACGAACACGCCTGTGTTCATGTTTGTTCGGTTCGTTTACAGGCCTAATCAAATGGTCAAAGTGGAAGTTTCTTGGTCAAGTCTCGTGTTGACTGTGTTTGGGTGAAACAAGCTGTTCGAACAGCAGCAGAGAGAAGGGGAAACCAACTTGGGCCGGTTTGGGTGAAGGCAAGGAGATGGGCTCGGCACTTGGGCTGCATAGTGGGCTCCGAATTTTTTTTTTTTTAAAAAAAAGGTTGGGTTATGTCATGTCTTGGGCCTAGGTTATGGATTGGTTAGAGATTTAGCTATTATGATTATTATTATTATTATTATTATTATTATTATTATATGGATGAGGATAAAATGTGACGTACAAGATAGGTGGTACGAAATAAAATATATATATATATATAATAATAGTGATAAAAGTGACGGATGTCACACTGGAACATGGAGGAAGAACTCGCGTTGGTCAACAGTTATATTGTTATTCAAGAACAAGGAGGAATTGATGGAACGAAAAGTTTTTGGAGCGCGATTGTAACAAGATTCAATGACCAAATGGGTGACAACTTTCGTTCAACGGACGCGATATATGGAAAGTATGTATCTTTACAGACAAAGTGCACAATATTTGAGCAATTCTTCGTAAATGCGGTGAACGACAATCCGGGTTTAAACGAAGATGAAGCGATTGAAGAGGCCCGTAACTAATACCGAAACATACACAATGATAAGTACCCGATGGTTGAGGTTTGGAGAGCTATGAGAGCACGATTTCAACAATAGTCGTGTTTCTACTATTTATTTATGTTTTTAAATTATGGTTTGATGTTATTTTATGGTTTTTAATTTTTATGTAACGTTTATTTGAATATTTATGCAATCTACTTTTAAAAAACATAAAAAAAACATGATAAAGCTATCGCTCAAAGTGAGCGACAACAGGATCAAGTGAGCAAGAGTCACACTTTAGCCAGTGCCACGTCAGCACTTACTTGTCTTATTTTGATAGGATAAAGTGTTGGCTAGAGGTGAGCCACAACACTTAGGGGTGTTTGAGATTGATTATTCAAAACAGATTATGCGTTTTGAAAAAGTAGGGGTGTTGGGTTTTGTGGAGACTTGATTTGGGCTCGGATTAGAAGACAATAAAGTGGCAGACTAATTAAATTGAAGACTTGGTCCGTTTTATTTAATTAGCCCATTATTAGTTTTCTTGGGGATTAAGTAGTAAACCCTAATCTTGTATTATAAATATATGTCTTGTCCTTGTAATTTCTTATCACGAGTGAGGCAAAAAGCAATAATAAAATATTCTGGTTGCAGCCCGTGGACGTAGGTCAGCCGACCGAACCACGTAAATCTCACGTGTTCATCTTCATTTATATTTTCTCTTGCAGTTTCGTTTGTGTTTAGTGTGTAGGGTGGGAGATCAGATCCTAACAAGGGGTGGAGCTGCTTATAGATTATTGCATTTTGGTAGCCTAAAAAACTGATTATCTGTGTTGTCAAAACGCAATCCCAAATACTAAAAACTGATTATCTGCGTTTTCAAAACACAATAATCTAAAAATCAGATTTAAAATGCAATCCCAAACACCCACGTAGTCTAAGATGAACTTCAATATGTATAAGATAAATGAATGGTGAATTTCAATGTATAGGATGAATATCATTATGTGTAGGGTGAATATGAATATGTGTAGGATGAATTGTGATTTTTGTAGGACTAAGTTTTTTAACTAATTAATTAGATGGTAGAATAATTAATGTTAGAAGAGATGAATTATTTAATGTTTGATCATTATGTCTTCTCACATTAGATTTATTCTCAAATGATCCTTCCCATGTATATATATTATTCCATGCCCTGTTTTTTATAATATAATTAGTCGGCTTGGTTCGAGCTTTGTTTTCAAAGTTTAGGCTCGGCTCATTTATTAACTATTAGTTAATATATTAAATAAAAATAATAGGAATAATATGCTCGTTTAGGCTCGCGAGCTCGATAAGTTAAGCTCGAGCCCGTCTACTAATTAACAAGCTTATTTTTAGGTTCAGGCTCGACTAGTAAACAAGTTTATATGGGGGATAAATATTATTAAAAATTAATGAAACTAATATTACACTAAGGCTCGACGATCCTGACGAACTTCACATACCAGGCTCGAACTCGGGTTCGATAAGTAAACGAGCTTTGTTTTAGCTCAAGCTCGAGTAGCTCGTGAGCGGCTTGACTTGTTTACATCCCTACCCACATATATTTGTTTTTCAGCTATGTTTGGTCCTATTTCATTAATTACCTCCATCCTCAAGATCAAGTGTTCGACCGGGAAAACAATATAATTAAGATTTGAGCGCATTTAATTTATTAACGAAATAGAATAGAAATAGAGAGAAAGAGAGCCGGAAACGTACCCAAGAATAAGAATAATATAAATGAAAGGTCAAAAGTGGAAATACACGAATATGTAGTACACTTGAATGATCATTGTCAGATAAAAAAATAAGAGTGTTTGGCAAAGTAACAGTCTCTCAAGTCTCAATATTATAGTGTAAGAAGCAAATTAACATCATGAATACAAGTTACGTACGCACCCCTTTCAATATATAGAGGATAGAAATTAGAGGCCATGAGATCAAACTAACAGTACAAAAAACTCTATAATCAAGAACCAATTTTTTTTTTTTTTTTTTGTGAATCAATTTTTTCATTAAGCCAAAGACAAACCAATTACAAGTGATACGTAGGTAAACGGGCCACAAGTTGCGCCGCTACCCCTTTTTGTATTGCAAAACCTACTCTATTGAAAATAAAACATTGGCCCTTAGCAGCTGGGGAATTACTTTGCATAACTTTCTTCACGCGATCAAGGAGTTTGATTGCTTGCGGGGCCAGCGCTCCAAAAGTATCAAAAGCGAAGGGCACAAACACATGCTGGTTCTCTAGACAAGCCGCTTCATGTTTATCCACTTTTTTTCCCTCGGCTTTCAAAACTGCCTGCCCAGCCACAAAACCCGAATCCCGAAGTCCCACCAATGGGGATACCCCAGTCAGGTCAACACACGCATGTTTGCCTTGCGCCCATCCGAACACAAGAACATCCGCTGGCCTCAACGTGGACCGCCCGTCACGTGGGTCCGTCAAGAAATTCACGGGGAGCAACAACTTAAAACTTGGATCGAAGAGTGTCAAACCGAGAAGATGACAACCCTTTTGGTTAACAAATCAGCTAGCTGATCACAGCGGTGGGTACATGACGAACACAGAGAGTCTGGGATAGCTATATCTAGAAGTTGCAAACTTGCAATGGCGAATGAATGAGTTTGTATATGATATTAGTAAGACTATCGTGTGTAAAAAGAAAGAGAGTGTACCATAAAGACAAGCAAGGATATACCTGTTATTATTGACTCATATTGCAATAGGAAATAATGCATTTCTAAGATGCATAAAGATAATACAAGAAATAATGCAACTATAGCAAAGTAGGTTGTTTAGGAATAGGGCACGTACATATTCAAGGGCCGTTAACTGCCCCTTGAGAGAACTCAGCAAGTTTGCTTGGATAACAACCGAACCCCATAGACCAAAACCTAAACAATTTTTCACCAAACTCTACAGAGTTCGTTTGTCAGATCGCTAACAAGGTAGCAAACAGCCTAAAAGTAAATGAAGTTCCAGAAAACACCTAGAAGTACATGTCTCTTCCTAAACCACCTACTAATACAAAAAGTTCCTTTAACAACAAGGCATTGCATGAAAAGAAGAGACTCCAACGTAGCCAAGTAATGATTGCCGGCAATGCTATTCATGCATGCCATTACTAATTAATGCCGGCAATTCATCCTTGGCTCGGTTGAACTCTCCTCCACCTCAGGCAATGCGGCGATGTATATTCATTCATAGCTCTATCTATGAGTAATGTATGTACTGGACTCTAAGTGTGAAGATAACCTTGAGTTTGGCTCTATATATATAGTAGAAGAAATAGGGAGATGAGATAGGATTTAGGAATATATTCCTTTGCACTATTATTTATTAAGGGCATATGTTAAAAGTCCATGACCTTTTATTGATTTGCTAAATTTAAATATGTATGTATACTAAAAATGGTTTTAGAGATACATCACCAACACAGCCCTACTCATCATTAGTGGCAAACTGCATCCATATTCATAATTCTGCTTGCCACTAGAAATACATCAGATTGTATGCTCATTGAACGGATTGTTGTTAAAGAAATAGCTTTGGAGTTCTTAAAAAAAAAAAAAAAAAAAAAAAAAAAAACTAATTTTAGGATCTATAAAATCGTGAGCACGGCTTGTGAATTATCTATTAATTAACTTATATTATATATAATATAGTTATTTTATAATAATTTTATAAATAATCAATAATTTTATTCATTAATATTATTTAAATATATAAATATATTAATTTAAAATTATATAAACAGTGAGCCCGTTTAGGCTCGGGCTCGAGCAAGCTCGAATCGTTTCAAGCTTTTTTTTTTCAAGCCGAGTTCAAGTAGATCGCGAGTATTTATATACATATTAATTATCAACTTATTTGTGCAATCGTACTTGTACCATGCGCATTGTTAATGTTCTTTTGTTTGTTTTTTTTTTTTTTTTTTTAACTTTTGACACTTTATCATTTGCAAATTTGTAACATTTTCTTTTCATTTACCCAAACTTTCACTTTCAACTTCGATCTTCTATACTTTTCATTTTTTACAAATTTTTTGTTTTACGTTTTAGTCTAAATTTTGCAAGTTAACATGATGCAACACATGGGTGTGGTTTAATACTTTTAGGTCACCATGTCCCATTTAACCGTAGTGCGCAATGTGCGGGGTCCTAGGTCAACGTGCTTATTCTTTTCTGTGTATTTCAGATGAAATTTTGCGTTAAAATGCAACGAGTGTGCATGGTTCAATTGTTTTAAGTCTTCTTTTCGTTCGGTTTAATGGTCCTGCTGCAAAGCATGTGACTGAAGAGTGGGGCATTCTTTGGATAATATTCCGGTGAATTCGGTGGTGGCGATAGGGCTGAGACTAGGGGTGTAAACGAGCCGAGCCGAGCCCGAGCTTGACTAGGCTCAAGCTCGGCTCGTCATGCTCTTTTGAGGCTCAAGCTCGAACTCGGCTTGTCATGCTCTTTTGAGGCTCAAGCTCGAACTCGGCTCGGTTCAAGCCTACTATTCTAAGCTTGAGCAAGGCTCGAAAGTAAAACCTTAGAGCTCAAGCTCGGCTCGAGGTAATCTGAAAAAAAATCAAACGACCTAAAAGCGTGGCTCAAGCTCGGCTCGCCAATATTGTTAATTAAAATTGAACATGTTCAAAAGATAAATTCCCTAAATAAAAAAATAATATAACATGTGTTTGGGCTCGTTTAAGCTCGCGAGCCTAAACGAGCTTTGTATGTAAGGCTCGAGCTCGAGCTCGATAACTAAACGAGTCATATTTCAGGCTCGAACTTGGGCTCATTAAGGCTCGACTCGTTCGAGCTTTTTACCGAGCTGATCCCGAGTAGTTTTTGAGCCGCTACGTGTCATTTACACCCCTAGCTAAGACCGTATAGAAGTCGATTGTGAAGAGATTTAAAGATGGTCATGTCTCTGTTTTTTTTTAAATGCTTCTTTCAGTTTGGTGGGTCCCTTTAGGTCAGAATAGTTCTCTCCATTTTACACGTTTTTTTATAATACATAGTAGACAAGACCCAAGAACTTTATTTTAGTGGGCTCACCAAGTTTTATGTATTGGAATATCTTTTTTTTTTAAATAACTTTCATTAAACAAACCAACAACGTTAAAACTATCTCCAAGACGGAGATAGCATAGCACTACAAAAAACCAAGTTACATGAAATCGAAATTACACTAACGTTACCAATCTATCAAAATATTATTGAACCTATTTCTATACCACAAATACCCAATGCTTTAAACCTCTTCCACTAATTTCACGACTGTAATGGGAGTATTGGAAAATAGTTTCTCATTCCGCGCCTTCCATAATCGCCAACATGTTATAATCACAATGCCGTAAAAGACCTTCTTCTTAATCGTCGACCCCGGGATCCTCTTGTATAATTTAGTCAAATCATGCCAATCAAATAAGAACATTCTAGGAACATTACACCAATCGTATATACCTTGCCATACGTCGGTAGAAAAGCACACCCCGTAAAGAGGTGGTCCGTCGTTTCCTCCATCTCATCATCGAATAAACATAAATCGCTTGCCACTTGAATACCTCTTCTCTTTAACGTGTTTTTAGTTGGTATTCGATCAAGTTCCGCACGCCACCAAAATATATTACATTTACTTGGCACCCAACTACACCATTCCACCTTGAACCATATATCTCGACCAACCCCTCCATCTAGCCACCGTTTGACATCCGCCACCGTGAATACCTTGTCCTTATTGTCTTTCCAGAACCACATGTCTTGCTTCGAAGAAAGCCGATAGTGAGCAACTAAATCAGAACAGGCCTGCAGATTTGAGAGTTCCTCCAGAGTGGCAGGTTCTTTCGACCCAAGCCACTGCACAACAGCCGACTGTCCTAAACAACATAGACGATCAACAACTGTGCTGGTCTTCTACTTCTCAAGTCTAAATAGAAATGGGAACTTATTTTTTTAAGAGAACATCGTCACACCATCGATCCAACCAAAAACGGGTCATAGTACCGTCGCCTAAAACAACCTGCAACTTATCATATACACGACCTTCATTCATTTTAAGTCTATTAACCACATCAGGCATTCTATACACTCGCAAAACGAGTATTCACTGGAATTAACTCCCATTGCCTATTATTTCCATGAAACCATTCAATCAGCTTCTTCCACAGTGCTTGAACTGCATTCCTATACCTCCATAACCATTTTAGCAAAAGAGCGTTATTGGTAATCTCTAAGTTAGTGATACCCAAAACCCCAACGTCTTTCGGACTCGCAACCCTATCCCACGCAACCCAGTGGAGTTTTTTAATCTCTCCACCTCCACCCCATAAAAATCTTCTCATAAGCGCTTCCAATGCGTTAACCACTACCTTAGGAGCCTTAAACATAGAGAAATAATACGCAGGTAGACTTAGCAACACCGATTTTATTAATGTTACCCTACCTCCTATAGATAGAGACTCTGCTTTCAACTTCTATAAACGCTTTCGAAACACATCAACAATCGGTTCCATGTTCGCCACCCTATTCATATTCGCTCCAACCTTAATGCCTAAATAGATAAACGGGAGCTCACCCATTCTACAAACCAACATGTGCGCCCTATGCCCCACCTCTACATTCTCTTTACCAATCCCATAAAGTGTGGACTTATGAAGATTAATTTTCATCCCCAAACATAAATTAAAAAATTTAAGAATTCTCTTCAAATTATTAAAATTCAAATCGGACCACTCCCCCATAATCATCGCTTCATCAGCATATAACAAGTGTGTCAAAACCGTATCCTGTTTAGGAATACGAATCCCATCAAAAGACCCTAACACGCTCGCTTTTTTTAATATACCAAAAAACGCCTCCATAACAATGAAGAATAGGAACGTGGACATCGCATCTCCCTGTCTAATACCTTTCTGACATGCAAACTCAAATGTCGGAGAACCATTTACTAGCATAGACGACCGCGCTGACACCAACACCCCGTGAATCCATTTACACCACCTACAAGAAAAACCCATTTGCTCTATCGTATTTAACAGGAAATTCCAATTCACGATGTCATACGCTTTCTCAAAATCAATTTTGAATAAAAATAACTCTTTCCCCGATCGTCTTGCACAAGTTATTATTTCATTGATCATGAGCGGCCCATCAAGAATATATCTCCCTCTAAGGAAAGCCGACTGGTGCTTTGAAATGGCTTTTCCTATCACTTATTTTAACCAATTTGCCAACACCTTCGACACCACCTTACTAATAATACCAATTAAATTAATGGGGCGGTATTCACCAAGGTTCGTTGGAGCATTTGTCTTCGCAACAAGAGTTATAAATGATGATCCGACTCCTTTAATAAAGGAACCTGTATCATAAAAATGCTGAAATATACTTACAAAATCTTCCTCGAATAAACTCCAAAACGTCTTAATGAACCGAAAGTTAAAACCGTCAGGTCCAGGAGCCTTGTCTCCCCCACATTCAAATACTGCATCCTTTATCTCTTTAACCGAAAAGCAACCATCCAGTACTTCGACATCGGCATCACCCAATCGACCCAAACCAAAACATTCAAGAAACGGCCTCGAACTCAAGTTATCAACAAACTTATTATGAAAAAAACTGTGGACCTCCTTTTTCACTTCTGTGGGTTTAGTAATCCACTCACAGTCTCGCATCAAACTGAGGATAAAATTACTAACTTTTCTTTTGTTAATCAAACCGTGAAAGTATCTAGAATTGTCATCCACGAACCTCGCCCATCTGTCTCTAGCTTTTTTACACAAATCTATAGACTTATGATCTTCCAATTCATTTAACCTCCTTTTAATCTCCTCCTAATTCCATAATTCTTCTTCCACAAAATTCCGCTATTCCAAAACCAATTCCAAAGTGTCTAACTCTTTCTTCAATGTAACTTCCTCATCGATCTCCTTATCTTTCAGCTCATTTTCCAACTAGAAATAATACATCGTAATCTTTTAGACTTTTGCATCAACCGCTCATCCGGAGGCCCTTCAACCTCGAAATCTTCTAATGCCTTGATAACAACATCTTTAAATTCTCGGCGATCCAACCATGAGTTAAAAAATCGAAATGGAATCGGTCCAAAATTCTTAGAAACAGTTTTTAGCAACATCGGACTATGATCAGACTTATCCTTCTGCAATGCCATATACGCCCCATTAGGCCATTCATTTAAAAACCTCCAACAAACAAAGATTCTATCTATCCGACTCAACTTGTCACCAACTGCATAAGTAAATTTTCGCCCCTTAAGACTAAACTCATGAATATTCACCTCTTCAATGAAGTTATTAAAATCCCTAGCTTTAACTAAATTAAAAATGGAATTTTGTCTTTCTTCTGGTTTTCGTACAACATTAAAATCACCGGCTAACATCCATAACCCTTATCCCTGTACCATCAAATTAGTAATATCGGACCATAAAGTTCTTTTATCAACAATCCCTTGAGGTGCATAAGTATTTAACAAGTTTATTTTTCCCACTTCCTCTCATCGCCCCTTCAACCATCAAAAAAATACCTCGATTTGGTGATAGCATGAACTATAATCAACTTCTTATCCCATAAAGAAACTAATCCCCCCGATCTACCAACTGATTCGACCTAATCATAGCCAAAATCACATGTACCCCAAAAACGATCCATATCGATCCCATCCAACGTCGCATGTTGAGTCTCTTGTAACATAGAAATCCGACCTCATGTTGTTTCCCCAAATCCCTTACCCACTTCGCTTTCCCAGGAACACCCAGACCACGTATGTTTAAAGATATTAAATTCATATTAACTTACTTTGACAACCTTCTTCGTTAACCAAAGACTTGACTTGCTCCTCAAACTTTTCGATATCCGTAGCCCCCAGAACTTTGCCCAATAACAAAGTCGACTCCACTTCTTTCTTCACCTTTTCTTGTACCGAATAATCAGTAACCAATTCACTCAGACTATTCACATGACCATCATTCGGCCCCTCCCCACTGTTAGGCTCATCACCATTATCATCAACCATACACCTTCTATTAAGATCGGGCGTCATAAAAATCTCCTGATTTTCTGTACCAGCTTCTTCGTATGTTTTTTTGGGTATTATGCGGATTAAGAAGGCCAATGAACCGATAAATGTCAAATGGATCGTTATCATTCTCGAGTCTTTTCTTGGGTCGTTCATTGTTTCTAGGTGATACAGACTTGGACCTATTCCCCCTACCTTTTTTACCATACCTTTTCTTACCCACCTTACCGATCTTGAACACAGCAACATCTTGCTCAAAATTCTACCTCTCAACTGTCGCATAATCAGAAGGATTACTATGGTTACCTTGAGCATCGATATTTACCGTGTCTGTGACAATCTCCCCATCTTCCACACTATCTTCGACATTATGAACCTGCTGGGAATCGATACTATCAACCTTATGAACACCTACCTCTACACTAGTATCCACCATATTCGTATCCGGACCATCACCTTCTGCAGAACCAGCATCTTCAGTATCCAAATCATCAACACAATTTAGAATCCACTCCCCGGTTTCCTCCTCAACCTAAACCGCCACTGAAATCCCTCTCCATTGTAAATACACCTTTTCATTAATCCTCGAATCACTATTATATAGAACACCGATCATTGCATACGAAAAATCAACATCGTCACCCGTAACTCTTGCTCCTTATACTACTTTGCCATATCTAGAACTGATCGTCTCAAAAACCTGATCTATAGTTAAACTAAGAGGGACCCATGTAGCTTTAGCCATGCAACTCTTTCATAGGGTATAGCTTGACCCTTCCAACTATCTAAAGTAACAAAACATTTTTGCCAAACATCTGCATCTTTCACAAACCTTTCCTTCGCATCCTTGTTATGAAAATTCAATAGAATATGAAAACCTCCTATGTACTTAATCTTCAACATGTCAAGACCCACCCCTTTAAAAACTTATTTAACGAAGTAAATGTGTGAAAATCAATCACTCTCCCCACAACAGCCATATCAAACCACTGGTCAAATGCCTGAAAACTATCGTCCACCTTGATCGTGTGTATCGCTAAGTTCTGCTCTTTGTTATTAATCATCTCTTTGTAAGAACATACCCCTAATGTCCCTCCCCCGGATGACCTATCATTGTCCTTTACAACAGGAACTCCTTGCTCCGAAGCAGCAACAAACCTGATTTCAGATCTTGAATCCTTTTTCTCTGGCTTTCCTTCGTATCTTCTTTCTTCCTGATTGTCATAAACCTTAACCCCACCGATAAACCTAGCCCTTACCACAAACAACTTATAGCTACCAATCCAAACATCCTTCATATCATTCTCCATCATCCTTATGTCTCTAACATTCTTGAACAACAGAAAACCAAACCTCTTCCCCAGTCTATCTAGTTTTCTTGCGATATACGAGCCTTCAAAATCACCATAAGCCTGAAAACCCTCCTTGAGATCTGCCGACGAACACTTGCCTGGAAGATTCGACACAGAAAACTTGTGATCGGTTGTTTCTCCTTATGATTATTGTCGTTTGTCTGATGTCCTCTTTTCTTAAAAGGAACGTCTTACCATCCTTCTTCGTCAACCTTGCCTACGGAACCCTGCCGTCACATTCTCCTAAGTTTTCGGAGAAAAAACCCAACGTAGGTAGCTTGTTCAACATGTCCTCCAACCAAAGAAATTATGTATTAGAATATCTATCAACATTATTTTTAATGAGATTTCGTGGGACGGATCGGGTAGATAATTAATTAAGAGATTTTCCAGGTTTGGATTGATTTCCATTATCCTTTTTGTTGAATTTTGTTGTTATTATCTAATGCCAATTGATATGTCATTTACTTATTTTTAGTAGATAGTTACTTACGGATCTAGGACAATTTAGATAGGCGATGTTGTACTCTTTGTTGTCAAGGCTCACCTAGACATGCGCCTAGGGCCCACTCTTAACTTAATTAAAATTTGTTGATTCGTATATTTGAAACATATGATATATGAAATGCTTTTAATTAAGACACGAGAGACCTAGAAACATATTTAGAAATTGGACGTGAACGAGCTCTTAAGTATTCCATTCTTCTAGCTAGTTACCTCGAATCATTTACATAACTAGCGGGTTTATCATTTTACAAATTACATTTGGGGGGTATTGGGGGAAAAAATCAAATTTGGTGATGTAAGGAAATGGATTGGCGGCATCTAACAAATTAAAGATGATACCGCCAAACCATTCAACCACATTGATGCCGCCAAACCAGTTATCCACATTGATGCCGCCAATTCAAAGTGAGGCATCATTTCTTATATAAGGACGACCAGCTTCCAATTCTCTCCATCCCATTTACAACACAAATATATTCTATCATTACCACATATCTCAATCCCATTTACAACACCACATATCTCAATTGTTCTGGAGGGTACGTTTTTTTATTGATATTGGGTCGATGTTACATTCACATGGAGTTTTAACTGTTTTCGGCGGGGATGAGTCATGCTTAACAGCATCGTCTGCCGTTTCATCCCCCGCTTGGCATCGCTTTTCTGGGGTCCAAAAAAGCGGTGTCTTTGGATCGGTGTTACATCCACATTAAACTACACCTCTCAATACATCTACACGTGGTATAACACGTGTAGAATGCAACATTGAGGGTTTAGTTTAAAATATTAGAGAGTTATGGATCGTTGGGCGGGTCTACTTTCCAGGCAAACCCACGCCATCCGGTGTTGATGAATCACATCACGTCATTAGCGACTTGTCCGGCAACGGATGATGCGATTCTTCACCGTACTACTTTCGTATGGCAGGCTGGTTTGAACATTGGGTACTTGTAGATTTGGTACACATATTCAACGGGTAGAACCATGTTCTCCTGGATCAAATTCAGATAAGTTTGAATCTGAATGCGGTCCTGAGTTCCCGCTGACTGGAAAAGACAAGTTTCTGGGTGCGAAACAAAAACTTAATGAACTATGCAACAAAAACGGTGGTAGAATATTGGAATAGGTGATCTCGGAAAATATATTGTCTTGTAAATCCGTAGATTGTATAGTTTGAGTGACTAGTTTTGAAAAACAGTTGTTAAATAAATTTGTAATATTTGTTTTAAATAAATCTATCATATTTGTATTATTTGTTTGAGACATTCCAAAAATGGAAAGTCTGTGTGTTATTTGATTTAAATAAATCTATCCCTCCGAGCCGTTTTCGGGCCACCGGGATCAGGCCCCGGAGACCCGAAAACCGCCCGGACTTCGTGCGACGCCCGTGTGTTACCCAAGGGCAACGCGTCCGTCAGTCAGGTTACCTGTTCGGCAGGCCCAGCCAGGCTGCACAGAGGCCCAAAGAGGGCAGCCTGGCCCGTTTTCAACATAGTGTGGGTTTATAAGGCAAAACAATAATTAATGTTCATATATTTATAAGGCAAAACAATAATTAATGTTATAAAAAATGTTACAACAGGAAATTATGAACAGACTTTAATTCGACAATGTTACTGGTTAAACCAGTCCAGATCGTTCGAGGGTCCCTGATTCTGAAGACGTTCAGATTGCCTCATGGGTGGTTGGTTGGCGGGTGGGGCTCCTTCATTACCGTACTCGTTATCAGGAAAGAGGTTTAAATTCAGCGTGGTAGATGGTCCTGGCCGGCTTGAAGGTCCTTCATCACACGAATTATGCGGGGCATGGTAATGAAAATCACTAAAAAGGTCGTGATCAAACCGTGGCAACCCCTGTCCAACAGGCGTCACGTAACCCGGTGATGAAGGAAACACCCAACTATCTCCGATGCCAAATCCGCCTGCACGAAAGTTAGCTAGCGGACCCATCTCCCCCGGTTGACTGCCACCGGACCCACCAACATGACCAGTTCCCTGTACGATTGATCCACCCAATCCAAATGGAGTTCCCATCTGGTCCAATCCACTGTCCATGAATTGCGGGACATATCCCCCGGTCTGGTTCTGATTGTTGCTGGCCGCAACAGATGCACGAAACCCAGCGTCAGAGTGACTTCCACCAGCTTGGTCTTCATTTTCCGGAACGTTTTCCGGCACCTGACGGGGAGCGCGTCGCCGGCGCACCCTTTGAGGCCGTGCAGGTGCCGACAAGTTAACGGCGTCCATGGTAAGATGCGTCGGATTTTGTAAGTGTCCGGCGTTGTTTGACATCATCATACTGTGAAACGCCGTGTTTTGTATGCGCTCAAGCTGCGTGGCGAATGCCTGAGGATTATTAAAGGCCTCCTGAGATGACCGGTAAATATCACCCATGGCATCCCTCTGCAGCAAACAAAATTTTTAGTTAGAAACACCAAATTGCGAAAATAATTAATGTATGAATTACGCACGTAAAAATGCTTTATCATCAACTGGATTCTAGCACCGTCGTCTTGGAAACCGCCAGCTGGGGCCGGTGCTACACCCGGATTTCCAATAAATGCAACGGTACGCCCCATATACCATTGCATATAACCGGGCTGAGTTGAAGCTGTCCTTATGAGTTCAGATCGGATAACCGTGTTACGACGGTTATTCCATGCATTGACGTAGGCTTCATGCCTAGTCATCCAGTCCGCCCCGTTGTGTCCTTGCCGCCCCAAGGCATGCAGTGTTTCAAGCCGAGCCGTGGGTACGGCTAAGGTTATCTGGGGAGGTATGTACTGGACCATGCCGAATTGCCTCAAAACCCGTTGAGGGTAATGATGCTCAACGATCTCGAAGCATATAAGGGGACAGCAACTCCTCCAGCTTTCCATCCCGTTTGTGCACATTGCCGGTAGTCGGTCTAAAACCGAGTTGTAGGGGGTCCAGTTGAACTAAAAACAAACACTTAAGTCAGTAACAAAACACAATAAATGCATGATTAATACATACAAAAAACTAAAAATAATTACTAACATACCATCTCCTCGTTCAACGATTGTAGCTGTGAACGGTATGCCTTGAGGCAGTGTTGGGCCACCTCCGTGAACTTTAACCGCCGGTCTCGCCACCTACAAAATTAACATGTTAAAAAACGTGTTCAGAAAAAAAAATACAAAGGGATGCCATGCAGGCAAGTATAATCAAACTGGGATTTGCGATATATACCGAGCCGCTATCGGGCAAGTATAATCAAACCGGTTTGAGGGTGGTCGTGGCGCGAGACACCGGATCCTCTCCCATGCCCATACTTGAAGGAGCATCATGGGTCCGGTACATGCTTTCCTATCCGGCTGGGTGGCATCACAAAGCCGCCTGTATAAACAAGCCAGAACCGCACTGCCCCAGCTATAAGATGCTGTACGGTTTAGGTCTCGTAAAAATCTCAAGTAAAAAACATTTATTCTATTATTATTATTATCAGGGAGTAAGGTGGAACCGATCAAAAAGAAAAGGATTAAACGAGCACGAAAAATGCACTCTTCATCCGTAGCCTCTGCTTCAACAAAGTCCTGCTTTAGTTTATCAAGAATAACAGTACCAAAAACGGACTTGCCGGACATTTGGGCCTCTGTAGGCGTAACACCTAAGAATCGTCGGCACAAGGCTATTGCGTCGGCAGTAGACAAATTATCATCTACCCCAGACACAACAGCTCCCTCAATAGGCAACCCCCACAAGACGTTAACATCTTGTAAGGTGACAGTAGCTTCACCAAATGGAAGGTGGAATGTGTGAGTTTCGGGCCTCCATCGTTCCACCAAAGCTGTTGTCAAGGAGTGGTCAACGTATCGATAACCACAATCTATGAGGCCACCAAACCCTGCAGCATCGATAAGGTGACGAACCCGTCCTACAACAGGGTGGTCACGAAGTAACTTCCATATTCCTCTATCGCTGCGCTTCACCATCATGGCGGCATTGAAGTTTTCCTCGTCTGTGAAAACGTGAAAGGCACGATGTCGATCACGAAGATACAACACATCGTCGTTTAGGGGACCAGGGTGTAAGTTCATGTTTTGATTCATGGTGGGAGGAATTTGGTGGGTATGATTTTTTATGAATTTCAAAGGTTTCAGATGGAGATTGTAGTGTTGATGGTGTGTTCTTGGATGTGGGTGGTGCTCCTTCTTCACCTCAACCTCCATTTTATAACCTTCAAAGCCTGAATTCTTACACTCCCAAGAATACTATTTGCCTATCAAATCATCTGCAACTTACAAGACCATTGCATGCAATGCTAGAGACCTTGTGAGTGTGTCTTATAGGCTGCATGCTTTGCAGGTGAAGACTGATTTTCATTTGCTGGTTTTAATGCATGAAAATGGATTGGCGGGATCATGACGGCAACATTGAAGAACACACCAACTCAATTGGCGGTATCAATGACACCTTCAAATGGATTGGCGGCATCTAGAGGTGATCCCTCTATATGAATTGGCGGCATCTACACACTGACAAAACCTTAATTGATACCGCCATCCCATTTGGCGGCATCATCTTTAATTTTTTTGATACCGCCAATCCATTTCCTTACATCACCAAATTCAGTTTTTTCCCCCAATACCCCCCAAATGTAATTTGTAAAATGATAAACCCGCTAGTTATGTAAATGATTCAGTTACCTCATTTTTCCACAAATGGTCAAACACTAAAATGTTTGGTGCCATCTTGGACTCACGAGTTCATGTCCGAAAATACGACCATTGTGCCTAATTGGAAGACATATGCGCGTGTTAGTCTCGGTGGATGCGCGAAATCTGTTTTAAATAACCCAATCTTTTTTATCAAACCGTGAATTCCGTGAGAAATGTGGGAAAGGTGTTTAGTCATGGGTTCTTCCGTGCCGAAAGCCCGGTGGTATACTAGTGTGAGAGTGTTCGAGTTGGTCATGTGACGGTACCTGTGTCCTGTAGTGGCGGATGTAGCTTATCTTGAGGGGTACCACTCGTTACCCCTCAGCTTTCTTGACAGAGTACATTTTCAGTGCAATTTTTTTTTTCATTTTATGTAATTGCTACCCTTGAACAAGAATTTTAGTAGCTCGTGCTACTCTCAACTTTTCTTCTACATCCGTCACTAAGTACGTGGACCCGTACTTCATGGATTTAATTAGTTGGCCAAGTATGAAGGATGCATAGAAAAAATCTTCCACGTTTACGATATGTTACGTACACTTGATGTCCCAATGGTTCGTGTCTCTCTGTCTACAAAAGATAATATTCCTACGTGTGACCAAACGAATCTGCCTGATGCCTGCAAATCTTCATATCCAAACAAATAGAAGCTAGCCCATGCTAAAGGGCAAAATAATGCATATAGTTTTGACCATTATAAAAAGATGCAAAATCACTGAATATTATTTGGTCAACATGCATGATGGTGGCCATATGGGGATGTGGAATGGTTGACATTTCTGACTTGCTATCCACAGCTGTGAGCATCGTAGCAAAATAAAGAAGAGAAAGAATATATCTAAAAATTCTGGTCAAAGAGATAAAATGTTGATAACCTATCACTTAATCTTCTTCAAGGACTTTGTTATGTAATTGTTTCAAAAAATTAGAATGGATATGAAAGAAACTAATACGACCCAGATGAATATATAAATAATGATCAAGTAATATGACAACAACGCATTGTGCCAATTTTGGTTGTATAGGTTTCTCCATTTTTTTCTCTTTCTTTCTATTGTCACTCTTGTGGCTTGAGCTATTTCTTCTTCTTTCAATAGTTTTCCATGTAATCAAAGACCCGTTATGTCTCGTTCCAAGCAAAAAATGAACCATTTAAAATTCATTATGACCCACACATCACATCCATTGACAGGAATTAGCGATGGTTTATGAAAAAGAATAAAGGAAAGCTCGAAGGTCTCATAGGCTTTTGTTTCTTTGAAGGGTCATTTGATTAATATTCATTTTCTACTTTAATGGTGTACTAACCTACTTTATTCTTATGCTATTTATTTAGATTTTTTTTATTAGTTGCTCTATTTTCTATTGTGTTTCAAATAATTGTTAGATAACCAGAAAAGTAGAATAGAGAAACACAAATAGATAACACCTCATAAGCCAACACATAAATATAAATGTAGGAAGATTGCATGCAAATACCCAACTATAGTGTAGAAAAATCTAAAGCCCAAAAACAAAGCTAAAGCATAATTGTACCCTCCTCTCCTAAAAGTCACAAACTCTTATTTTGGATCATGTCTTCAAAGAGGTGCAACACTAGTAATCTTGTCTAATCCGCTCATTCAAGTCAATTTGGGTCTACCTCTACTCCTCTCCGCCACAATGAAAGTTTCCACTTCTTTGACTGGTGTTGTTGTATGTCTCCTCTTCACATGCCTATGGCATCTCAATCTCCCCTATTTTATCTCGTTTGATATATTAGTTATTGCTAATTACAATTCCCTAAAAACCTCATTTCTTATTCGGTATAACGTTGTGTGTCCACACATCCATCTGAATATCCTCATCTCTGTTACATTCATTTTGCAGGCATGCGTCTTCTTAATGGCTCAACAGTTGGTCTCATACAACATAGCAGGCCGTCTAATTACAACTCTATAATATTTCCCCTTTCATTTAGTTGGGAACCTTTTATCGCACAATACCCCAGTGGGTGCTCGACACCTACACCAGCCAGCATGTATGTGGTGGGTTACATCACTATCGCCCTGTCTCTTTGAACAAACGATCATAAGTACTTGAACTTAGTTACATGCGGAACCACGTGGCCCTCAATGGTGATCTGAGTCTCCTCGTTGTCGCCTACCCCACTGAAATCGCAATAGAGATACTCAGTCTTAGGGCAACTAATTTGTAACACCCCAACCGATGGCGGAAACATCGAGGTGTCACGTAGTGACGATTGTTCAAAAGCACATGGACTAAAATGTAAATATTAATAGCAAATAACTTCCATTATTCAAAATGAAATACAAAGAGTCTTAATAGATATCTCAAACATAGAAAATAAATGTTCAACTTTTATTTAAGCACTAGGTCCATCCTAAGCGTGAAAGCAAGTAAGATCAAACGTCACCTGAAACATGTACAAAATAATTTGTCAACACATATAATGTATTGGTGAGTACATCCGTTGGATATATATATATATATATAGTACAAAACGTTTCGCAATTCCTGTGTTGTATACCATTTGCAATTATGTAATTTAAGTAATGTCCGTTCAAAATCAACCCTATGTAGTAAGTATCAAGAATCAAGAATCAAAACGTTTTTAGTAATATGAATCACAAGACAATGACCAAGGTCTCTCAACAGAGTCACAAGGGGTATATACCATAGTACTATTCATTGAAATGCCAGGCCCTCAAAGGTTAATGATTTTGACAAGTCATAGACACACAAATTAACATAAAGCAAACACACAGGAGAATTGCTATTTTAGTAAGAGAAGTAATAGAAACTTGATAATAAGTACATGAATCACCCCAAAAATAGTAAAACAGTAAAAAGGGGAAAGATATACTCACAGTTTGCGAAAGCGATCGAAATCCACTTAAGCGGTTGTGAGCTAAGTAGTGAGAATTCCGAGGAATTCAACCTATAACGTATATAAATACTTAGTAAGGTGAAGTCTACAAAGTCTAAGGTATCTAGGGTCTAAGGCATTAGGGTTTGCTAAGTCGATTTGGGGAATTAGAGATTTTATGATTAGTCGAATTAATGTAAAAAGTTGTATATTAAAAATAATATACCAAAGTTGGTATAATTATTACCGATTAAATATTTAGATAACAATATGTTTGAATAATTAAGACAAAATAATTTAGTTAGTTACTTTAACTAAATTAAAATAATACGATAATCATAAATATATAAATAAATAATTTTTGTGTTACACAACGATTCAACAAAAAATATAATTAAGACATTAAACCAAACGAGTATTTCTATTTTATAAGAAAAACATTTATAAAATAGATGTTTAAATTGTATAAATAAATAAATGTTTTATTATGTCTAACTAAACGTAAATAAGACTAATAATACTATACGTGATCCAAAAATATTTATTTTATAGAAAATGGATGATTTCTGATGTAAACATATTAGAATAATTTTCCCATAATTTATATAAACTTATTTATATTTAAAACTGATTTAATGAGATTAAATCATGTTTAAATGATTAAAAATAAGAAAATTAATAAAAATAAGTGTTTTCTAACCCAAATATTTTTATTTCAGATTAGAATGGTTAAAAATAATTACCCAAAAAGTTTGAGGTTAAAATCATTAAAAATGAATTTTTTATCAATTAATTATGATTAAATCAAATAAATTCAATAAAAATATAAAAATATGACATTTTCCAGAAAATAAAAGTGTAATAATTTTCTTTATGGTGTCAAGTTGCTACTCCTAAATTTTCATAATTTTTGAAGCAACAGTGAATTTATTATGAATATTTCATGCTTTGAGTACTTTTATAATTAAACTTTAATGGAAATTGAATAAAATAATTATAAGTAAAAAAAAATGAGCAAAAAGGGTGGAGAAGACAAGACTCGATCCTGAGTCTCTCCAACCCAAATCAGAATCTTTACCACTACTCCACCAAGTAGTTTTGTTAGTAACTTGAAAATAATAAATATTTAACATATATGTTCAACACCATCTTCTTCCCCAACTATCTACCTAAGAACCCTAACCCTCACCCTAAAACTAATAAGCCGATCAAGACTGAAATAACAGTCAAGAATAGAGGGCTTTTGATCAGAAAGAGTCGACAAACAAAACGGCATAACCAAACAATGACTTACAGGTTCGATTTAGGATCAAAAAGAAGCCATAAAGTTCGAAGTTTTGAGGCAAAATATGAGCGATTCTGGTCACGTTCAATCGAGTTTCGTGTGGGTTTAGAAGGTATGTAAGTGCAGAAAACAAATGGCGTGGGTTATTTGTATATGTCACGAATGAAACGGCCTCTTTAAGCGAGTTTATAAATTCCGGTCATAAGCATCGACGGTTACAAAGGAATCCGGTTTAATTCCTGAATTAATGACCTTAATACATGGTTTCTTTGATGAAAATGGTTGCACAATCAAGGAGAATAGTTTAGGAATGATTAAATGTTGAAACAGATAGTATTTAACCCAAATGAAAAGTGACCGGAAAAGCTCGCCGGCCGGATCTGTGTGTGCCGGAAAAAAAACGAGATGAAACAGAATGCAACACAAAATTTTTTTTAAACTTTCGTTCTTTGGCAAAACAAGTCCCTCCAGTTTGATAAGTTAAGTTTAGTGTGAATTTGTTAATTATTTCCTTATAAAAGTTAATTAAGTTAATATAACTTACCTTAAAAGTTTCTAAAACCTTTTAACTTTATAAAACTAAAATTTTTTTATAGAATCTTTTACGAATACGTTACGCATTTGATTAAAACTTATACCCGATCCACAATAAATATAAATGGTAAATTTTAGCCCGCTCAAAAATTAAATTTAAAAACGACGAACTTACAGGGACTATAATGGAAATATTTGAAGGGCTATTAATGTCAATTAGGTGAAAGTCGAAGGTGACGGATGTCACAGTCTCCCCTACTTTAGAAAATTTCGTCTCGAAATTTCTTTTAAGTGAAAGTTTCTGTGAAACATAAGGCGTTGCAAAAGTCAAGTGATTTTAAAATAACTGCAACAGTCATGTTTTTAACAAAATTTAAAGTAATTGTTTTATATCCAAAGTAAAAGTTTCTAAATCTTTGATAGTTGACCCGAGATTAGTAAGTTAAGATTTTAAATGAGAAAGGTTTTGGGAACGTGTAACGGGTGAAGGCAAAGGCACTAATGAAAGTAGTCTCCCCTACTTTAGAAAGATTTCCGACTGAACTTTATTAAGGACATGCAAAAGGATTTTGACCAACAGAGAGTGTAAATGTATACAAAGTTTAAGGTTTTCTATAGAGGTGGTTAACAAGGAAGGCTCCAACAAAACCAATTGAAGCTCATGTAAAATGTGCTTATTGAAAATACTAGCTATTAGTCAACGATCTAATGAAGGGGTAAATGTAAACTGATGGGTAGGTTCTTGGTTAGACTCCTAGTCCGTTCCCGCAGTATCGTTTATGCTTATATATAGGGTGTACCGCAGCTGACCTACCACACTCCCGATACTTTGGACTCGTACTGATTGTCTACCAACAACCTAAATAGAATTACACACCATCCTCATGTACCTGTAAACCCATGATTGCGTTCCGGACCGTAATCATCGATTTACCTTACACTTGGGTGTTATGCTTTTCCATAACCCTATCCTAAGTAATACTAGAAACAAATGCGTGCAACCAATATGTAATAGCCACTGTAATGAAATAATGTTCAATCATGACATGGTTAGAGGTCCTTCCCTTTCGGGTTTGCCCTTTAACCGTAATGAGAGTAACGTGTAAGTAATAGACATGGTTAGAGGTTCTTCCCTTTCGGGTTCACCTTTAACCGGTAAATTTCTGTTCACATCGTTGGGCTCTAAACACCCATATTGATAAACTCCGAGATTTACACTGTTCCCATCGGATTAAAGAAATACTCTAATCCGAGTCGTACGTGGGCACTGGCTTAGATCCCATACGAGTTATCAACTAGTATATTCATTGGCCATGACGATGAACAAAATAATGTAAAGTATAGCAGGGTTTTGCTCAAAACAGGAAAGAAAATGTGCATACCGAATATGCGTTAAGTAAGCATATAAGTATAGCATAAAATTTCGACTGAAAGAATAGTATAACATAAATCGAATAAATCGCACAATTGCACAAATTGAAAGTAAACGAGTTGAATTAATGCAAATAGGCAATGTGAAAATAATCACAAATGACGTGTTTAGAAATAACTATGAATAAAAATGGTGCAAGAATAAAATAATGAAATTTACGAAACAAAAGTTTTGCGACTGAAAGAGTAAAAGTGTAAAAGGTAAATTTTCGCAATTTACTCGACTTTGTGATATTGTTGAAAGAATAGTAGTAATGTATGAGACTAACTTTTTAGAAATCGAAGTGTGTTTTAGATTCAAAACAGGTTCACATAAAAAGGTTTTGTAGATACCCATTTTCATGTGTTTACGAAAAGTCGAGTTTGAAAAGTGTTATAAGGCATATTAACAGTTGCAAGTTTCTCCCGAAAACATATATTGGGTAGGTTGTATGAAAATAAAAGGTTTACATTTGATAAAATACGCACTACAAGTTTATAGAATGCAAAATGAAACCATTTTATGAAGTATGTGTAATTCTAGTGTGTGTTAAAAGACCATGATTTAAAATGACGTGAATGATAAGATTAACGTATGTAATAGATTATCAATATTTAAGAAAATTCATAATCAACGAGATGTAGAAATAGATCCTTGAGATGTGGATTTCACTCCTAACTCAAAGATGTATTTCAAAATTGAAAACGATTGTGGAATGAAACCAATCACTAAGTTAAGGATATCACTCCCAGCTTAGTGGTTAAGTTTCTTTTTGAAGGAAATACTCTTTGAGGTGTGGATGTCACTCCTATCTCAAAGATATATTCCTAAGATAAATAACCTATAGAGGAGTGAAACTAATCACCAAGGTATGGATAACACTCCTAACTTGATGATATCGTTTCGTTTGTGAAATACGAGTGTCTTCTTCGCCAAGAAAAAATATCGAAAGAATAACGAGAAATAATCATAACGAAAATATCTTGAAAGAAAAAAATATAAGAAGTAAGAGAAATATAAACGAGAGGACTCGTGAAAGTAAACTTAGTTATAGTCTAGGCTAAAAGGCATTCTAATAACCTAATTCCCTATAACCATGGCTCTGATACCAATCTGTAACACCCCAACCGATGGCGGAAACATCGAGGTGTCACGTAGTGACGATTGTTCAAAAGCACATGGACTAAAATGTAAATATTAATAGCAAATAACTTCCATTATTCAAAATGAAATACAAAGAGTCTTAATAGATATCTCAAACATAGAAAATAAATGTTCAACTTTTATTTAAGCACTAGGTCCATCCTAAGCGTGAAAGCAAGTAAGATCAAACGTCACCTGAAACATGTACAAAATAATTTGTCAACACATATAATGTATTGGTGAGTACATCCGTTGGATATATATATATATAGTACAAAACGTTTCGCAATTCCTGTGTTGTATACCATTTGCAATTATGTAATTTAAGTAATGTCCGTTCAAAATCAACCCTATGTAGTAAGTATCAAGAATCAAGAATCAAAACGTTTTTAGTAATATGAATCACAAGACAATGACCAAGGTCTCTCAACAGAGTCACAAGGGGTATATACCATAGTACTATTCATTGAAATGCCAGGCCCTCAAAGGTTAATGATTTTGACAAGTCATAGACACACAAATTAACATAAAGCAAACACACAGGAGAATTGCTATTTTAGTAAGAGAAGTAATAGAAACTTGATAATAAGTACATGAATCACCCCAAAAATAGTAAAACAGTAAAAAGGGGAAAGATATACTCACAGTTTGCGAAAGCGATCGAAATCCACTTAAGCGGTTGTGAGCTAAGTAGTGAGAATTCCGAGGAATTCAACCTATAACGTATATAAATACTTAGTAAGGTGAAGTCTACAAAGTCTAAGGTATCTAGGGTCTAAGGCATTAGGGTTTGCTAAGTCGATTTGGGGAATTAGAGATTTTATGATTAGTCGAATTAATGTAAAAAGTTGTATATTAAAAATAATATACCAAAGTTGGTATAATTATTACCGATTAAATATTTAGATAACAATATGTTTGAATAATTAAGACAAAATAATTTAGTTAGTTACTTTAACTAAATTAAAATAATACGATAATCATAAATATATAAATAAATAATTTTTGTGTTACACAACGATTCAACAAAAAATATAATTAAGACATTAAACCAAACGAGTATTTCTATTTTATAAGAAAAACATTTATAAAATAGATGTTTAAATTGTATAAATAAATAAATGTTTTATTATGTCTAACTAAACGTAAATAAGACTAATAATACTATACGTGATCCAAAAATATTTATTTTATAGAAAATGGATGATTTCTGATGTAAACATATTAGAATAATTTTCCCATAATTTATATAAACTTATTTATATTTAAAACTGATTTAATGAGATTAAATCATGTTTAAATGATTAAAAATAAGAAAATTAATAAAAATAAGTGTTTTCTAACCCAAATATTTTTATTTCAGATTAGAATGGTTAAAAATAATTACCCAAAAAGTTTGAGGTTAAAATCATTAAAAATGAATTTTTTATCAATTAATTATGATTAAATCAAATAAATTCAATAAAAATATAAAAATATGACATTTTCCAGAAAATAAAAGTGTAATAATTTTCTTTATGGTGTCAAGTTGCTACTCCTAAATTTTCATAATTTTTGAAGCAACAGTGAATTTATTATGAATATTTCATGCTTTGAGTACTTTTATAATTAAACTTTAATGGAAATTGAATAAAATAATTATAAGTAAAAAAAAAATGAGCAAAAAGGGTGGAGAAGACAAGACTCGATCCTGAGTCTCTCCAACCCAAATCAGAATCTTTACCACTACTCCACCAAGTAGTTTTGTTAGTAACTTGAAAATAATAAATATTTAACATATATGTTCAACACCATCTTCTTCCCCAACTATCTACCTAAGAACCCTAACCCTCACCCTAAAACTAATAAGCCGATCAAGACTGAAATAACAGTCAAGAATAGAGGGCTTTTGATCAGAAAGAGTCGACAAACAAAACGGCATAACCAAACAATGACTTACAGGTTCGATTTAGGATCAAAAAGAAGCCATAAAGTTCGAAGTTTTGAGGCAAAATATGAGCGATTCTGGTCACGTTCAATCGAGTTTCGTGTGGGTTTAGAAGGTATGTAAGTGCAGAAAACAAATGGCGTGGGTTATTTGTATATGTCACGAATGAAACGGCCTCTTTAAGCGAGTTTATAAATTCCGGTCATAAGCATCGACGGTTACAAAGGAATCCGGTTTAATTCCTGAATTAATGACCTTAATACATGGTTTCTTTGATGAAAACGGTTGCACAATCAAGGAGAATAGTTTAGGAATGATTAAATGTTGAAACAGATAGTATTTAACCCAAATGAAAAGTGACCGGAAAAGCTCGCCGGCCGGATCTGTGTGTGCCGGAAAAAAAACGAGATGAAACAGAATGCAACACAAATTTTTTTTTAAACTTTCGTTCTTTGGCAAAACAAGTCCCTCCAGTTTGATAAGTTAAGTTTAGTGTGAATTTGTTAATTATTTCCTTATAAAAGTTAATTAAGTTAATATAACTTACCTTAAAAGTTTCTAAAACCTTTTAACTTTATAAAACTAATTTTTTTTTACAGAATCTTTTACGAATACGTTACGCATTTGATTAAAACTTATACCCGATCCACAATAAATATAAATGGTAAATTTTAGCCCGCTCAAAAATTAAATTTAAAAACGACGAACTTACAGGGACTATAATGGAAATATTTGAAGGGCTATTAATGTCAATTAGGTGAAAGTCGAAGGTGACGGATGTCACATAATTCTTAAGCATTTGCCCTCAAAAGCTGCTCGTATTTAGGACCTGCTTAGTCTCCGCAACAAACACAATACCATCATCAAAAATCATGCACCATGGGATTGTCTTTTGAATCAACTTTGAAAACTCATCTAGGACAACAATAAAAAGAAATGGACTCAATGCAAACGCTTGATGGGGTCCTACCTCCACAGGGAAGAAATGGACTCAATGCAATGAAAACTCATCTAGGACAACAATAAAAAGAAATGGACTCAATGCAAACGCTTGATAAAGTCCTATCTCCACATGGAAGAAATATGTATGCCCTATAGGTGCATGAACATTAGTTTTATTTCTAAATCTTATAAAACAGAACTTGTAAATGATAATCAAACTACTAAAATATATTTAGCTAAATGATACGATTTAGGTTTTTTTTTTTTATTTTTTTCTTAGAACTGGTAAGTGGTAACTAGGGCTGCAAACGAACCAAACGAACACGAACAAGACTTTGTTCGTGTTCGTTTGTTAAGAAAGTTATGTGTTCACGAACAGTTCATGAACACTTACTGAACAAGATTTTTTGTTCGTGTTCGTTTGTTAAGAAAACACTCATGTTCGTGTTCGTTTGTTAATTTTGTTCATGAACGCATACGAACACAAACGAACATTAATGAACACAAAGAAGTGTTCATGAACCCAAATGAACACAAAGAAGTGTTCATGAACGGAAACAAACACAAACGGACATATTAACTTTTTAATAACATCGAAATTACATACATTAAGACATTAGCTAGATCTACCCAAAATATAACCTAATTGTCCAAACATACTTAGTACTGGAGAAAGGCATTGGAGGTGGATGGCAGAGGGCATTGGAGGTGGAGGGCATCAACGCTGGAACGTGGAAACATATAATGAGTTTAGATACAAAAAGTAGGTTTATTGATATCATATAGTCATATATTTAACTCATATATATTATTTATTGGGTAAAATAAACAAAAATAAAAAAGTATAAAAATTAAAAACCTTAATAAACTATCGAACACAAACGAACATAAACGAATACGTTACCGAACGTTCACGAACATAAACGAACGAACGCGACCATTGTTCATGTTCGTTCGTTTAACTAAACGAACGGAAATTTTTGTTCGTGTTCGTTCATTTATTAAACGAACGAACACAAACGAACCTCCCGCCAAACGGTTCATAAACTGTTTGCAGAAAGTTCAGTTCGTTTGCAGCCCTAGTGGTAACACATACCATTTATTCCTACTCTTAATTTTACACAAAGGTGCATGTCTATAAGACTCGATCCCCAATCTCATACGGTCCGAACAAAGCCCGATGCTTTGCATTGTGATTCGTTTTCAAAGTCGGATTCTAACATGACTTGGAAAAAAAGAATATTTAGAAAAGCTTTGGAAGTCGTCAAACGAATTTTGTTGTAGTTTATTAAAAAACATTCAAATTGCAAAAGAAATAAAGTGGATTTATATTGTGTGTTAAAAAAAAGGTTAAAAACCGATATTAATGCCTAGTTATACCCGAACCCCTTCATATAGAGATGCACAAAACGGGTTTTTATATAACCCAAAACCGGGTATGCTCGGGTTTTTTATTGGGTTTTGTTCGGGTAAAGGTGGAACATGTTCCGGTGGTTCCGGATAAGTTTCGTTTTCTTATCTAGGGCATAGAACCGTTGTGTACCCGCAGATCAGGTAGGAACTCGTTCCGTGTCATGCTCTACCCGATTACATAGTGTATGGTTTTTTTTTTCTTAATACCCGTACCTGATCACTACCCGGTTTCTCTAAACACCCAATTTTTCAATACCCGGTCATAGCCATTTGGCTGTGTATATAGGATTGGGTTTTTTCGTAGCCCAAAGCTAAAAAGGCCCACCGAAAATTAATAAAGCCACAAGTCCACTCCCAAATTGTTATTACAGCAGTTAAAACGATCTCATGGTAGCACGAAAGGGGTAAGAGGCATTGGTGGCAGTTAAAACGATTTCGGGTTCGATTCTTGAGCTAGTCGGGTTTTACCAGTAATTTTGCCTACGGGCGGGTGGGTTACTCGGTTTTCCCCGGAATTGGTGTTTGACTTTGAGTACTCGATTTGTGGAAAGGGTGTCTCGGGAGTGCTCGGGTTTGATTTATTTGATGGCGTTCCACCTCCGGCCCCTAACCATATCAGCAACAAGCCCCATGTGTTGTACTAAGGTATGAATCCACAATATTTAATTCATAGGGTTTGTCTTTTAGACTTTTATGATCAACTAATTATTAATCAGTTAATTTCTAGGGGCTAGTCTTACATATCACGTCTCATATCTCTAAAAGGTTTTATAAATATACACAGCTCATACTGTGTTTTTATAAAAGTGTTATGCGTTTAGTTAAGTGGATTGTAGAATGCTAATTTTTGGTCATGGTGTGCTTGAATAATTGAAATCTTTAACTATATGATATTGAGGTGGTTTAAATCATAGTTGTTAAAAGTCATCAGCTCTTGCGCCTAGGCCCATTTTTAGGCGAGGTGAGACAATTGCGCCTTTAGTCAAGGAAATTGCGCTCTAATTCTCCAGTAGATGGTTTAGGCGCAAATTCCGACAAGATTTCCAAATTCCTGAGAGTTTCAGCCAAATTATCTAAACTATGACTAGATTCCAGCCAAATTTATACTTTTATGATTTTATCTAAGGAAAACTATTTTTATACACTAACACACTATTATTTTAAGACTTTCGATACTAATAAGATGATATTAAATGTTATCTAATAACTTTTGTTTATTTTATTTGAGGAATATATTTTTACTTCTTTTCTTTGTTCGCCTTTTTTATCTCAGACCCTCGCTTTTTTGCGCCTTGAGTGCGCCTAGCGCCTTTGATAACTATGGTTTAAATGGTATTGAATGATGGAATTGTTGGAATGCTTGTCGATTTAGGGGTGTCTATGCATGGAGTGCTTTAATCTCTCCACCAATTTGCATACTGCTTCGTTTGTGTTGAATTGTCTCATCCTAAGGTGCAATCCGCACGCAAGACGCATAGGTATGGCTCACAGCCTAGGCACAAGTCGCTAAAAAAGCGATGGTTTTTTTTTAAGCATAGGGTAAAAATACTATTTTAGGTGTTTTGGACATGTTTTAGGTTTGTTTAAGGTTAGTTTAGGCTGTTTTAGGTTGATTCCAGGCTTCTTTAAGGCTAGTGTTATTGTCTTCGGCCTGTTCAAACATGTTTAGACAATTTTTTGGCTTGAAATTCCGCTTGAGTGCCTGAGAATGCGCCTATTCAGGCGAGGCACATAGGCTATGCTGTGCCTTTGCGCCTACTGTGCTTTTGACAACATAGGGGTCATCTGGTGCGGCGAGATGCTATATTTGTTAGGGATACCCATACATGATATGATTAAAAGATGCATATTAAGTGTTTGATGCAAGTCTTGTTTTAAGTTTAGAAATTGATGGGTTCTGCACATGTTTTCAGTTCTACACACTTTTTATGCATTGTTTTGATAGCTATAACCAACTGAACAGGTAAATTTGCGACTTGATTATAATAATAACACCAACGATAATCTCAACAAAACAAACACACATATCGCAGAAAACATATAACATACAAAACAAAACATGTCCTAGTGTTCCATCGATTAAGTGTGTTTCTTACTTGTGTGTTCTTTGTGACCGTGTGTATGTTTTATTAGGTTTCAGATTCATGTTTTTGAAATCTGTAGCCGTATATCGCTGATTTGGAATCATGAATCTGACATTAGCGTAATCAATGCTAACGCGGGAAGATAGTGGAGCAACAGTAGATTGGTGAGGACAATATGTGTGGTGTGTCATGTTTGATGTTCATGTTATGCGTATGCGTGTGTTGTGTGATGTGCATTCTGGATGTTATGTATGCTATGTGATATGTATGTTTCTTTTATTGTGATATAGCTTTTGGACTTAAGAAACAAGTTGCATTGCTAATTGCTTTGAAAGCTAATAAACTTAATAGACAAATACACAAATATAAGACACAACTTATATGGTACATGAATCTGTCTCTAGCAAAAAAAAGATTAATAATAACTTGTATCCTTTTCGGACTCGATGATGTAACTAAAGCCACTAAAACATGGCATTTCCAGAAGCTAGAAAGATCTGCACATTATTCATTCAATCACTATCTCTGATAAGCCACCTTCTCCATTGAACCCAACTCCAAACTGTTTGTGTCCACAACATTCCTTTCGAAAGCTTTTGCAACATCCGCCTACATGCCTCGTCTCCAACCCATGATGTTGGCAACAATGTCTTACCATTTTCCCCAATTCCTCTTCAGTTATGTACTCTTTTGCATGATGATGGTCATGATTCATATCGCTGTGTGTTTCATGGTTCGATAGGCTTTTTTTGTGGGTTATTTGATCATGACAGCGGTCGCTTTTCTTGTTAAGTATGATATCACAACTACGAGTCCGTCTAGTCTGTGATTCAATATCCAAATCTTGGTGTGATTCATCACCACATGAATCATCATGACCACAGCAGCCGTGATTTGTGTGTTCTTGTATCTCGTGCTTGACGACATGGACGTCATCATCATTATGAGCACAACAACTATGTTTGCTTTCTGTCGCTGCTACCGAGTGCTTTACATCATGGACATCTTCATCATCATGTCCGCAATGCTTCATTTCAAGTACATGATCATGAGCACAGCAGCCATGGTTTTTGTGTCCTTGTATTTCATGGTTGGTCTCATGGACCTTGTCATCCTTATGAGCACAATAACTATGTTCGCTTCCTATGGCTTGTACCGAGCGTTTTACCTCATGCACATCTTCATCATCATGTCCACAATGCTTCACCTCATGTACATGGTCATGACCACAACAACCATAGTTTTGGTGCTCACAACTTGGTTTGCTTCCACTGTCTTGAACCGAGTGCTTTACCACATGCGTATCTTCATCATCATGTCCATGATGCTCCACTTCATGTACATGATCATGACCACAGCAACCATGTTTATTTTCACTTTCTTGTACCGAGTGGCTAGCCTCATGTATCTTAGCATCATGTGCACAGCAACTACGTTTATCTTCCGTTTTCTGTACCGAGTGCCTAAACTTATGTACTTTATCATCATGCCCACAGCAGCCTTTCTTTTTTTCACAATTTGTGGACTCATGCTTATGAGACAAACATTTCACATGCTTGTGAGATGAATGGCAATGTTTATGGTTATGCGAAGAACCTGAATGTTTGTTTGAGGTTTTTGTGACAGTTGTAGCTCTTAACAACAGCATGCTGTTAAGAATCACTACCAAACATGTCCCAACATCCGCTAAAACCGCAGCCCAAACTAGCGGATGGCCTGCAATAGCCAATGCAATTATAGCAGCCTTGGTAATAATAGCAAGAAAAATATTTTCAAATATTTTTCTCCGTGTTTTCCTCGCGAGTCTCACTGCTATTGGTATTTTCCGTATATCGTTCGACATTAAAATCACTTGCCCGGTTTCAGTTGCAAGTGCAGATCCTGATATCCCCATTGAAATCCCAATATCTGCAGTGGCTAAAGCAGGTGCATCGTTAATTCCATCGCCAACCATTGCCGTTGGAGATAACTTTTGAAAGTCTTTGATAATTTTGGCTTTATCTTCGGGTAAAAGTTCTGCGTGCATCATCTCTAACGCACCCTCTAGCTGCAAAATCATCGATAAAGTACAAAATCTTTAACTTTGAACACTTGTGGTTACTGGTTGGTATTTAAGTTTTACCTCATTTTGTGCATGATTGGCTGCAGCTTGACAATCTCCTGTAAGCATAGCTGTTTTGATGCCCATTGATTTGAGTTCTTTGAGTGCTTCTTTTGCACCCGTTCGACATGCATCAGATAGATTAAAGACTCCGGATACTGAAGAGTCTAAAAATATGTACCCGGTTGACTTTCCGTCCATGTTTTTACTTGCACTATGCAATACTAGATCACAAACCAAATACAGATTATTAACTTACAAATGTATGTAAATTAAAGGGATAATCACATAAACAAATAATTAACATTTTCTAATTTCTATTTCAGGTTTTCGACTTTGTTTCAGCCCGTAAAAACTTTCTAAAAATAGAAATTTTGTAAAGGTTTTGTGCAACTAATACTACATAACACCAAAAAAAAAAAACAAAAAAACAAAAAAAAAACACACAAATGGCAATTTTTACCTGTTGAATTACATCCTGCTCTAATTGCAATCTTTTGGTTCCCAACATAAATCTTTTTTCCTTCAATTTTACCGCAAATTCCTTCACCAGGAAAATTTTCAAATTCTTGAACATTGTCTGGTTGCGCTTCGACAGAATTAGACTGTGCATAGTCTATAAGTGCTGCAGCCATGGGATGACTAGACATACTCTCGACGCTTGAGACCCTTCAAATTTTCAACAAAAAAGTAAATAAATAAACATCAAATAACCAAACATCATATGAGCATTTTGATAGTTTGTAAGTTTATAACTTACCAGTATAGCAATTTTTCCATGCTGATATCATCTCTAAGTGAATGGAAGTTTGAGACTGAAAACTCTCCTCTAGTGATCGTCCCGGTTTTATCAAAAGCAAATATTTTAACTTTCGAAAGTGTTTCTAGGTATTCTGCACCTTTGATCAAGAGCCCGGTTGTAGCTGCTTTTGATAATGCACAATATGTAGCAACTGGTGTCGACAGAATGAGCGCGCATGGACATGAACTTACCAAAACTACCAAAGCCAGGTGATACCATTGGTCTAAATTGTGAAGTCTCATAGCAGCTGGTATCACAGCCAAACCGGCTGCTACAACAACAACAGCTGCAAATTCACATGAACCAAAACTTGTGTTAGCTAGCATGAATGATTTATCGTTTGGGGATAGACGAACTAGGGGGTGTTTGGATGTGCATTTTGAAAGTATTTAAGTGATTGCATGCTCAAAATCATTTTTTTTAAAGCTGTCGTCATATCCAGACACCCCCTTTAATAGGTTTTAACAATGGATTAGCGAGTTTTACCTGGCGTGTAGTATTTGGCGCATTCGTCTATATATCTTTGAGTTTTACATTTATTATTTTGAGCTTGTTCGACAAGCTTTGCCATTTTTGCGACTACTGAGTCTTCAGCTAGGACAGTAGTATTAATGCTAATGTAACCTAAAGACAGATAGCAAAAAAAAATAAAAAGGTTAGCATTTAGCAAAGCATTCAATGGTTCCCTTTGTACTTTGACTTTTCAAGTCAAAAGAAACATTTTCCAATTCAATAAATATAATTTTTGTCTTACAAATAATAAAAAATAATTATGAAATGTGGTTTATATTACAAACTTTGATGTGTTTAGCAATCATTTGTTTTTAAATAGTGAAAAGGGAAATCTATTTTTGAACTTAAAAAGTAGAATGTTTGACCACAAAAGTCAACGCATACCATTTAAGTTTATTGTGCCAGCCCAAACAGTAGAATCTACTTGTTTTGATACAGGAAATGACTCTCCAGTTAAAGCTTTCTCATCAACATCACATGACCCATGCACAACGATTCCATCAATCGGGATAACTTCGCCAGCCTTAACAGCAAGCTTTGTGTTAACCGCGACTTCACTAGCGTTAACTTCTTCGCCGTTGCTGGCCAATACAGCTTTTTGTGGGGCCATATTCATCAACGATGACATTACAGCAGTGGCCTACACATTGATATAACTTGCATGATGAGTTTGTAAGTGGTATATGTATATTCAAGAACAAGTTTTATAAAACTTGTGAACCTTGTGAGATGCCCGCGATTCGAGCCATTCTGCTGTAGTGAATAAAAACACAATTGTTCCTGCTTCCCAGTAATCTTTCAGAAAAATTGATCCAGCAACTGCAAGTACAATTTGATTTTTTTAAAAGAAAAATATGCAGGATATTAAAATATGTAAACTTAGTTCCTTAGTTTTTTTTAGTTCTTTTACAAAATAAAAATGCTCTGTGACTGCCGGCAAACCCAGGATATTCGGATCGGATAAAAGATTAGTTTTACAGGTTTTGGCTGATCGCCGGTCAGTTTTATGGTCCGATCGTCGGTTCATCGATCCAACCACCGGTTTGTTGCACATCCGTTCCGGGTTTCAAAACACTGCCTCCACAAGCTACTCTACCAATACTCTTGGTACCACACACCCGTAAGGGTAGTGGTATTTGCAACCTACTCCACCTCACCTACCCTGTGTTAGACCAATCCTGCGTTGTCATGTCATTTATACCATCAACTACCCTAAAACTATTCACCACTTCAACATTCCACCTAAGTACCCTCTAACCATTTTTCTTTTAAAGAAATAAATAAAACGAAGTGATTGGATGGTTGGAGGCTGAGTCCACAATTAAGGGTGTTTAATGAATCGAATAAGGAATTTTCGAATTAATCGAATCAATTTTTTTGAATTTTTAATTTTTTTTGTACGTGAATTCATATTCAATTAAGATCCTTATTATTTTATTCGTATTCGTTTTGTATTAGAAACTCGAATTCGAATTTGATTTAATTCAAATTCACCATAAATAATAAGTATTTTATTTATAGTTTTAAAACTACTACAAACTCATTATTTTAAAATATAAAATATGAATATGCAATACCAATAAACGTCATATGTCATAAACGAGAATGGTAAAAGTAATAGAAAGTTCGGTCTTCTAGAGTTTTATGATATTTAAGGTATGTAAAATACGGTTTTGGTAAAAGTCATAGGGACTACAGGTTTTAGAGTTTGGCCCAAATTTATAAGTTTTTTTTTTTTCAATGTGTGTGTATATATTTAAATATCTATATACATATATATATATATAAATCATAAAAAAAATTTGTACGTGAATTCATATTCAATTAAGATCCTTATTATTTTATTCGTATTCGTTTTGTATTAGAAACTCGAATTCGAATTTGATTTAATTCAAATTCACCATAAATAATAAGTATTTTATTTATAGTTTTAAAACTACTACAAACTCATTATTTTAAAATATAAAATATGAATATGCAATACCAATAAACGTCATATGTCATAAACGAGAATGGTAAAAGTAATAGAAAGTTTGGTCTTCTAGAGTTTTATGATATTTAAGGTATGTAAAATACGGTTTTGGTAAAAGTCATAGGGGACTACAGGTTTTAGAGTTTGGCCCAAATTTATAAGTTTTTTTTTTCAATGTGTGTGTATATATTTAAATATCTATATACATATATATATATATAAATCATAAAAAAATTTTGTACGTGAATTCATATTCAATTAAGATCCTTATTATTTTATTCGTATTCGTTTTGTATTAGAAACTCGAATTCGAATTTGATTTAATTCAAATTCACCATAAATAATAAGTATTTTATTTATAGTTTTAAAACTACTACAAACTCATTATTTTAAAATATAAAATATGAATATGCAATACTAATAAACGTCATATGTCATAAACGAGAATGGTAAAAGTAATAGAAAGTTTGGTCTTCTAGAGTTTGTGATATTTAAGGTATGTAAAATACGGTTGTGGTAAAAGTCATAGGGACTATGGGTTTTAGAGTTTGGCCCAAATTTATAAGTTTTTTTTTTCAATGTGTGTGTATATATTTAAATATCTATATACATATATATATAAATCATAAATTCGTATTCCATTTACTGAACTCGAAACGAATTGAATCGAATTCGAACTCTTGAGAATCGAATCGATTTTTTAATAATCGAATCGAATTGAGTCGAATTTTGAATTTGTCGAATCAGAAACAAATTCTGAACATCCGTACCCACAATTAACCATACCGTTTCAACATGTGGAAGGGGATGGTGACCGGTGTACCGTGCGAGTACGGTACCAACTTAGCACTCCACCCATTCCTCCCCCTTAAAGTATAAAGTGTTTTGAAGATAAGTTTTTGATGTTTTTGCAAAAGTAGGAAGAGTTTTCTTTTTTAGGATGACACTTTAACCTTTTTCCGGTCCGAAACTTTTCCTTTTTCTTTTTTGTGAGAATGGCTTTAAAAGAGGAAAGGCCCTAAAGGTTTGATATATAGCCAACAAGCAATGTTAAGAAATGCATATGCCCTTTGTCAATCATGAGCCACATATATATACCCAACAAAATAAGCAATAAAACCTAACCGTGAAATGTAAAAATTTAAAAATACCGGAAAATTCTTTTTTTTTTTTTTTTTTTTTTTTTAGTTTAGAATAGCCACATATGTATACCCCATAAAACATAACCGTGAAATATAGATTTAACCTGAGCCAAAGTAAGTGTGTAAAACAAAGGTATGATAAAGATCTTAATTTTTTTTATATAAATTATCTAAGTATAGATTTAACAAATTGTACCATTTAAACCGAAACAAATGGGTTGATTTAAGATTCTAACGGTCGGGTTCACAATTCTGCTTTTGTGGTTTGATACTTTGACGGTTTAATAGTGTGGCGCAGTTTATAGTCTGTCATGTAATCCGAAATTTTTCGCTTGATTTTTATTATCTATATATTTCTTTTTATTTTTGTAATATGTAGTTATGAGAAAGTATAGGATACAAAGTATCCTTAACCTACAAAGTGTAAGAAGCTACCATAGTCTGACACGTGTAAACCCTAGTTAACTCTAACTAACCCAATCCAGTTTGATTTAAAAGGGGAAAAAGGTAATGATCCTTCATATCATTTTTTAATCGTTCATTAACTACCACCACCACCACCACCACCCAACCGCCGGACCAAAGCCTCACCGATCCCTCTCTCCTCTAACCTCCGACGCCTTCAAAACCCTTCACGTTGTTCGCCTTCAAAACCCTTCACGTTGTTCGCCTTCAACCCGACCTCAATCGTGGCTCAGATCTAGTCACTTCCTCTATCAAGACAACCAAGAAGCCAACATCTCTGTGTCTCTGGCTAATCACAAAACAAAGGAAAAAAGAAGAAAAAAAAGAAAAAAAACAACCAATCTATAAAAACATTACCTCAAGTGTGTGTGAATATAGTAGTTTTGTTTGTTTGAGGAAAACAGAGTAAAATAGGGGGAAAAGTGAGGAAAATGTGAGTTTTTATTTATACTAAATGCTTTTTACAAAACCAAATGCGTTTTACAAAATACAAGTGCGTTTTACAAAAAACCAAATGCGTTTTACAAAACCAAGTGCGTTTTACAAAAACCAAGTGCGTTTTACAAAAACCAAGTGCGTTTTATAAAAAAAAACCAAGTGCGTTTTTGTAAAAACCAGTTTAAATAGTGTTTAAAAAACCAAATGCGTTTTAAACGTGTTTTTCCTAATTTACCCTTGGTTAGATTAACCCAAATATGATTAGGATTGTTAATTACCATCTTGCCACCGCCTAAATCTAATGGCTGAGAATGCTTCTTACACTTTGTACATTAGCCTCTCTCATGTAGTTATATACATGTATTGTAATTATGAACAGTTATATCGAAAAAAAGTACCACACTGTTAAAACCGCCAAAGTATATATACACACACACTCAAATGCATAGGTGACACAAATATTGTATGCAATTTTGAGAAAGTAGAACGTCAATCCTTAAACGTAACTGAAAATATAATCGTCTAATCGGACTAGGAAGAGATGGGATTTGAGTAGACCTTTAAGCTTTATGTGACTTTTCAGTTTTTTTAATAAAAGAAAAAAAATGGATATATGTATACCTATAAGAATATAAAAAAAGTTATATCGGGTAAATGTGTATATTTTATCGGGTAACTGGGTCGGATTAATGGGTGTATCACCAAATCCCAAATTTGTCCAAAACCCACGAGAAAAATGAAAACTAAACCCAAACTTGATTACCTGACCTCAAACATGTTTCAAATGTGTCGGATTTTGAATTTACCCATCAAGTTTGGGTTTGATTGTCGTCACTACTCTCGATCCACATGTACTCCATGTTAATATGCAAAGTCTATACTTTACTATTAAAAATATAAGAAAAATACATTTTATATCGCTAGGAAAATACTAAATCCGGTCCGGTCCACACGCCCGCCCCAAGAGGGAAATATGTGAAAGACAAAAGTTGAGCTCTTATGTTACAAGATTTTAAGCGTGTCATATTAGGGTTGGGATTTTTACATGAATAATTATATGAGTGTTAATTATACACGATAGTGTTAATTCTATACGATTAATAACAATAGGTAGTTATAAAAAAAGTTACCTGCAATGATCATGAGCGTGTTCACGTCGAGTCTGAAATTGCGTAATGACGCAATAGACTTCAAAACTATAGGAATAATGCCAACAGCAACAGCTCCGAGTGCTAACCATTTGAAGGGTGAAAAAACATAACCCAAAAATGATAACAAAAGCAATACACCACAAGCCACTGCAAATGGGCTTGGCCACTTGTTTCTGTAGTTTGTATCTCCGCGCACTCTCACATTCGCCTCTAATCGAGCTTGGTTTAGCGCTTTAACTGAAACAAACTCAAAAAATTGTAACTCGAGTCATATTTTTGTAATCAAGTTATAACCATTTTCAGTTAAATAAATATAAATTTCTAATTAATAAAAAAATAATATGAAACGTTGTTTGAAAGTCATTAGAATAACCACATCATAAATACTTGAATGTTTCATAAGCTTGATCATATAGCCGTCTATGTATATACATGGATCCTAGCCGTTAATTCGGGGTGTAAATCGTAAAACCCTCTTATAAGTATACAAGATCACTACAAAATGTTCTTGTTTTATATGGTTTAATGTTCCTCTTAATACTTTAAAACTTACTACAATCATAGAAAGACCAACTTAGAGGCTGTTTGGTTGATTAAGTGTTGAATCATTAAGAGGTTTGAATGGTTAAGAGGTCTGAATGGTTAAGCGCTGAATCATTAAGTTAGACTTCTTAATGGTTAGTTTTCTTGTCCCACGTTGGTAGGGGAGCCTCATTAAGGTTCGTCTAGTTCAATGCTTAATAGTTCAGTGCTTAATGGTTCAGCAACATCCCAAATCTTAATGATTCAGACTTAACCATTCTATTCAGAAGCTGAAACAAACACACTGAATGCTGAATCATTCAGCGCTGAATGGTTAAGAGCCTCATTAAGAGGCTACCAAACAGCCCCTTAATCAATCAGAGGGTGTTTGGGATTGAGTTTGGAAATGCAAAAGTGATTTTGGTCAGAAGTGCTTATTGGCTTATGACTTTTTGAAAAAAAAAATTAAAAAAAAGTGTTTGGATTAGCTTTTGGGATGAGAAGCGTCAAAAAGTCAATAGATTATTTTTTTTAAGTGTTTCGCTTAACTTATTGTGAATATTGGTTGTATGGGTAGTAGATTTGTAATTTTTTTTTTCAAAAGTCAAAAGTCAAAAGCCAAAAGCTAGGATTTCTAACTTCTCAAAAACAGTTTTTCCACCCTTAAAAGCTAAAAGTCAAAATAGAAAGTGATTTTGATTACACAAACAGCTTATTGATTTATTGGCTTCTTGAAAAAACCAATAAGTCAATAAGTTGTTTTGAAACTCAATCCCAAACACCCTTCCATAAATGAAATTACAAATATAAGCATTTGACTTATCTCCTTGTTATGAACGGTGACGAAACTTGAACATTTAAATTGTGGAGCCAAAAAATTGTACACGTAATTACATAAAAGACTATTTTCTTCACCAAGTGAAAACATAAATCTAATATTAACACTAAGGGGCTGTTTGGTTGATTAAGTGTTGAATTATTAAGAGGTCTGAATGGTTAAGAGACTCTGAATGATTAAGTGTTGAATGGTTCAGCTATGCACCAAGTCTGAATGATTCAGCTCTTAATTATTCCATTCAGATGCATTTTTTAGGTTGAAACAAACAGTATGAATGTTGAACTATTCAAAGCTGAATGGTTTAGAGCCTAATTAAAAGGCTACCAAACATGTCCTAAATGGGCTATGATCCAGGGCCATTTTTAACTGTTACGTACAATTAAAATTTTTGTTACTATGTAGTTACCGTTTAATAATGCTCATGAAATAGTTTTATATAATTTATATTTTAGGACATATTTTATGCACAAGATGTTTTAAGAATATATAAAGCTTTTCTTTTTGTGTTTACAAATCACGTGACTTTATCTTGTACGAAGGCATCGTTTGCATGTCTAATTGTCTATCGTGTGATATGTTACCATATAGCTATTTTCTTAACTGTTACGTACAATTATTATTATTTTTTTTAAATAAAGTTGTGATATGTTATGCTACTTTTTTTTATATCTCAAATTATTATAAACATATAATATTAATACTTTATGGTATAAATCTAAGCTCTCACGCATCACAACGCACAACTTTTTTCACCACGCTAATGTCATAATTCATAAATCAAGAGCCGTTACGTTACTTCTATCTTCTTTATTTCATTTTACCGGTAAAAATAAAGTACATTGTTAATTCTAAAGTAGTTTATTTAGAAATAGATAAATATAACAAGATAAGTTGTAGTATCAAAAGGCGTGAGGTGCATTTTCATATTATTAAACACATACATACCTCAAAAGGAATCTTCTTGCAAGAAACTATATTTATATATACTTCAATCAAATATTGGTTATAATATCAAAGTTTCTTGTAACCAAAACAAATAGTAATGTAATTTGTATGATTATAAAAAACTTATTACATGACTACTCATTATAAGTTATATGAGATTTGTAATTATTATAAGTTATTTTTTTTGTGGAAATGATATATAAAGTATGAGGGGTTGTTTGGTTGATTAAGTGCTGAATCATTAAGAGGTCTGAATGATTAAGAGGTCTGTATGGTTAAGTGCTGAATCATTAAGTTGGACCTCTTAATTGTTAGTTTTCTTGTCCCACATTGGTATGAGAGTTTCATTAAGGTTCAGCCTAGTTCGGTACTTAATGATTCGGTGCTTAATGATTCAGCAACATCCCAAGTCTTAATAATTCAGCCTTAACCATTCCATTCAGAGGCTGAAACAAACGCGCTGAATGCTGAATCATTCAGCACTGAATGGTTAAAAGCCTTATTAAGAGGCTACCAAACAGCCCCTGAGTAAAATAAAGGTATGATAAAACATTAAAACTAGTATATACTTGAATTTTTATATTCATGTTTTTGTTAATGTAAAACTAATTATTTAAACATCAATATTTAATTATTCTATAATCATTACATCATAATTGCAAGTCATCTAAACATTAAAATCACAATAATCTTCTTAGAACCCTAGATCTAAATTATTCTAAATAAATGAGTCTAACACAACATAAAATAAGAAACCAAAAGTATATTCATGTGTTCAAGCAATGGAACACTAACAAAGTGATCAAAAGGTAGAGATAACAAGGTTACTTTACCTATTTGAAGAGGAGACACAAGGATAGGATCATGAACCACAATGACGGTTCTAGATGGAACAATAACAGAAACCTCATGAACACCTTCAATCGGTCGTAGGATTTTCTCAATAAGAGGGACCTCCGATGAACAACAAAGTCCTAACACATCAAAGTAGCTTTTTTCCATTTTCTTCAATGAATTTTCCTTCATCTTTTTTCTCTATATATATACCAAGATAGAGCAACAATATATAGAGACTTATAAAGAGAAACAAAAGTATGAGAAGGAATGGGATGACAAGCTAGTTGGTGATTATTAGTAGTGGTGGTGAAAGGAGAAAAGTGAATAGAAAAATATTTTCATGGAATCTACGTGTGAAACCCATTTTCCATGTGTGGGGTCGAATCTTTTACGATAAAAATATGTTGGAAAGATTTGCAAAACATACTGTTTTGTCTATAGGTTCCTTTGGGGAATTGATTTATACATGATTTGTTATTTACACACCAACAAAATTAGGTTTATACAACCCTTTACGGACTTGTAGAGGCTTATACGACGAACTGGTAGCACAGATAGTCCTCATATTTCTCATAAGTCTGATGTGTGTGTGTGAGAGAGAGTTATAATTGACCCAATATCGAACCTCGTCCCAACTGTTTTTTTTTTATCTACGGCCCATATAGGTTTTTACGGGCCGTAGTTAAAAATTTAAAATATTTAATTCAGTTCGAGCCATTTGTTCTATGTTCCATTTCCCCCAAACAACAACCACCGAACCCATCACCCCAAAACAACCCTAATCCCCAATCCTCCACCACCACCACCACAATCATCCACAACCTTCGTTCACCACCATAATTGTCCACCACCACCCATTTCCACCATCCTCAACCCTCTACCATCACCTTCACCCCCATTTCCCCTCAAACAACCCTAATCCCCCCACCCCGTCATCCTACTCTCCACCACCACTACCACCCATTTTCCACAGGTCTGTTTTTTTCTGTTTAATTTTTTTTCTGTTTATTTTTTTTTTCTGTTGAAATGGATTTGTTGAACAGATTGTTAGTTTCAATGATGATATATGGTAGGTTTGTTGAAATGGGTCGATTGTTTAGGCGTTTCAAATGTTCATATATTTAGGCGTTTTGTGTATATTGAGGCGTTTCTTTTAAAACGCCTAAACAAAAATAGTTTTGGCGATTCAAAATAATCGCCTAAACTAATATAGTTTTTGCGTTTCTTTGGAATCACCAAAACTATATTAGTTTAGGCGATTCTTTTGAATCGCCTAAACTATCGAGACGACAAAGGTAACAAAAAAAATAACATTTTATAGTAATAAAAAAATAACATTTTATACAAATAACCAAAATTTCGTAATCAAAATTAACAAATATAACATAACAACATAACTAGTATAAAAAACATTTTATAAAAAAAAACACGTTTATAGAGACGACCTAAGTAAAAACAACAACTTTTTTAATTATATTTACATAGAAAACATTTAAAAAAAATACATAAAAATAAAAAATTGCATAAATATTTTTTTTTTATAAAAAACAATAACATTACACATCCTACATACCCATCCAACCCCATCCATCCCACACCCAAATTGGAGTTCAAAATAATCAGAGGTTAAATACGGCCCATATAGACCTTTACGGGCCGTATAGGAGCTCACAATGATTGGTTGTCAGGACTGAACTTCGTACCTCGTTTTTATGTTTATCTACGGCCCGGATGGGCCTTTACGGGCTATAGTTAGATCTTTATGGGACGTATGGATCTCTACGACCTGTATAGGGTTGTGTAGATAAAAATTTCAATTGTGTGAATAACGGAGCCTTTATTTGTGAGAATGTATATAAAATATTAAAAAAAAAAAAAAAAAATGATTACCCTGTTAAAGTATAAGCAAATGCAAGCCAATATCTTTTAGCGGTTTGTATCTTATGTTTTTCTTATTCATGTATATCATGATGTACAAAAGTACATAACACATTTTTTTTCCTTTCACGAGATTTTACATTAAAGTAGATCAAGAGTAATAAATCAACAATGATTACATATCACTATTACATAAGCGATGGCTATCACTATTACATAACACGTTTTTTTATAATGCAAACTTTATATAAACACATCTGTTTAGCAAATGGCTAAATCGAGGCAAAACCAAAAACAATTACATGAAAAGGATGACAATTTTAATCAACCAGTCTTACAACTAGAATTATGACTAGATAACCACAATCTATACATCAGGTGGTGGAAAGACTTGAATTCTTCTCAGGTTTTAAGGCCGGCCCTGAGAGGGTGCGGGGAGGACTCTCGGCCCGGGCCTAATTTCTAAAGGGGCACTTTGAGCAGCAACGAGTATTTTCTTTTTGTAAGTATTTTCTTTCTGTTTTCGACTCAAAAAAAAAAAAGATCTCATCTTGAACATCACTGGTTATAAACGCAAGAACGTGAAGAGCAGATAAGGAAGAAGATGAGTCATACATGATAAACTAGATTGGAAGGATACGACAAAATTAAAAAAAAGTTGAAGTGTGTTTTTTGAGATTTGTGTTGTGGTACAGTAATTGTGTAGCCTTTATAGTAAGTTTTAATATATAGTAGTACTACAAAACATTAATTGTCTCACGATTTTGCACATGATGCAAATCAAATTCATTTTATTAAAAAACTTTTGAAGTCTAGACATAAAATAATGCCCAATTATTATGGAATTTTAAGAAATGGTGGTTTTTTATGAACCAATTAGCCAAACATATTAATTTTTATTATTATTACGACACTTTCAGTTCTATATTCGGTTCAACCGGTCCGACTAGGGAACCAGTAAGGACACCGGTTCAACGTCCGCTTCAGTTATGATAATATTGCTTAAAAGACCTAAGACTAAGGGGCACATATTTCGCGTCTCGGGCCGAAAACATGAATTTTCAGGGCCGGCCTGAATTCCTTTACTATAATAAGTAGGATACTAGGATAGGATAAGATGGGAATTAAGCTCCTGTGAGAAGCTTTGAGCTCGTGAGGAGATAATTTCAGTCGGCTGGTTACGATTTGAAGAATATAGATGAGAAGCAAGAATAAGAGTTGATGATTTGATTTATCTCTTTGATTATGTTCATTTATTTTAATAAAATTTAGAGTAAACTGCCATTTTCGTCCTTGAGGTTTGGCACTTTTTGCCAGTTTCATCCAAAAGATTTTTTTTCCTCAACTGGCTCCACTAGTTTTCAAATTTTTGCTCGTTTCATCCAACTCGTAAACGACGTTACTTGAACTCAGTTAAATAAGGGCAGTTTTGTCATTTTATCTCTTTTAAAATCCTAACCCTATTTAAACGTCCCTAAACTCAGAAAAACATCAGTTCACTCACAATCATCCCCAATTCAACCCAAACCCTAAACCTGATTATCATAATGATTGGAGATTGGCAGCTTCGAAATCCTGATTCTAGCTTCAATACAGACGAGTATGGTATGTTACACAAATCCGTTTACTTGATTTTTGGTTTTAATGTTTTATTTTCTTGAGCCCTAATTAGTGATAATGATTAATGTAGGTAATGAAGTTGAAAAATTTTCAATCAAATTCCACCATGGTGTACAGTTTAGTCAGCCTCCTGAGCCAATGGTTTATCTTAATAGTAAGGTTGATTTCATAGACAACGTTAACTCTGATCTTTTCTCTGTGGTAATTTTGTATGATATGTTCTTGGAACTGGGTACTTGGAGGATGATGAAGTTAGATTTCATTATAGGAAGCCAGATGAAGAAGACTTAGAATTAGGGTTAAGGCCATTGATGAATGATTCAAATGTTTTAGCTTGTATAAAATACACTGCAACTGTTAAAATTATTGAGGTGTTCATAGAACATATTTCACCTGATTATGAAGAACTAAAAAACAGAGTCATTGAGAAAAAAACTGAATTAGAGGACAGTGGTGAGGAACATGAGGGTAGTGACTCTGAGGATATTGATTATGAACCTGTGAATGTGGAGAGTTCTGAGGACAGTGAGAGTGAAAAGAATGAGGGTTCTCATAAGGGGAAATCTAAGGTAAATGATAGTCAAAATACTGAAGAAGATAATGAGGGTTCTCATAAGGGGAAAGCTAAGGTAACTGATAGTCAAAATACTGAAGAAGATAATGAGGGTTCACATTAACACCCCTAAAGCATCACAAGCAAATTGGTAGGCCAAAGAAAAAAAGAAAGAAATCTGCTGAGGAATTGGCTGAGGGCAGTCAAAGTCAAGTTAAAAGGATTCCTGAATCTGAAAAATTGCCAAGGTCTGGTGGGACAGTAACATGTGTTATCTGCAAGACCAAAGGACATAACCAGAGAACCTGCCCACAGAACAAGAACAAGAAAAAGAAGAAGGCTGCAAAACAGGCTGGTGGAAGTCAAGATGTTGGAAGTCAAGCTGCTGGAAGTCAACCTGCTGGAAGTCAAGCTGCTGGAAGTCAGGCTGCTGGAAGTCAAGCTGGTGAAAGTCAACAGGGTTAGGTGTTTGTGTGTCTGGTAGTTTGTTTGATCTTTTGGTCTTTTATTATGTATGCAACTTTAGACATGCTTCTTTTGGTCTGTTTATTACTTGGTTTGTTATGTACTGGTTGAACATGAATTAGCATGGCTGTATGGTTCATTATGGTTTTAATGTATGGTTGTTATGGTTATTAATGGTATGGTCTTATGGTTATTAATGGTATGGTTATTAATGATCACTTGGTATTGTTGAATATGGGTCAATATGGGTCAATAGGGTATGAATGTTGAATATGGGTCAGTTTGGTATGATCAGTTGGTGTGATCAGTTGGTATGGGTCAATAAACACAATGTTGAACACATAATGCCTTTACTCTTAACAAAATTTATCACTTGCTATGGGTTTAGGGGATCAGTTGGTATGATCAGTTGGTATGGGTCAATAAACACAGTGTAGAACACATAATGCATTTCTAATTAACAAAATGTATCACTTGGTATGGGTCAAACACAAAATGTTCATTTCATTCGTCAACTTCAACATACATTTCATTCATCAACACACCAGTACATTATTACCATTACATCCTACACTAAGACACAATTAACCCACATTATCATTCATTTTCACCATTACATACCATCTCCACCACTAACAACAACATAGTACAGTAAAAAAAAACCCAACTGAGACACAAACAAAGCTTCAATCTCCTGTTTTGATCAGTCACTGTTTTCATCTCCTGATTGTGCCTGTTGACGAGCCTTTCAACAATTACAGCTGTGTTTTCACAATGTCCACCCTCGACCCAGCTAATAAACCCACAGCCCCTTCCTTGTCGATTACAACAGTAAAAACGTCGTCCAGGGTTTTCAGCTGTCCACGATGTTCTTATTATAGTTTCCGATCCACAAGAACACAACACCATGGTTCAATTTTGGGTTTTGATTTATTAGGGTTTTTGGAAGACGATTTTGAAGAAGATGATGATTTGGGGTTTTTGATCTGATTTAGGTTTTATATAGATGGAGTTGATAAAACTAATGAATTGACATAAATGCCCTTAAGTTAAATGATAAAATGACAAAACTGCCCCTTATTTAACTGAGTTCAACTAACGTCGTTTACGAGTTGGATGAAACGAGCAAAAATTTGAAAACTAGTGGAGCCAGTTGAGAAAAAAAAATCTTTTGGATGAAACTGACAAAAAGTGCCAAACCTCAAGGACGAAAATGACAGTTTACTCTAAAATTTAACACACAGACATTTTACATCGAGCTATAATTACAATTGACTTATGTCCTTCAATTATTATTATAATTATTTTTCTTGTACAAAATTATGTTAAGAAAATTTTAAAACTTAATTAATCATGATGGTAGTAGGGTACTATTTTTACCAAAAACAATACAAAGTGTCGAGAAGAAATGCCCTTTTGTTGGACAAAGAAAGTTGATTCGTATACCGATGTATATCACCATATATTAGTTAACTTACCAATTAAATAGCTTGTAGCCTACATGTATCAAAGTCTTTGGAAGTATATATATATCCCTCACAATAAGGTCAATGTTTCTAGTTCTATACATAGTTGTCAAAAGCGCGTCTAGGCTCGAGGCACACCAAGTGCGCTTCGCCATGTGAGGCGTGCGCCTAGGCACTGAGGCGCACTATCAGGGCTGTTTTCAGGCTGATTTCCGGTCAAATTCAGGCTAAAAGTTGCATAAACCTCTAAAACATCCTAAAGGAGTCATGAACAAGTCATAAATAACCTTAAAACATCCTAAAGTGGCCCTAAACAAGCTTAAAACATCTCTAAAATCCCTAAAAAATGTATTTTATACTATGCGCCTAATTATAAAAAGCCCTCGTTTTTTATGCGCCTTGCGCCTAGGCTCCGGGCTCAGCCTGTGCGCCTAGGCTCCGGGCTCAGCCTGTGCGCCTAGGCGCTTTGACAACAATGGTTCTATGTAATGGGAATTAAGCTTTTGAAAATTGAAATCTACTAATTTCATATGGGTCCGTGTTCTACATGGTTTCTTGCTTTTTTAAATACTTTGGACGGCTTTGAATTTCTCACTTGTCATATGCTATCATATAGTCGATATTACCACCAAATTCACCAATAATATCATGAACCCACATCAATAATTTTATTAACCCGCACTTATATATTCCCTATATCTCATTATACACACATGTCATATGTGTGTTTCAATTCTTTCAGGGGTTTTAATTGGTGTAGCACTACTAGAGTTGCTTTCCTTTTGTTTCTTGTATGGTCAATAATATTTCACTTTCCAGATGGGAAAACATAAAAGAAAAGCTGCTAAATGCATAGATAATATTCCAATTCAAATCCTCAAAATTTAACAATGTATATATATGTTTTTTTTTAAAAAAAAAAAAAAAAAAAAAAAAAAAAAATCCAGCCTAAAAATACAATTTGTATAGCTCAATCCGTAGTATATGAAATTTTTGTTTACAGTATTTCTTTTCGTTTTAATTTCATGAAATATGTAAATTCATACCATCGTAAAGTTAGGGAGGGCGGGGCGCTACCCGGAACTTCACTGAACTAACCTAATTTTCACAAATGTTGCACTGTCATATCACTTCACTGATTCACTACACTGAAACACAATTTTGGAGGCAACACTACTCTTAACCACCCAACCCATAAAAAGCAGAAAAAAAAAAAAAAAAAAACCCACTCTCAATACATCAGTAGTATAACACCCATGAAACATACTAGCACATACCAGCAAAACACTACCCCTTTCACCCTGGGCAGTGTTACCGTAAGGGTAGAGGGATACCAGCACCTTTTGCTGGTAGTGCCCCGCCCTCCCTTAGAGTGTGCGGAGTGGGGCGGGAAGGGGCTTCATGGGCGGAAACACCGCCCCGGTTGGGCGTGGAAAGGGGCAGGAAGGGGTTGGGCGAGGAGAAGACCAAGGGCGTGGGGGGATTGTGGGGTTGAGGTGGCAGTTTGTGGTTGGTTGGGATATTTTTAAATCTCTCTCACACACACATTAATAATAATAATATTTTTCCCCCCCTTCCACTCCCCACAATTTTCACCCTTACAAAATGGTCCCCACGCGCGTGTCACATGGCGCATCACGCCCCTCTGTCACCCCTTCCACTCCTTATAGCCTTATACTAGTAATAGTTGAATATAAAATAAATGATACAAGCCCTACTGTCACATATGTTGTTTGTACATGAGTTATAGTCTTTGGAGTTTGTGGAGACAAACATGTACAAAAAGATTAATGGGTCAGAATAGCACTATAGATATAAAATAATGAAAACAAAAGTTGGAGATTTTTATGTTGTTTCGTACACATGGTGCCATGATTCACCAATGAGGAGGGTGCATGGAATCATAAACAATGGGCTCTTCTGTAAAAGCAAGATCGTTGTCGCTCAAATAATGCAGTAAAATCATAAACGATGTGTAAAACTGAAGCAGCCTGTTGTACCGTAATCAAAATATGGCATATGTGTTAATGTGTATCAAGATTACACCAATGACGCACATTATGGCAAGTTTTGTAATAATTAATCATGGCATGTTAAGTTTGTTATTGATCGTCACAGAAAGTAGTAGACTTTTTCTTCAGTGGCGAAGCTTGACCCGAAACTTTGGGGGGTCGAAAATCACTAGTTTCCGGGGGGGGGGGGGGGGGGGGGGGGGGGGGGTCGAAACCGTAAATACCAAAACATTTCTATACAAATACTATATAATCAGAACTTCTGAGCGAAAATTCGGGGGGTCGGCCGCCCCTCCCCGCCCCTTAAGAGCTACGCCAATGCTTTTCTCCAATGTCTAACTGCATAAAATGGGCTAAGTTTTACTTCTATTATACAGTCATAGCCCGTGCTACACACGGTATAACAATAAAATTCTTGTAAAACTTATTGTATAATTTATATACCATATATTAACGTAAATAACGGGAAAGTTATATGTATGAGAATTAATGATTTCTACTCATATAATACACGGGTTAAACAATTTAAATCAAATAGCAATAACTCTCTAAATAATGGAAATCATTACAAATTACATTCGTTAATAGGTTAAATGTAAATTAGAAGTCACAAAAACTACAAACACTTCATAAACGAATACTTCCTTGTATACATTTGATGTTTTATTCGTAAACTTTTAGCATTTTTATCTAATATTAGTAATTTGACATCATCTTTTCTTTATACTCTTGATAGTGTGTCACATACAACTGTCCATATATACAACATTTGTTAAATGTACCTTGTTCGACAGGTTTACTTCAATTAAAGATTTCGGCACAGAGACGTTGATGAAAAAGTAGATTTTGATATTGATTTCAATGCCTGGTGACCTGCGATATCAAATGAAACATTGTCAAGAGTATATGAAGCTTTAAATACTTCTTGAAAGTTATAGGTGTATCTAAGAAAAGTGACCAACTTAGAGGATGTCTAGGATTTTGCTTATTTAACTCCAAAAATGATTTATGTCAAAAGTATTTATTAACTTATGACTTTTCTAAAACAAGTTTTAAAAGTGTTTAGAATAGCTTTTATAGTGGGAAAAAGTTAACAAGTCAATAAATTGGTTTTTAAAATTGTTTGGCTTAATTTATTCATATAAATGACTAAAAAAGACATTCTTATATATTTAAAACTGTTTACTACTTTTACATATAATATTATATACTTAACGTTTTTTTAGACAAAAATTATAATTAAGAAAATATAAAATATATATAATATAAATTATGTGTACAAAATTTATAATTTCTTGATTAGACCATAACTCTATTGAGTAATAAAAGATGTAAAGTATGGGTAGATTAGTAATTGCTATTCAAAGAAAGCTGAGAACCTTTTAAGAGGCTTCAGAGTTCAGAGACGCTTGAGAGATGTCGGGCATATCGGGTGATCCTTAGCAAAGACACACGGGACGCTTGGAAAACCTCGTAAACTGTAATAAAACACCAAATTCAAAAGTCAATGGATTTTCCCTTATAAAGATCTAGTAACTAGTAATGCTCTTATATTATAAAACAGAAAACGCATACTACGTGCCAAACTTAGAGTCTCATCACATTTGTATTCAGGCTTTGAATTTCCATTAGTTAATTAATCAATTAGAGATGATAGATGCTTCTCACAAATATTAAATCCCTGTTAAAGTATAATTAAGGGCATGTGCTTCTTGATAAGAATCTAATTTAGTGGATTGTGATTCATGTTTAACTACTATACTTTCGACTTTGTGTATCATCAATCCAACTATGTTCAATATAAGTTAAACTATTACAATGATGTTAATCACTTATTCTGAAAAAAAAAAAAAAAAAAAAAAAAAAAACACAATAAATTAATTTTTAGTCTTTTTTTTTTTTTTTACCAAATGGCATATTAAATTCCATTGCCAATAAAAAAACAAGTTACATTTAGATGGTGGGTAAGCGGGCAACAAGCTGCGCCGCTATCCCCTTTTGAATCGCAAAGCCTATCAAAACACAAACCCTTGGTTCTTAGGGCTCTGCGAGTCACTGTGGACCACCTTCTGCACTCGTTTCAGGAACCGTACTGCCTCAGAGGCCAGAGATCCAAATGTTTCAAAAGCAAATGGCAAGAACACATGTTGATTCTCTAAACAGACTACTCCGTGCTTAGCGGCCTTCTTAGCTTCTGCCCTCAAAACTGTCTGCTCCGGTACAAACCCGCTGTCGCGCAAACCTACCAAGGGGAAACCCCTGTCAGGTCAACACAAACATGTTTGCCCCCCAACCCATCCAAACATAAGAACATCCGCAGGGCGCAAGGTAGATCTTCCCTCCCGCGGACCAGTCAGAAAATTGACCGGTGCTTCTTTCTTGGCTGAGACCCCCGCACTTCGAAGCACATCTCATAGAACATCTCTGACCAAATCATGGCGGTGCTTCTTTTTAGTCGTGTAAGAAACATCCCATCTTTTTTAGGATTTAGCTTTTTCATTTTACAATCAGTCTAAAGTTCTAAACCGTCCTACTTTCATCATGTTCATACAATGCTATTTTGATTATAATAATAGAGAAAATGAGGAGAATGACTGCCTATTTAAACGATTGCATAGAGAAAGTGAAAGGGATAAAGACTCTTCTTGTTCAAGTTAGAGAAGTTTTTTTCTTTCTTTTTTTTTTTCTTACAATTTTTTTGGATTCAGATAAATCTGTCTTTTTTATATGTATTTGACACATCACTAAGCTTTTCAAACATTACTTCATTAATAATTTCGTCGTGATACTAGCTGTTAATGGGACAGTTGTCTAGATCGGCCAAACACAGATCATTCAGACAGTTTTTTTTCGTGAGCAGATGTTTGAATCAGTCAGAAATTTACCTCCGAATAGGTAAGCATTATACTGAATCTGAATGGTTCAGACCTCTTAATGGTTCAGCATTTACCTATTCAATGTTGCCAAACAGTCTCTTAATATAACCTTGTTTGTTTTTTCGAACGAAAAATTTCTACCCCTTTATTGAACTTGAACCCATACAGAAAGATCACCTTCGAAAGACCTAACCTAATACCATAAGTCGTTGAGAGAAGATTAATCATACAAAAATTGTCATCACCTTCGAAAGTGAAAGTTTGTAAGAGTTTGATTACTAGTAGTGGCGAAGTTGGAGAATTCCGACCAGGGGGTTGGAAATCCCCGGTCACGAGGGTTGAAACCGTATATACCAAAAAAAAAAAATTCTATACATATACTATATAATCCGAAATTCTGAGCGAAAAATTACGGGGGTCGAACGACCCCCCTTCCCCTTCCTTATATGTTGCGCCTCTAACTACTAGTGCACATTGATGGAGAATAGGTGACAAAAATGAAGTTAAAGAGAAAAAAAACACTGGGTTTTGTATATTATAATTAATAGGAAAAATTATATTTAATTTACCTACTTGTCCTTTTAATATATAAATAAATAATAAAGAGACCTATAAATCACTTAGACAGAGAATATGACAAATAATATGATTTGTAATCGCAAAATGTGATTATCATGATGATTAGTCGATAGAAAAAATATAGGAAATATATGATATGATTGATAGTAAAGATAAGCTATGTATCCATCTTGTGGGTATATATCTCATTGTGGATTGTCGAAAGTAGGGTTAGCTTGTTAATGGTGTCTTACGAGTTGTAGCATCCAATAAGAAGTGGTTGTAGTGGTAGAAAGCTACAAAATATGGTCTCTGCACTTCAATGTTCGACAGATTGCTTGCTTAATTAGTGGTAGAAAGCAAAAGAATATGGTCTCTAACACTTGACACCATATTTTGGCGGATATCAAATGTCTCGATCATGGGGTCGCACTATCATCAAAATATTCTACATGTTATATATGTTATTCAAGGCCTAGTAATATAATATTATATCTACATATATATAGAGTTCAGTATAAAATCACAAGTTTGGAACATTATTTATTTGTTATTAAAGACTATATAAAAAGTGTATCACCTTTAAAAAATTAAAAAAATAAAATAAAAAAAAATCTCTCTCTAGTTAGTTAATTTAGGGTATGTTTGGCAAAACTAGCTGGAGGCTGGTAGCTGTAAGCTGGAAGCTGGAAGCTTTTTAAATATATTTTGGTGTTTGGCAGAGTAGCTAGAGTTTTTAATAAAATGTATAAAATGACTAAAATGGTCATAATTAAAAGCTTGTAAGGAAGGTTTTTATTTTGATTTTAAAATAGAATGGGTATTTATGTCATTTATTAATTAAAAGCTTGTAGATAGTAGAGTTTTTTCTTAAATGCTTGTAGTAGTAGCTTTTCACTATAGAGTTTTTTCTCCTAACCTAAAAGCTTCCAGCTTTTCAACCAAACAAGGTTTTTTATTGAGTATGAGCTTTTTCTTAAAAGCTTGTAGCTTGAAGCTCCTAAAAGCTCATTGCCAAACATACCCTTAAGGGGACAAGGCACTTTCGGTAACTTTGGCGAGCCCCATCGAATCCCCCTTTGCCATGTCAACACCCTAAATCATCAAAATTAAATCTTGTTAAAAGGTTACATGTTGCTGAACGGTAACAAATTTGATCGTTGCCGAAAGGGTGGTGATGGTGTTGCCAGACGACAACCCTTACCGAGAGTGTCTCCCCCCTAATATAACACACTTTCTAAATATACTTCAAAATTCACACTAATGTCGAAGTTTAGTATTAAAATTACCAAACACTTTGAGCTTAACACCTTTACTCTAGGTACAGGCCATGGATAGTTTAGCTTATATATTTTCTCTTTTCTACGTAACAATTTTTCTACACATAGTGTAAACCCAACAATTATTGTGAATGTAAATGCATATAAATGTTTATATACACACACCTATAAATATTCACTTGAATTGTTATATAGATACTAGTTTTTTGACTCATCGCGCGTTGCGGCTCAGCCATACGCGAAATGATACCCCGCAATCGAACATACTTGTTTCCGAAATAAAATTTTGTCGAAATGATCCACGTACATGAATCATTTAACAACCTTAAGTTTGACATGTTATCCAACCGAACATGCCTTTTGACACCTCTAATATTCCGAAAGAACCTAATCAATGTGAAAGGAACGATGCAAAGCAATGGTGGTTGACCATGTCCATCCATCAAGTTCAAAGCTACATACGTAATAAGCAGAGATAGTGATTAATTTTTAAAGACATGGTGCAAATTAACTACACGCATTCAAGATTTTTAACCTAATCCATAAGCAATCATTGTCCATACGAAATAATCCTCTCGAAGGCTCTTGTTAGACAACCAATTAACCTATAAATCAGCCCAGCCATTTTGGAACATACACACACAATCAACTAAAGAAAATATATAAATATATGAAAGTACTACCAAATGATGGAAAATAGTACAAAATATGGGACTATCACTACAAATAAGCAAGTACAAAGGTAAGCATATTATTTTTTATACTTTAGAGGTAGCCTGAGCTTAACACGTTAGCAGACATAATAGGTGTCTAGTCTCACAAAACTAACAACCGTAGGATCACATAAGAAAAGATCAAGCGTCCAAGGCGTGTACATATATTACAAGTTCTACACGTCTGCAAGTCATGACTGTGTATACATGGTCCAATATACAAAAGTTCAACTATACTAAAGAGACTCATATTTATAAATTGCATTTTTGAACCTACGGGTTTTTAGATCGCTCACAATTTGACACAAATGGACACACACACATGGGTAGAGCTAGTGTACAAATGGTGTGTTTTGGGAGAAAGATAAGAATTGTATTTTGGCAATTAGATCTATAAATGGAAGGTGGAGATTGATCAGTGATAGAATTGTACTATGCATTTTAAAATTGATTGACAGATATGATTAGATAGGGGGTTATAGTAAGGTTATGGGGTGTGGTTCCCCCATTCCCCTCCCTCTTTTAAGGGAAATGGTTCCCCATTCCTTTTTTTATTATTTTCCTCTTTTATCATCAATGGTCATCATTATCATCAGTCGTCACGTTTGCTCGGGGAGGAGGGGGACTTTCCCCCGTAGGCACCAAAATGAGACCGAGGGACAGTGTTCCCAACGGGGAAGTGCCATCGTGGCACCCACCGATCCCCTCTTTGTCCTCCACACCCCATGTCTAATTTGGTGCGTTCTAAATTTAATAATCACATGCAAGGCACATGTAACCCCCTCCCACTTCTTTCTTAAACACCATTAACTTTTTTGTACATACTTATTTTTTTCAAACAAATACACCATAATAACGAGTGTTTTTTTATCTTTGAGTACCATATTGCTATTTATCTATAATCTATAATCTCTACTACCTTATTAAGGAGGAGAGATGGTAAGAAGGTAATTTCACCATCATTTTAAGATGGCATACAAAAGGTCTCATGCATAAATCTCTAACTTTTATCATTTTCTTCCATCTATGCCCTTATTTACAAGTCACTAATACAAATCAATTGCACCATTCAATACATTTAATTCATGTATTAACTTTTTGTTACCTAGAACCATTACCAAGTAATAGATTAATTCATGCAACTTTTTTTTTAATGGATTAACTTTTGTTACCAATGGAATTTGAATTATCACCACAAGAAAAGGCTAAGCCTTATTTAAAACTTTGTAACCAGTAGGCTAAAGACTCTTTGGTTCATGTGTGTAACTAAATGTTGCAAATAAAAATCAAGCACGGATCGGATTGGATAAATGACAGTATGGTGTATAAAGTTTTGGCAATTTAAAATGTAAATAAAAATACATACCCGCGGCAACGCGCGGGCATTCCACTAGTACATTATAAAGGAGGAGTGATGGCTAACATAGTCATTTTCATTTTCGTGCAACTTAAGAAGCAACATGTACAACATATTTAAGCAATAAATTTAAGGGTATTATGGGGATAGTTGTGACAATTAAGACACTTATGAGGGTAATGTAGACATTTCACTCACCTCATCCTTACAATATCAAAACACTTTTACAATACTACCCTCTTTTCCCATCCCTACCCTCACAAACATCATTTGCCTTATGGTTTTCCTTCTTCATCATCAATGTTACCAATTAATGATTCATTTAAGAAGATGTTGGAAATTAAAAAAAATTAATAATATGATTAATGGAATTTATTTGATTTTATTGAAATTATTAAAGAGACTCTTGAGTAGAGTTCTTTATTTCACTTTATTAGAGTTTATGGCTCTAATTAAGTTAGTCTCTTCACTCATCCTTAGCTCTTGTATACATAAAAGGTTTTGTGCCTCATTTGAAATACTAGAAAAAATACAAGAAAAATAAAGAAGAGAGTCCATAAAAGAATTCTTGAAGAAGAAGGAAAACTTGACCCATATGTTGGGAACTTATAGAGATGAGTTTTTCTATACTTGATTCCACCACATTTTCATTATTATTTGTTCCACAAGTTTTAATACTATAATTTTACCCAGTGTAACCTTGGGCGTGTGGCCTTCTCCGGCAGTACAGACTACTTCGACTATTGTATCCTGGGAAACAGACGTGTTATCTTGAGTAGAGGCACAAAATCTGTTTTAAGGGAAGCGTGTTGAACATGTGCCTCAATCACAACCATCAACATTATTTTTTGTGAATTCTTGCAACCAAGAAGGATCATACAAAAGGATGCGGTCCATGTCTTCGTTAAAGACAAAGTAGAAATCATATAAGAAGATGCGGTTCAATCTCTTGGTGAAATCTTCGGTTTGAATCATTTTATGTTGTATTTTATTTTATGTTATTTTTGTTTGGATTTGTAAACGGTTCGGGTACTACAATTTCTCATAGTTATATAAAGGTATCCTTTTAATTTTTATTAATATTATTTTAATAAAATCGCGACCCATGTACTACAGAAGACACCTACAATATTACCTCCACCATAAACCTATCTTAATAACTAACTTTATTAAAACATGGAGTTATAAAATTGGCTCAACAATATAATCACCCTTTTCAATCATCTTCTTCTTCTTTAACTCACCGCCTACGGTTAACCCAAATCCTTACTAATTTGCTTTGTTTTCTAAAATTTCTTATGGTTTAATAAACTTGGCATCGGTATTCTAAACTTTCTTTGCATGTTTGTGACCTGTAGGTTCTACGGCTAATCTTCGTTGAATTAAATAAAATGTTAGAAAACCAGAAATGGTTGAGGTTCATAATTTAATCGGATATTAGTTATGATACCCGCCGCAACGCGCGGGCATTTTCACTAGTATACATATAAGAAATTATGTTTAAACGTGGTGGATGAGTTTTGCTATAAAACACAGTAAAACGAGTCTAATTGATTTAAAACACACATGTACTTAAAAAAGTTAGAAATTTTTATAACAGCCACTTAATAATTTGTTATTTAGATTAACAGTAGTGTGTTTTATATGAAACCGATTCATTATCATGGTGGGTGGTTTATATCAATCATATATGTTAGATGATGGTTAGCAATCTCAAACGAACAAAACACACCAGAAAAAAAGGATCAAATTTTACATTGTAATATGTTTTATATGAATCAAATTCGTTATCATGATAGGTGTTCTACATCAATCATGTCTATCAGATGTTGGTTAGCCATCTCAAACAAATAAAACATACCGGAAAAAAGGATAGAATTTTACCAGGTCTAATGATTGATTTTCTTTTAAAATTATGTTATGGTTGTGTTTTATCCAATTACCTTGATACCCTCAATATCTAAATCCAATGATTGTCACATGTCAACACCAGAATTCTTCTTACCTTTTTCAAAAATTTCATCATTTGTATACGAACATTTACCTATAGTAAATTATAATTGATCTTTAATTTCTCAAAGTTGAATATGTACAGATGAATTTTGCAAATAAGAGTACTGCTGAAAAGTTTTTAATAAAATTTTAGGTGCAAAGTTTGAAACTCTTCATGTGTCATTTAAAAAAAAGGTGTAAATTAAATTTGAGCTCATCTTACAGATAAAGTAGGAATAAACTATAAGGCTATGGGGTATGGGGTCGGGGAAGGGGTTCGGCAGCTGAGTTGGATGCTTTTGCCGAAGGGGAACACCCCCCCCCCTGACCTACCGACGGCAAACACGGGGAAAAAGCACCGATGGTACCGTCCCAAATTCCCAAAAAATATGAACGTTAAAATTGATCCGTTGGGCTTTTTGAACGTTAGAAAAAAAAAAAAAAAAAAAAAACCTTTTTATCTATATATATATATATTTTTAACCTTTCATTTTATACAAACTCAAATAAAACTACCCCCTCTTCATACATACTCCCAAATTTTATAAACTACACAACAAATTTTTTTTACAATCATGAGTACGTCTTCAGACGAGGCAAACGTTGCTATATTTTTCGCGGGCGCGATGGTTGAAACGGCAAAAATATTGTTGGAGTTTGTAGATAGTGACGACGAAACAACTTCGGAACCAAGAACAAGACGGGCCGCTTTAAACAGAGATCGTGAAGGTATATTTTATTTTTTATAACTTTTAATTTACTTAATGTTTTATATTTCATGTGTTATATTTTTTAGATATATTTATGTTATGGTATTATATTTTCTTATACTTTTTTTTAATTTAAGGTGCACATGATCGTTTGGTTGCTGACTACTTCGCTGACGACTGCGTATACACGGACGAACTATTTAGGCGTCGCTTTCGAATGAGTCGGCGATTATTCCAACGAATTGCCAACGACATGGCTACTTATGATGAGTTTTTCACACTACGCTATGATGCTAGAGGAAGACGAGGTTTTACGACGCTACAAAAGTGCACTTCCGCACTTCGCCAGTTGGCGTACGGGACTGCTAGTATGGGATGAGTACTTAAGGATGTCTGCTAGAATGAGTCGGGAATGCTTGTATCGGTTTACCGAAAATGTCGTCAAGTTATATAGCAAAGTTTACTTGCGTAGGCCAACGAAGAACGAAATCCAAAAGCTTTACGCACACCATGCAGAGAAACATGGCTTTCCTGGCATGCTTGGAAGCATCGATTGCACGCATTGGCCATGGCGTAATTGCCCCACTGCATGGAAAGGGCAGTTTACGCGGGGTGACATTGGAGAGCCGTCAATTATTCTAGAATCTGTTTGCTCACAAGACCTTTGGATTTGGCATGCATTCTTCGGAGTTGCTGGTTCATGTAACGATTTAAATGTTCTAGCAAGATCCATGGTTTTCGACCCCATCATTAATGGTACCGGTCCGGATGATTCGTTCGTTCTCAACGGGGTAGAATATAAGCACGGGTATTATCTGGCTGACGGTATATACCCAAGTTATGCATCTCTTGTGAAAACCATACAAATTCCCACGGACGACAAAAGGAAAAAGTTTGCAAAGTGCCAAGAGTCGGCGAGAAAAGACGTCGAACGGTTATACGGTGTGTTAAAGTCGAAATGGCATGTAATTGGGCGACCCGCACGTGCATGGCATCCACAAAGCTTGAGATATATTATGTACGCTTGTACGATACTACATAATATGATAATCGAAGATGAAGGCCGTGCGATATGTGAGTATGACCCAAATGACGTTGAAGAGAATCTCGAGCCGGTTGACGCGACACAACAACAATCGAACAGGTGGGCATTAGAGGATAGTAATATGCACGCCAACCTTTGCTCGGATTTAATCGACCATATTTGGAACAATTTCCGTGTCGATGACGTTGATAACGAGTAGTTTGTATTTTTTTTAATTTTTTTAGTTTCGTTTTTTTTTTAATTTTTTTTATTTCGGTTTTTTTTTTTTTAGTGTTTTTTATTTTATATGTAATTTGGTTTTTAATTTTAATGAAAAAATTTAATGAAATATAAAATGTACAAAAAAATAAAAAATAAAAACAATAAAAAAGGGAAGGGGGAAGGGGGAACCATTTCCCCTAGAAGGGAGAGGGGAAGGGGGAAATGACATGGCGCTGACGTGGACAAGGGGGAAGGAAGGGGGAAGGGTGACCACACCCCATAGCCTAAGAAAAGCCCAATTATGAAGGTACCCAAGAGCAAAATAAGTTGGATACTAAACAATAAGGAAACCCCAAATAATAAAACTATGTACAAGTTATACAACCCAGGTACCAGGAACAACACATGTTGGATCACTAAAACCAGAGGCCTATAATGATGACAAGACCTCATATGGCCCAATATGTCAGGAACCAGATATCGACCGATATTCGAGAGTTACGGCAGCCAGGCCCAAATATTTATTTCTATAAAAATCCAGTGTCGTGTTAACTCTTTTGGTTTATAGTTTGTTATAATAATTTACTATTTACTATTTACAATACTAGTGGGTTTACCCGCGCGTTGCGGCGGGATCCAAAAAAAATTGTAATACGCTAGCAGTTTTCTCACCGTGTGTTGTGGCAGGTAAAAGATTAAAATAATTTGACGTTTATGGTCAACTATGAAACTAATTAACATGACAAATTCAAATCGTTTGCATATGGTACAACATTCCAAAGTCTCCAAAATGGCTGCAAAACAAGAGGTGTCGTAACTCTATTTGATTAAAGGAATACGTCAAATAACAAGCGGGAAAATAAAACTTCATGTGTCATAAGTAGAAATGGTCAAATGGACGTGTTGGGTAATGGGTTAAAACGAGTTGTCTTTAATGCGGGCAAAGTGGTTCATGTCGGCCGATCGCCCCATACTTTTACAAATAGTCATTGTCAAAATATGATGACAAAAATTATGTTATCACAAAAATAATCTATTTTAGTTTATAAATAAAATGATTTGGGCGGCTATAAGCTTGTAAGCACTAAAGATATAACACGGGCACTTCCAACCCATTTGACCTACTTGAATAATTTTTTTTTATTTGACCCCTTTGACCTATTAGGGAAACATTATAACCCAAAATGACCCATCAAGTAAAATGTCTCAAGGATCACCATGTAAATAGCATTCAAACCTTAATGAGTTGGTTTTTATGATAAACATTGTATCCTTGAACGTCGATATCAAGTTTCGCATCCTCGACGAATCCCATAGTAACAACTGCAACTATCCGTTGATTAAAATACCTAAAAGATGATTATAAAATTTAAAATAATACATAAGTAACAAACTTAATAAAACATCACATTTGAATCCTGAATATCTTTTCCACGAAGAATCATCTGGAATCCAAGAGGAATTCTTAGATAAAGAATTGATGCATAACTCTAAAAGAAAAGGTATAAAGGTGCACAAATTTTTAAGAGTTGTATTATAAAGAATATGATCTTTTGAGTTATTTTATTACTCATAAGTAACGGTTATTCATGAGTTAATTAAAGAATTAATTTCCTAAAAATCTAAGAAATATAAAACAAAATTATAACTATTTATTATAAATCGTACAACTTTACCGTAACATATTAATGTATAATCTAAACTACAAAGTGTAGAAAAACCGGTCTAACAATTTTATGCAGGGCCGGACCTACTGTGTTAGCAACCTAGGCTAAGGCCTAGGGCCTCCAAAAACTAAGGGCCCCAAAAGTTTAAGTTTTTTTTTTCATGTATTACATTTGTATTGGCCCAAGTAAAAAACAAGTATTGAATGATTGAATCTCTAAAATTTGTGACTTTCATTTGCTATTGCCGATTGTCATTGATAGTTTTTTTGGTTATCAAGGATTGAAGTCTTACAAGAGGGATTGGACGATATAAAGTTAATCTACTTTCTCACCAAAGTAGATGCTGAGAAAACCATTAAATCAAGCCCAAAAGAAATACATAGTAAATTGTAGATCCACAAAATGGATTCAAAATTTAAATGGGAAAATGTCTTTAATTTGCAATATACCTATTGCGAGTAAGTAGATAAAATGAATACATAATACTTTAATTGATTAATAGTTACCAGAAAGGAGATTGTAATGTCCATCTGGTGTAAGATGTTTTTTTTTTGTGAACTATACAAATTTAAAGGGCCCCCGACTTGTATTTTGCTTAGGGCCTCCAAAAACGTTGGATTGGCTCTATTTTATGAATAGATTGGAGTTGAAATAATATGATTTTTAACAAGAAAATGGTGTTGGAAGTACTCATAACCTCTTAAATCGCTTTATTCGGACTAATTATATTTTAATGATATTTTATACATTAATTATTTTTAAAACTCAAGAAAAAAGGAATTTAACTTCTTACAAATTACCCGTCCTGACCAAACCGTTTTGACCCGTTTTGCATTATTATTTTGTACAATTGCTATCAAAGATGGTACACAAGGGTATAAATGGAAGAAATGGTGTAAAAATTAGGGGATTTTTAAAACTCAAGAAAAAAGGAATTTAACTCACAAATTACCCGTCCTGGCCAAACCGTTTTGACCCGTTTTAACCATTTTGCATTATTATTTTGTACAATTGCTATCAAAGATGGTACACAAGGGTATAAATGAAACAAATGGTGTAAAAATTTAAGGATTACACTTTAGACTCTTAGGATGCCATCTTAACTTCGACAATATGGATATATTTACTCATGCCTCCCCTTTATAATGAAGTATAGATAATCATAAGAAGATACCCAAAATGCACAATAATTATAAAATATACATATACATACCTACCCAAAATGGAATACTTGACATAGTTCAAATGCTTTGATATTGTTATGTAATTATTCAAGAGCTGTGCATAAAACTCCCAGCTTTCTTATGTAGTCCTTCACATCTTCATTCTTATGTATTTCTTCACTCCAAATAGCAACCATCTTGGTGATGCAAGGAGGTCATATCCAATTGTTCAAGAATTTACAGTAAGTTAGATAATGTGGATGCAACTTACAATATATTAGTGCAATATAAAAGTCGAATATTGAATAGATATAGAGAGATTTCATAAAATAAAGAAGCAGCACCTTTGAATACATAAACCTTGGCATTGCAAAAAAAAAAAAAAAAAAAAAAAAAAAAAACCCGGCATCTTAATCAACAATTGGATGAAGGAAATGTCTGCACGAATCATAATCAATTATTACACCGTCACAAATTCATAAACAAACAACAAAATACAACGATTATGAGCAACAAGTACCTCCTCCATGTGTTAGAAGCAAAATCAACGAAAACAAAACAAATTAGAAAGAATTTGGGTTAACTGTAGGCGGTGAGATAAAGAAGAAGATGATGATTGAAAAGGGTGATTATATTGCTGAGCCAATTCTACAACTCGATGTCCCAATAAACTTGGTTATTAAGATAGGTTTAATGGTGGAGGTAATATTGTAGGTGTTACATGGGTCACGATTTTATTAAAATAATATTAATAAAAATTAAAAGGATACCTTTATACAACTATGAGAAATTGTAGTACCCGTACTGAGTACAAATCCAAACGAAAATAACATAAAATACAACATAAAATGATTCAAACCGAAGATTTCATCAAGAGCTTGAACCGCGTCTTCTTATATGATTTCTTCTTCGTCTTTAACGAAGACTTGAACCGCGTCCTTTTGTATGATCCTTCTTGGTTGCAAGAATTAACAAAAAATAATGTTGACAGTTGTGACTAAGGCACGTGTTTAACATGCATCCCTTAAAACAAATTATGTGCCTTTACTCAAGATAACGCGTCTGTTGCCCAGGGTACAACAGCCGAAGCAGTCTGTACTGGCGGAGAATGCCACACACCCAAGGTTGCACCGGATAAAATTATAGTGTTAAAACTTGTGGAACAAAGAATAATAGAAATGTAGTGGAATCAAGTATAGAAAAACTTATCTCTGCAAGTTCCCAACATATGAACATATGGGTCAAGTTTTCCTTCTTCTTCAAGAATTCTTTTATGGATCCTCTTCTTTATTTTTCTTGTATTTTTTTAGTCTTTCAAATGAGGCACAAAGCCTTCTATGTATACAAGACCTAAGGATGAGTGTAGAGACTAACTTAATTAGAGCCATAAACTCTAATAAAGTGAAATAAAGAACTCTACTCAAGAGTCTCCTTAATAATTTCACTAAAATCAATTAAATTCCATTCATCATATTATTAAATTTTTGTAATTTCTAACATCTTCTTGAATGAATCATTCATTGGTAACATTGATGATGAAGAAGGAAAACCATAAGGCAATTGATGTTTGTGAGGGTAGGGATGAAAAAAGAGGGTAGTATTGTAAAAGTGTTTTGATATTGTAAAGGATGATGTGGGTGAAATGTCTACATTACCCTCCTAAGTGTCTTAATTGTCACAACTATCCTCATAATACCCTTAAATTTCTTGCTTAAATATGTTGTACATGTTGCTTCTTAAGTTGTACGGAAATGCAAATTACCATCTTGTACATTACTCCTCCTTTATAATGTATTATAGATAAGCGATGATTAAAAAAAAGTATTGGTTTTATTTTGTATACGTTTTAAATACGTCATCTATGAAGCCATTGGGGTTGGTGGTCCAGTGGTAAAGCAAAGCATTTTAATACACTAAAAGTGTGAGGTCTTGAGTTCAAGTCTCACAAGGAGCAAGAAATTCGCCTTTAAAAAAAATCTATGAAGTATGAATCAATGTATCTTCCAACCATAAATTTTTTACTATGATTTTAGTCTATAAGTTAAAATCACTTAAAAACATACACAAATCACACATGTACGAATAGCTTTTAATTATAAAAAAAGGATTATTTATATATCTGCCTTTCCTAGCTACTCCTTAATGCATCATCGAATGTAGTAGAAATTGAAGTTTCATTGCCATTTTTTGGAGTGGGGTGGGTTGTTAGATTTACAAAAGGCAGATATAATGGGAAATTTATGAAGTTAGGTGTAGAATTATAGTTCCTACCCATACTATTAAATAAGTTATCTCACAAAAAAAGCCACATTTTAATTCCTTTAAACAGTAGATATGTGTTTTAAAAAAAGATATATACTTTGATCTCTAATTCTAATGTTTACTTTAGAATATTTTATTAAATGCTTACCGTTTGTCAAGGCTCAATCAGGCGCGCATGTGAGCCTACTTTTTAGGCCCAACGTAACTTTCTCGCTTAAGTTCAAACACCATTTTTAAGCCCTCGGACACATTTTTCAGGCCAAGTTCCGATGGAATTCCGTCAAGTATCGTCTGAACATGTCTAAAAGAGAGAGAGGGGACAAACGGTGAGCCTTTGGTGGGCACACCCCGTGGTAAACTATAACCAGTTGTTCCATGAGAGAGAGAGAGAGGGGGGGGGGGGGGGGGAACAAGCGTGTAAACGTGACCTTAGGATGTTGTGGATAGTACTATCGGTTCCTGACAAAGACTCATCCTGAATCGATAGCGTCAGTTCCTTAAGGGATGCATTTAATATTTGAATTGAGTTGTATACCAAACAACGTACGGAGAAATTTTGTCTTTGTTTGGTTATGGGCCTAAGGTACGCTATAGACTGAGGGGAGTATCTCTCCCGATGTGTCAACTTATAATTATTTATGTTACATACACTATGACGATGAGATGAATTGTGTTGAAAATTAAAACATGTGAACTCACCAATATTTTATATTGAATATTTTCAAACATATCTTTTAGGTGATTAATATGGAAGGATGCTTGGATGGACGGGACGGGACGGGACGTGGATCACAATAATAGTGTCAGTCTTTTGCTAGGGGTTTTACCTCCATCTCCCATGGTTGAGAAATGGATTAGAAACCTCTATTTTGGTATATTTTGAAAACTGCGAAAGTACTCTGGATATATTTTAATGACTTTAATCGACACTAATTAATTATGATATTTTCTAAGAAAATGTGTTTGTGTTAGTCTTGTCTCTGTTACTTTTCTTATGATCACGCCACGTGTTTTAGCCTTTGTCGTGGTGTGACATCTGCAGTCTGCAAAAAAAAAAAAGACTATTGTTTTTTAACGTCTGTAGACTGCTATAATAAACTGGTGGTGGTGTATGGACGGTGGTTGTGGATGGTGGTGGTGCTTAGCCCTTTGTTGAAGAAAGAAAAAGATAACACACTAAAGTGTTGCAGGTGGTGGTGTTGCAAGTGGTGGTGGTGGGTGGGTGGGTGGGTTGGAGAAGAAAATGGGAGGGTATAAAAGTCATTTCACTCAAAAACTAAAGGGTATAATAGTCATTTCACCACAAACTAACGGAAAACCTAACGGCCGTTAAAACGAGGGACGTAAAGTGTTAGAAAAACAAACCTCAGGTACTCAGGGTGTTATACGTGTGCTGAACCTGTTAGTTTAGGCAAACCACAGGGACGATTATTGCAATTTTCTCCCTATATAAACTTTAAACTTTCTTCTCATATCCTAAACCCTACAAACCTCTACCTTCTCCTATCCTCTCCTCCTGCAACCATCGCCAACTCCTCCTCCTGCCACCACTGCCTCCTCCTCTTCTCCCTCTCCTCCACCAGCCTTCCATCTCCCTCTTCCTCTCTAATTCCTAAGTTGTCATCCCAATTCCAATCCCTCTTCCTCTCGATTTCACTAAGGTGCTGTTTGTTTTTTCTGCAGGAAAAAAGTCTGCAGTCTGCGGACCACATCTGCAGACATCTGCAGGAGAAGAGGTGGACCAAAGGTCTGCAGTCTGCAAGAAGAAGACTGTTTGTTTGTTAACGTCTGCAGGCTGCTGAAATAAACTTAAATTTAAACAAACTGAGTTTTTACAGCAGTCTGGTGGTAGATGGTGGTGGTGGTGGGTGGACTGTGGTGGTGTGGACCATGGTGGTGGGTGGTGGTGGACGGTGGTGGGTGGTGGTAGTGGTGGTGGTGGGTGGACGGTGGTAGGTGGTGGTGGTGGTGGACCGTGGTGGTGGTAGTGGTGGACAGTGGTGGGTAGTGGTGGTGGTAGTGGTGGTGGACGGTGGTGGTGGTGGACGGTGGTGGGTGGTGGTGGTGGACGGTGGTGGTGGTGGGTGATGGGTGGTGGTGGTGATGGACCGTGGTGGGTGGGGGTGGTGGTGGTGGTGGTGGATCGTGGTGGTGGTGGTGGTGGACCGTGGTGGTGGTGGTGGAGGACCGTGGTGGTGGTGGTGGTGGACGATGGTGGTGGACCGTGGTGGGTGGTGGGTGGTGGACGGTGGACGGTGGAGGGTGGTGGTGGTGGTGGACGGTGGTGGTGGTGGGTGGTGGGTGGTGGTGGTGATGGACCGTGGTGGGTGGTGGTGGTGGTGGTGGTGGACCGTGGTGGTGGTGGTGGACCGTGGTGGGTGATGATGGTGGTAGTGGACGGTGGTGGGTGGTGGTAGTGGTGGTGGGTGGACGGTGGTAGGTGGTGGTGGGTGGTGGTGGTGGACGGTGGTGGGTGGTGGTAGTAGGTGGTGGTGGTGGTGGACCGTGGTGGTGATGGACGGTGGTGGTGGTGAACGGTGGTGGTGGACGATGTTAGGTGGTGGTGGGTGGTTGACGGTGGTGGTGGTGGTGGTGGTGGTAGTGGGTGGTGGTGGTGGTGGACCGTTGTGGTGGTGGGTGGTGGTGGTGGACCGTGGTGGTGGTGGGTGGTGGTAGTGGTGGTGGACGGTGGTGGGTGGACGGTGGTAGGTGGTGGTGGTGTTGGACCGTGGTGGTGGTGGTGGTGGGTGGTGGTGGTGGTGGTGGGTGGTGGTGGTAGTGGTGGTGGACGGTGGTGGGTGGTGGTGGTGGTGGTGGTGGACCGTGGTGGTGGTGGTGGTGGACGATGCTAGGTGGTGGTGGTGGTAGTGGGTGGTGGTGGGTGAGGAGAAGAGAAGATGAGAAGACCTTTGAAGACCTTAGAAGACTTTGGTTCAAGTCTGCACCAAGAAGAGGCCAGGAAGAGCTTTTGGAGTGAAATGTCTTCCGAAAAACAAACAGTTTGCCCGCCCCAAACGTCTGCCCGCGTCTGCGCGACGCAGACAAAAGAGGTCAGAAGTGCTTCTGGGAGAAAAACAAACACCACCTAAATCTTTTTCTTTGCCAGTGTATGAGATCCGCAAGTTGTATGACGCGCTAAGCGATAATAGTTTTGCCTTGTGTTGAGGACATTGCTCAGTGCATGGACAACGACTATCTCTACTGTGCGTTGTACCGAGAGATATGTTACTGTTGCATTTATGCTACATCATCTCCAACAGTCCATTATTTATTTCTGCAAGTTTAATTGGGTTTAATTTAAGAAAGATGATTGGTTTGTTTGTTTGTTTTGGACTTGAGTAGAATTATTAAGTCATCGACTGTTTGTTTGTTGGTAATTAGTTTTAGGTTTGAAATTGAGTTTATTTCATCTGAATTTGAAACATTTTCTGCTCTTTTAGCATCTTTCTTGGCATATGTGAAGTGGGTTAGGCTAATAAGTTATTAGTCGTTTTTCAGGTTCTGTTTTTTTGTGTCGTATATGTAGTTTTCTTACCAGTGGTTGTGGGACTTGGTAGATGAGTTTGTGAATTAAATTCCTTCTTATGTGTTGTATATGCACCAATCAAGTATATTTGAAATATTTGTCATTTTTTGTCAATTTATGGTTCTTAACATAATTGACTGTTCTTAAAAATTGTTAATTGGGATTCATAGATGCCATTTTCATAGTTTAGATACTTTTTTATAAGGTCATATTAGATTTTCTAACACCGGGACGCTCCTTGGGTATAAACTAATATAAATAATATTATTAAATCATAATTTAGTTTATCTCTTATTATTTTCTTAACTAATTCTTTTTGTATTTTTGCTTATTAAAAACTATTTAACATTTTATTAATACAATCTCATGTAATATTAAATTTTATAGCCTAATAATAAATAAATAAATAAAATGTTATAACTTGTGTGATACACAAGTTTCTAATGAATTCTTTACATTAAATGAAACTGTAAAGGATAGTTTTGTTTTTATCTAGAGCAGAGTATGTTAAAATCAGTCATTTATATATAAAAAAATTCACACTTTCAAATCCACCGCCTCAATCACGCCTTGCAATGGTTGCTTCTGCCTCTACTTCTTATCCAAACGTACATTCTCTCTTTATTATACATTTTCATTCTTATTCACATCATTAAAATTGTTGTTTTCTCAGATTATAGTGTAGCTTCGCCACTGGCTATATTGTAACACACATTGTGTCATTTCATATTAGATTTGTCTATCTCAAAAAGCTCATGAGAAAAAACCTAGTTTGGAATAACTGGATTCCAATGAAAACACGTAGATTCACATTTACTATGGATTCATAAGCATCCTATATAGGATGATATCATGTTCTTTCTTTAAAACAAATAGTGGATACTTATCAATTTATCATACCTTTAGTAAAAGTTTGTTCAACTTATACTCACCCTTTCAAAAAGGTTATGCATTGATTAGTATCTTTTTGTCATCACATAACCAATTATCTTCTAAACTAAGAAAAATAAATTAAAGTTTTATAACACCTAATGCTATCTAACATATAATTCCACCCAATGGTTCACTTTAAACCATATGTTACTAGACTTTATATAAACATTTATTTCCTTCTTTTTTCGATGTTAGATTAACTTCACGCCCAATAATTTCACGATTCACACATTTTCAAACAAAATCGTTTACATATTCTCTCCACAACGCAACAAAGCAAGGATTACAAAAACAATATTAAAAATAATGATATGCTTAAGAATATAAAAGTTTAATTAATTTTCTAATTATGTTTATTGACTTGTAAATATGAATTTGTTAAGCATACAAAAGTTTAGGGCTCGTCCGACGATGCATGCATGTAATTGGGGGACTTATGGGACCCTATTTTTATTTTAGTTTGTTCTCTTTTACTTTATGCCCAACTTTGTTTTTCTTTTCCAAATTCTTCCCCATTGCTTTATGACTGTTATTTTACAAAAATAACCCTTTAACATCAACTTTCTACGATAACGACTCCTAAGTCCTGCCTAATGCTTTTTAGTCCACACCTTGAACACCACACAACACATAATCGAATACATGTTTTTTTGTTCGTATTTGTTCATTAAAAAAATTGTCATAATCGTGTTCGTTTATGTCCATTCATTTAAAATCTAAACAAACAGTTTATAAATGTAAACGAACACAAAAAGAAATTAAATTAACATATATGTGAAAAAACATAAACAAATATGATTGAACATAGATAAATGAACATATTGAACACACACAAACAAATATAATTTAACATTAATGAAAACAAATGAATAAGTTTAATATATTACAATCAATCTAAAAAGCCATCTAAATTAGGGTTCATGAATAGTAACAATAAATATATATACACAATAAATAAGCGATCATTTACGATAAATTCAAGTGAAAAACTCATTTTGTATTACTAAAAAACTTTAATACTAATTGGTTATATTTATACAAATAGCTAGAAAACCCATTTTACGTTTATATTTATATAAATATAATTACTTATGTAATTAATAAAATTTAAATAAACGTTCACGAACATAAATGATCGAACAAAACGTTTGTTTATGCTCGTTCATTTAATTAAACAAACAAAAAAGATTTGTAAGTGTTTGTTCGTTTATTAAATAAACGAACATAAACGAACTTCTCACCGAACAAATTTACAAACATATATGAACGTTCGATTCATTTATAAGCCAAACCTAATCAAGGTCGGACCATATATTTTGAGACACTATATGACAAGTTAGTTAAAATAAGTTCTTAACATAGAAAAACTTACATAAATAAAATTGTAAATACTCAAATTATCCATTTAGTGAAGCGAAATAAAGAGACGTATATAACTGTCATATCGGTTCACCTTTTTCCCCTTGTGATCTTTTTTACTTGTGAACAAAAGGAAGGGAAAAAATACTCTTATCACAAAATGAGAGTATGTAAAACACTAAGGGGCTGTTTGGTAGCCTCTTAATGAGGCTTTTAACCATTCAGCGCTGAATGATTCAGCATTCAGCGTGTTTGTTTCAGTTTCTAAATGGAATGGTTAAGGGGCTGAATGGTTGATTAAGTGCTGAATCATTAAGAGGTCTGAATGGTTAAGAGGTCTGAATGGTTACGCGCTGAATCATTAAGTTGGACCTCTTAATGGTTAGTTTTCTTGTCCCACGTTGATCGGGGAGCCTCAATAAGGTTCAGCCTAGTTCAGTGCTTAATGGTTCAGCAACATCCCAAATCTTAATGATTCAGACTTAACCATTTCATTCAAAAGCTGAAACAAACGCGCTGAATGCTGAATCATTCAACGCTAAATGGTTAAGCTGAAACAATTCACTAATCATGTTATGATAGTATATATGTTTTTGAACCTACTATTACATATATGAATTGCCCATGTTCATGTGCTATAACGATATGTTTAGCATTAAAAGAGGTTGAGATTTTTTAATCTGCTGGGAACGCAACATCAAAACCCCCTTTGATAGTATAAACATTAGAACAACTTTCTTTAACATTAAAAGATGTTGAGACTATTTATTTCTTTTATCCTTTTTTATTAAGTAATATTAGATTTTTCAACTCCGGGACACTCCCGGGATAATCAACTAGTTATTATATATATTTAAGTACAAATCATAATATTAACTACTTTCATTAAAAAAAACTTTTGAAATTTGTTATTTCTAACACTATTCGTATAGTATAAACTAGTTTATACCCCGGGAGCTTCCCGGGTTGAGAAATCTAAGTAAAGTAAATAAAATTAAAAGTATCTAAACTATAAAAATGGCATCTGCCAATATATGATTAATGAATGTTATTATTATTATTATTATTATTATTATTATTATTATTATTATTATTTTAAACAAATCTCTGCCATAAGTTATCATATTCTAATATAAAAAAAAGGGTAATTGGGTCGGATATCACCTAATCCCAGGCCCGACCCAAACCCACAATTTTTTTTAAACTAATTCCAAACCTGACACAATACCTGTCGGGTTACAAAAAATAGTTGTTTTTTTCTCCGTTTTTTATATAGCACTATGATACTCGTTGGAAAGATAATAAAACGCTCGTTAATTTTGTGTAATTGTTTTCTTTAAAAAATCTCGTATAAAAAGATATTAACATTTATAAAAGTTATGAGAGGAAACATGAGAGAGAAAATAATAAAGTTTTAATATTTACATTTATAAGATTAGGTATTTAATAGATAATGTTAAATCATATTTAAACCATTTTTTTTAATTGGTCTAGAGTTGCCACATCACTTCCTATGTGGCATCTCTCAAAAGAAAGATTGTATAATATTATGACATGTCATTAAAAATGCTTTGGTTTATTATATATATAGATATAGATTTTTAATATTCACACTCTCATTTCCTTTTCCATAGGGATTTTCTACGTAAAAATAAATCACGACAAAAGATAAAATACAAATAAAATTATCGTGTGAACATACGAATCGAAGGGAACAAAAAAAAAGTGGCGGTGGCATTTTCGTAAATAATGACCACCACTCTTTATTGTATAATTACTCTAGTGTATATAATTACTCTAGAGTAAAAAAGTGGCGGTGGCATTTTCGTAAATAATGACCACCACTCTTGTTGTATAATTACTCTAGTGTATATAATTACTCTAGAGTAATTACCCTAGAGTAATTATATAATTACTCTAGTTATATAACTACGCTATATAATTACTTTAGAGTAATTTTATAATTACTCTAGTTATATAATTACGCTAGAGTAATATTACACTAGTTATATAACTAGAGTAATTAATTAATTATATAATTACTCTAGTTATATAAAGTTTCCAATATTTACAGAAATGCCACCGCGTGTTTTTTACTTCAGTTCGTACTGTTCGTACGATAAAGCCTATTTGTACGTGAACTTTACTCAATAAATCACGTCTAAAACCGGCTACTCGTCAGAAATTGAATACGAATATACGATGAGAATCTAACGACCAGTGGCGAAGCTTGACCCGAAGGTTCGGGGGGTCGGAAGTCACCAGGGGGTCGAAAGTCACTAGTTTCGGGGGGTCGAAAACCCGTTTCGGGGGGTCGAAACCCTATATTTTCAAAATTTTCTATACGAATACTATATAATCGGAACTTCTGCGCGAAAATCCGGGGGGTCGGCCGCCCCTCCCCGCCCTTACTATGCTTCGCCAGTGCTAACGACGATTTTTTATTTTATGGAGTAAAATAGAAAAAGTATAAATATTATAAATTTGATGATTAATATATTTGATATTATGATTTTCTATTGAACACCATGTCAAAACACATGGTTTGTGTTTTATCTATTTATGCATTTGGTTCTATTGTTTTTAACTTTACAAAATAATCTAAGTCATATGATGCTAAAGATAGTTTTAGATGGTTTTAAAAATAAACTAAACTAAACACACTAGTAATACTCTAGATTCTTTAAAACTAGACCACACGACAACTAAGTGTACTTATCAATGTAGTAAAGACTAGGTAAGTCCAGATATCGAATTCACGTGACGCAATTAGAAAGATAAACCAGACTCAACTAAGACTTATATAAATTGGTTTTCAAAGATGATTTTGATTTTAAAATAAATAAACAATTAACTAAAGAACTTGAAACTAACGATACAGAGAACTAGACAACTAGAACGACTGAGGAACAAGAGAAATGTTAGATGATGAAGACAACCACCTAGGTAGGAACCCAATTTACATGTAATGACTTAATGAAATGTCTGGTATGACTATCTCTAAATCTAAAGATACAAATCTAAGGTTCACTAGATATGGTTCTACTCCCTAATAAATCCAAAGACACGTGTAAAGAATGTGATAGTTTTGATAAAATGTCTAATGAGAGATCACCCCTAGGTTTTATACCCACAATGCTGTGAAAGACCATGATTCACAATTCCCTACAAACACTAACACCACAAATGAAATAGCTCAACTAGCTCTCGCTAAATATAAACCTAACAAATAATGGGTAGGATGTTTTTAGCAATGTCTATCACCCACTAAAAACACTCTCAAAATACATCCAAACATTAGTTATTATCTCTAATCAATTGTCCAAAATTAAAAACACCAAGTAAGTAACCCTAGCAAATACATAATCAAGACAATACAAAACCAATCCCAATCAAGCATATATGAGCATGGTAATATAAATCAAGTAAAAACAACATATATAATCATAAACATCCATAAACAAATCAAGTTCTAAAATTACCAAACAAACATATCAAGTCAAATCGAAAACAAATGTCAAACATATCAATCATCATCCAAACCTAAGTGGCTTTAAAGGTTTAGCCTCTAAACATGTTTAAAACACAAACTTAGAAGTAACAGTCATAAACATGGTCTTCAAGAGACAACAAAACATAGTATCAAAGATTGCAAACATCAAATAGACAAACTATTAAACCGATGATTGCAATCCTTCAATCCAAGCTCCAATTCTTATTTCAAGGCCTTCCTCTGCCTCAGTTAAGCTCCAAATTTCTTCAATAAGCTGATGAAAGTCGAATTATTCAGTCTAGGTTCGGCTATAATGTTTATATAGGAAACCCTAATATTTTTGCCAACTTTACATCTTTTCGCGTGCCGCAAACAGTTTCTCTACGTCCCTCACGCGCGAGAGACAAAATAATCGTGAATTTAATTTGCCAAGCCCACGTGTTGCGAACAAGTGTCACCATGTCTTCGCGACCCACGAACTTTTATTTTATTTTCTTTAAAACGACACCCGGTTCCACTCATGTGCTCGTATCTTCATCATTCTTGCTCGTTTAGGCTCCTTTTCCATATGAACACCTGCAAAACATAAACTAAATAAATACAAGCAAAACCTGTACAAAAACGACCCAAAACTATGTACAAATCCATACAAAATACATAGGATGAATCTATGTGTTTTACAACAATTAAAGACATGGTACTGAAAATAATAAAGGAATTTGGTCCAAACCTTTTCGGTTACTATTAATAGACCCTTTAATCAAGAGAACATTGCTTTAGTAGTAAGTCACATAGGTCATTTTGACTTGTTTCCCAATTTAAACTTGCTAGCGTATGTCCCAAAGCAAACACATATGACAATGATTTTTAGCACCATTTATGTACTCAAATAAACTTATTTTTTGAAACAATAAACTTGCTAGAGGGCGAATTATATTATGAAACATTAAACCGCCATATATCCTATACGTTTTATTTGCAAACCATCAATACCAACACCCCCTAATTAGGTTACAGTGAATGAGATTAATGGATAAGAACTATTAGTTGATACCAAAGTCCTTCTGACACTCGGCCTCTCATATCAATCACTATTGTACTTTTGTTTATAAATAACTTATTTTTTGTTGCCCGGATGAAAACTTATTAGTATGTCACCCATCCTCTCAATCAAGGAAGCTTTAACTTTGGAATTCTTCTTTCATCAACAGCAAATTTACCGAAATGCATTGTGATATTTGAGGTTGAAAATTCATTATGGCAAAAGTATCTCTCATGTAAACAAAACAAGATAAAATTTTCCAATGTGTTACCTTTTGAAGCCAACAAAGATTTAGAGAGAATCGCATGGTTGGTCCTTTATTAATCTCATAAACAAGATTTAAGAATCCATTTAGTTGATGGAAGAAGATGGGGGCAGGTCTGAAGATCAACCGGCATTGGGCGAAGGGATTCTTATCCCTAGGAGGTCTTCCTCAACTAGCAGATTTTTTCAGAAACTCTATTTATTATGGTGTTTTTCCATTCCTATTCTCCTTTCTAAAAAAATGGGGACCTTAAACAAAGTTAAAGGACTACTTCGTTCTTGACAGTTATTTACTTAATCGGTGAATAGAAGTATACTCTGGACTATTCTCTATTTATAAGAAACCGTTCCATAATAATATTGCTCATGTTTCTTGTTAAAATCAAAACAACCTAGCATCAAACCTTCAATATAATTATATAAATTAAAGGCTTCAATAAACAATTCAGTAATTAAAAATCAAAACAGGGAAAGATCAAGAACTTGTTTCAATTTAATATTTAACCGTTTACCTTTTTATTGTAAACAATATTAAATTGTTCACTGTCAGAAGGACATAATATTAGCGGGAGGAGGCGAGGACTCGGATCCAATTCAATTTTGGAAGGAGCAGAGTAATTAGGAGAGGAAGGGACGTGAATTATCAGCGGCAAGTTATAATTTTATTTTATTTTTAATCAAATTTAACCAATTACAAAATTTTGTAAAATGGGGTGGGCTACTAACTATTAAAATGGACTAAATCTAAACACAAAATTATAATTTTATTTTTCTTGAAGTCGGTTTCAAAAGTCCAGGGGTGCTATTGAAATTTTTTATGGGGTGCGGACGGAATTAACGCATATATATACCATTAACTAGGTGAAATCTCGTGCGATGCACGAGAAGACTATATCATTTTTTAAGGTCTGTTTACTAAAGACCAAATCAAGAAGTCAAGCATCTGTTGCAAACAAAGTCTGTTTACTAAGGTCTGTTCCAGAGCAGTGGGTCTGTTAAGGAGATCTGTCTCAAACAGTTGTTGCAAGCAAACTGTTAAAGCATCATCTGTTTGAAGAAACAGTTGTTTGAGACAGATCTCCTTAACAGGCTCACTGCTCTGGAACAGACCTTAGTAAACATACTTTGTTTGCAACAGATGCTTTACTTCTTGATTTGGAAATATAATAAAACACTCGTTTTTTTTTTCGTTTTTTTGTATAGCACTATGGTACTCGTTGGAAAGATAATAAAACGCTCGTTAATTTTGTGCAATTTTTTTTTTTCAAAAAAATGTTACTTAAAAAAGTTATAATCATGGGGGGAAGTGCATGTTCTATGCACATGAGAGAGAAAAAATAATTGAATAGTAGATGAAGTATCCATGTCCCATTTAATTGACCCGGTAAAATGAGAGGAAAAAATTTAGTTAGATAGTCTGAGAATATATCATGTGTCCCACATTACTTTCATTTATATATTATAGAAGATTTTTTTTCAAGGTATGCGCCCGCCTCCCTTTGGTTAGGGATGGGTCCACCAATTTTTTTTAAGGTGGCTCAACATAAAAACTGAAAAGGGGCAGGATGGGTATTAAGTTAACCAAGAGGGGCAAAATAGAAACTTCACAAAGGGAGGTGTGGTATTTGCCATTTGGCCATCCTCCTTCATGTTATTATTCTTTCCTTTACATTTAAGGTCTACAAACATCAAAGCTTTTATAAAGGTAGATATTATATCATAGAACAATATTCCATAAATTCAGAAAACTATACATTTATAAATTGTAAGCAATGCATTAAAGCTTGTACCCATTAATAGTCTTAATAAATATTAGCTCTGGAAATAGAATTTCCATTAATTTTTTTTTTTAACGGTGAACGAATCAATTTCCGAGTACTCTCGGCCACCCTTTTGGCGAATCAGGTACTCGAGAGTACCCGGGCTACCAATTGCCACAAATTCCCAGGAAAACCCGACCACTCACCCGCCCAAAGGCACGACAGTGAAATAATCGGTAAAACCGGTCGGGATCAGGACTCGAACCCAAGCCAATGACCGGGTCATCCTTCATTTCCCATCCACCAGTGTCCTCCAAATGTAGCTAGTGGGAATTAGTTTTCTTTTATACTGGTTTTTATTATTTATTATAGGTTCCCACTCTAAACAGAGTTTTGACCGTTGCTCTCTCTCTCTCTCTCTCTCTCTCTCTCTCTCTCTCTCTCAGTGAAGTGTGTGTTCTTGGTGTTTGTGTGTGTTCTTGAAGAAAGATTGTGTTTTTGTGTCTGTTCTTGAAGCTAATATCTTACCCACCATTGATAAATTAACAAACAGGTACAAAAATGTTCTCTTTCTTTATCTCTGTCTCCCATTGTTTCTTGATTTTACTGCATGAAGCTTCACAATATTCATCAAGGGTTTTTTTTTTTTTTTTTTTTTTTTTTTTTTCTGTATACATTTTCAAATTATTTGACTTTCATGGCCAAGTTTACACATTTTAAAACACAACAAAAATATATTTTTAAATTAAGTATTTGATTTAATTATTTCTTCAATGCTAAATATTTATTTTATTTTTTTATTTTTATTTTTACCAATATTGTATTATTCTGGCAATTTGATTGTTTAAAGATTTTAGTACAGGCTTTAGTCAAGAAGAAGTTTTGGTTTAATAATAATATCTTTGGAGTTTCCCAATGTTCTAATAATACCCTTTATCTTTCTTGATCAAAAGCTAATTAATTACATATTTTTTTTACATTTTTTATTTGCTAAATAATTTATTTTGTATATTTTTTCACCTCCATGTGATGAATTCTCTGCAAGGCTGCACCTTGTACTAGCTGCCCTTTATCTTCTTTTGTTTCTTTAACTTTAACCCTAAAAAGAGAATTTCTGTACTTATCTTCTGTTTTAATTTTAAATCTTAATTAGTTCCCTTAATTAATCCCATTATTGTTATCATTCTCAGCAAAAAAAAAAAAAAGAAAATCATCTGTAGTGTAAAATACTAAAATTTGACTTTTGAAGTCAAAGTTTTGCACACAAAATCTGTGATTAAATGTGTAATCTCTTACATTCTTAGCATTGTTTCTCTCTAAAGCATGTATGTTTAAGTACCTTTTAATCTAGTAACAAAGAATTGTTAAAAACAAAACACATTCTCACCAATATAAATAAAAAAAATCACTTGTTTGACCATGAAAAAGTCAAACTTTCCTGTGTAGTTGTGTGCAGCATCTTCATATATGACTCATTTATCTTGAACAAAACAGGACCTCAAAACACCTTATGAATCTGGTAAAACCCTTTGACCCAAATCACAAAAACTCCTGAAAAACAAGAAATGGGATGTTCCTCATCAAAACTAGATGATGAAGAAGCTGTGCAGCTATGTAAAGACCGAAAAAACTTCATCAAGAAAGCCGTAGAATATCGAACCAAATTCGCTTCTGGTCATAAAGCTTATCTCCAATCACTCAAAAGAGTTTCAGCAGCCCTTAAAGACTACGTAGAAGGCGATGAGCCGCGCGAATTCTCACTAAACTCATTCGCCACACCACCATTGCCACCATCCAAGAAAACCACTCCAAGATTTATCACAATTTCCCCAAATTCATTTACCATTGAGCAACCGAAAGTTAACTACTTGAGATCAGGTGGAAATGCATCGGTTTTTGTCGAAGAAATGCCTCCAGAGTCTCATGAGGTAGCTAGAGTGGAGTCTTACCAGTATGCAGCTGATAGTTTCTTTGGAATGCAGTATCCATTGCAGTCGCAGTCGCAAGCGTCGATATTTGGTTATAACCGGCCGAATTTGCCGCCTCCTTCGCCTCAAAGATCATCACAATGGGACTACTTTTGGAACCCGTTTGCGTCTTCCGATTATTATGGGTATAATAATAGAAACAGTGTGTTTGATGATGATGTTAATGGGTTACAACAAGTTAGAGAAGAGGAAGGGATTCCAGAGCTTGAAGAGGAAACGGAACAGGAAGAAGTAGAGCATTTTAGTCATAGAACGAATAGGGGACCGAATGTTCATGTGAGGGGATCCAATGGTCATGTTAGTAGGGGGTCCAATGGTCATGTGAATTGTGATCATGAAGATGAGGTTTCAGTAGTTGATGATGATGATGATGAGGATGAGGATGATGAGGCGTTTGAGACGGATAGCGGGGAGGAGACTGAAAGTGAGCATGAGTTAGAACCGCGGCCAACGATGAGTAAAACGCAGAATCTTGAGGTTTCGAAGGGGGAGAGTTCAGGGAAAGTTATGAATACTGGGAATGGAGATGGGGTTATGAATCAAGAAAAGAGTAGAAACGAAGGGACACCGGGGTTTACGGTTTATGTGAACCGAAGGCCAACGAGCATGTCGGAGGTTATTAAAGATCTTGAAGCTCAGTTCCAGATCATTTCTGATTCGGCCAACGAGCTTTCGGTTATGTTAGATGCTAACCGGGCTCAGTACTCGTCGACGTCACACGAACTCACAGGTTCGAATTCGGTCTCTCTTTATTAGTTTGTTTGAAGCTTTATAATTGCAGCTTAAAGAGTGGTGTTTGTTTCATTTTTTATTTTACAGCTATGAAGATTTTGAATCCTGTAGCATTGTTGAGGTCTGCATCGTCCTCTCGGTCAAACTCGTCGAGATTCTTGGTGAACTCTTCAAAAGAAGAAGGTTATGCTAGCAGCAGTGATCAGTCGGATGACTCGTGTATGTTCCACAACAGTCATCAAACAACTCTCGACAAACTATACGCGTGGGAGAAGAAACTATATGAGGAAGTGAAGGTATTTACTTTTTTAAAACCTGTTTTAACCCGAACCATAATTATAACTTTTTCTGAAATGGCCAGTTTGACCAAACCTGTTTTGACCCATTACCCGCACTGCACGTTTAGCCAGGCGCCTGCATTCATGGGTTTATAGTGATTGATGCGAGTAAATGTAACTTTGTTTTGCTTATTTGCACAGGCTGGTGAAAGGATTCGTATCGCATACGATAAGAAATGTGCTCAACTTAGGAACCATGATGCTAAAGGGGATGACCATTCTTCGGTTCATAAAACAAGAACAGCCATTAGAGATTTACATACACAGATCAAGGTTTCGATTCACTCGGTTGAAGCTGTATCAAAAAGGATTGAAACTTTAAGGGATCAAGAACTTCAGCCACAGCTTCTTGAACTGATCCAAGGGTATATTTGTCATTTCATAACTTCGTTTTTGCCTACTTTCTGATTTAGGGTGTGTTTGGATTTGAGTTTTGAAATTGAATATCTGATTCTTGTTTAGTCCAAACACCCCCTTAGTTATAAATTGTTATTATGAATTGATAAAGATGCTATTTTTATGAAGATTATCAAGAATGTGGAAGGTAATGGCGGAGTGTCATCAAACACAGAAACGGACACTCGATGAAGCCAAGATTTTACTAGCCGGGACACCATCTAGACCGAGAAAGTACACACCACTGCACCCTAGTGAGCCACACCGGCTAGCCCAGTCGGCATCCAATCTTGAATTCGAGCTACAAAACTGGAAATCTTGTTTCGAGTCATGGGTCACCTCTCAAAAATCCTACATTCACGCCATCACAGGCTGGCTACTACGCTGCATTGGGTCAAACTCGAATAACACAACAAAATTCCCATTTTCTCCACGAAGATCGGCTGGGGCCCCACCGATGTTCGGGGTGTGCATCCAATGGGCCAGACTGCTTGACTCAATCAGCGAGGTTCCGGTGCTTGATGGGATAGACTTTTTTGCAGCAGGGGTTGGTTCTTTGTATGTGCAGCAACTGAAAGAAGGAGGTAGTGGTGGTGGTTCCGGGGTTGGATCATCTAGACGGTTTGGCGGCAGCAGCAGCTCCGGGATGGAGATGGTGGAGAGCGGGCGGCAGGACGAAGAAACCGCTGAGAAAATGGGGGAAGTTGCCATTAGAGTGTTGTGTGCTGGAATGTCAGTTGCTGTGAGTTCATTAACAGAGTTTGCTCTATGTTCAGCTCAAGGGTATGCTGATTTGATCAAGCAATGGGAGAGTGCCACGTGTCCAGGAAGTAGTAGTGGGCCCAAGGTGTAACCAGGGAGACTGGAATTGTTTTTTTTTTTTTTTTTTTTTTTTCATTTGGTTGGGTAGTTAGTTTGGTAGATGTAATTATTTAAGAATTATTTTTGATAATATATAAAGTCCAATATATATTTGGATGGATAGTTGCCAGAATTTGTTGTCTACATTTTTTTTTTTAAATTCATAATATTCCACAATAAAACCAAGTTATATCTGGATAATCGAATAACAAGTTGCGTGACGATAGGAATAGTAAACACCATCTAAAAATATCAAAATAACTTGACATTTATGACCACACTAGGAAGTTTATCTCATTAATATCAGCTTTAGGTTCAAAACTTTACAACAAGATACATTTATAGCGTAAATCGGCCAAAAATATGTTGTTCCTAAACACGTGTTTTATCATTTATGAAAGAGTTGGTAGTCAACTGCAGCATCAACGACCGCCATTTTCATGGTCGTTTACACAATTCATGATATGTGTTTATCTACGGAAGTGTATGTTTACAACAGCAGGCTGCAAAAAGAGAGTCTGCTGAACTGAGAGCGCGAGGGGCAAAACTGGATGGAAGAGAAACGAAGATATTCTCTTTGTCCTGCAATCTGTAATGCCAGCTTCCGGTCCTGTTAAAATAATATAGTTTTAAGCTAATCATCATTATCATCTTCATGTAAACATGAAAGGTTTTGGCTTTTATTGGAATGGTGAGTAAATTCAAATTTGCTTACCTGGCTTGATTTTGAACTTCAGCGTATGCGGGGGCCTCCTTAAGATAAACTTAATTGGATGGTCAGTTGACTGTCTATGACGATCGGCTGCAGAAATAAGCTGCAAACAGATAAAATAACACTTACATATGAATCTAGATTATGGGAAAATATAAGTGCTAAATAAGAGAAACGGTAGGGTATCAAAGGTGGAGTTATGCAGATTAGGAGCCAACCAATAAATATTTTAGTTCCTAATTGTCGGATGAAGCTTTTATTTGTATTTAGATTTTTTTTTTTTTTTTTTTTTTGAACGGCAAGTGCTGTAGCCGGTGGAGCTCCACGTAACACCATGAGTCAGCCTGTACTAATTACCCATCCCACCTGGATTGGGGATGGAACTTCCACATGTTGTAAATATAGCTCCGACCGGAATCAAACCCTCAACCTCCACATGGCCTCCGCTCTAGTTCCCCCCCCCCCCCCCCCCCCCCCCAGTTTCACCCACTGAGTTAGGCTTCATCGGCATTTGTATTTAGAATTACATGTCTTTATTGTAGCCTATATGAGTACTTTTGTATTTCTTCCATTATTCACAAAAACTAATCAAATTGAAAGTGTAAACATACATTTACGCCGTTTATTATTTTATTTTCTGGGCCCTGTTTATCCAATGTGAGGAAAATCTGAATTTGGTTCTCATTTACTCGTCATGATGAGAAACATAAATATAGGACCACCAAATTAAAAAAAAATATATGGCATAAACTAGAGGCAAAATTTCAACCCTATTGGGTCGATTTGGGCTATGCTTTATCTTTCTCAGGTCAAATCGGTGAAATAAAAAGCTAAAAAGGAATCGGGTCAGATGGGGTGGCAGGTTGATAGTCGGTCAAAGTGTATTGTTCATGCATACAACCTACTAAATAACTTTATTGTAGTAATGTGATTTTCGTAATCATAATTACCACTCAAAATAATTATAATATATTACAAGACAAACGGAAACTGAAATAATACATGCTAATAAAAGCTTGGTTTTAAAAAGCGCGAAGTGCACAAAAGCGACGAGGTCTAAAACCAGGCGCAAAGCGCAAAAGCGGTGGGCTTTTCGTACGCGAGGCGCAAAGCAATTATATAATTTTTTTATATATATGCTATAGGTTTTTAGCATTAATTACTCAAAATACAGATACAAATAAGGTATATATATGATTTAACTAAAATATTCAACCTTTTTAGCTACATGTATAACAATTTTAAGCACAAAAACGTCATGTGTACAAAAAGCACACTTTTCTTGCGCTTTTCGTGGCTTTTTGCGCTTTTCGTACACTACTCGCCTAGGGTTATATAAGGCACACGGATTTGCGCCTAGGTGCGCTTTGCGCTTAAGCGTGCCTCAAGCGCGCTTTTTAAAACCAAGAATAAAAGTCATAAGTAGTAGAGAAGATGCACCTTTTCATCGAACCTAAATAGAGACTGATCAAAATAAGGTGAAGGACTCTGAGATTGGCAATTAAACGGCAAAGAGACCAACACTTTCTTAATAAACTGCAAGTTTCAAACCAACAATAAGAGATCATGTAAGAAACCATACACTGACTTTCCATGCAAAAAAAAAAAAATGAATATCATTTGACCTCAATGGTCAAAGATTTGTATTATGGAATGGAGAGAGTAGCATTAGAAATGGCTATTCCAGCCCATCAACCTAGAAATGCTGGATTTGGGTTGTATTTTTATTTCCAACAGTTTGTTCGAATGGATTAGGGATGAGCTCGGGACGGTATCGGCACCAACCGATACCGATACCGAAAATACCGATCCCGGAAACTCCCAAAACCCAATACCGATACCGAAAGCATACGGTACGGTATCGGTTCGGTATCGGTACGGTACCGGTATTTTACCTTAAAATACCGATCCTGTACCGATACCGATAATACCGAAACCGAAAACCTCTAAATGTGGGTACCGATACCGAACACCCTCGGTTCGGTACGGGATCGGTATTCGACGCTATGTGCTCATCCCTAAAATGGATACACTTATAAAGCATAGCTAAAATGGAAAATGGTAAAACGGGTCACAACCACCCAAAGTGTTTTTAATTGCTTAAAACCTTGTAAATCGCTTTATTAAATCATATACTATTTTAGTACTGCTTTTATAATCATTGTAACATGTTATTTATCAACAAAATAAACAGACGAACATGGTTTAAAAAATGGGTGAGGTGTACGCCTCGAGGCGCGCCTCGAGGTGAAGCTCTAAGAAAACGAGTCTGAGGCGCGCCTCATGGGGTTTAGATTGTACATACGCCTCTAATGGCTGAGGCGCTAAGAAAATGTGCGCCTCAGGTGGTTTAGGGTGTTTTTGATGTGTGTTAGACTTTTTGGGTCAATTATTTTATTTTTGATGTGTGTTTTTGATGTTTTAGACTTTTCTAGGTCAAGTATTTTATTTTTTATAGACGCGTAATTTTTATATTTATTTTTTGACTGCGCCTCGAGCTTACGCCTCGGTTCGCCTCGAGGCTCGTTTCCATTCTTTTAAACTTTGCAGTCGAAAAAGTGTTAGACGGTTCGTCCCAACCAGATTTATTTGGACTCCAAATTTTAAAAAATATTTATTTTGACCGGAACCCATTACCCCACCGGCCCACTTTGCCATCTCTGATTAATACTACAGAAAAAAGATGCATAAACGTAAGAACAATGTCATCAACAAGATATTTTACCAAGGGGAAGCTTGTAGCTTTATTTTTACTGCTTCTTAGTTGCTCGAGAGCATGAATGTTGTTGGAGTGCGATGAAATAAAATTCATATATGGGGAACTTTTTGATGGTACATGAAAATGATCACAAAACTGTTCAAACAACATATACAGTTCATCGGATGACATCTGCAAGATATTAAAAGGCTATTTTAACTTGTTAACCTAAGTAAAAAAGAATATAAAAAATACCCTTTAAATAAATTTTAAAAACTTAAATGTCCCAATGTATATAATTACCTGATAAAATGCAATAATTTCTGTCGATTCCATGTTATATACAGCAAAAAATGCAGGGTGGTTATCAGCGTTTCGGGACACCTGCATCACATGGTCACTAAATGAACAAGTTTTTCATATGTGCCAGACGTATATAGTTTTAACATATAGAACATGTTATGTAATATGCATTCTCTATCGAGAATTTACACAACGTCGAAATGACTGCTAAGAATACTTACAGCTCCATCAACACTCCCAAACTTGATTAACAAGTGATGTCGGTCCAAAAATTGCACCTACCAAAAAACGAAAATTAATGTTTTCTTTGTCGTGATTGTACAAAAAATAAAAGCAAGAATCAAACCAAGTCAGCACCCACCTTCCATATAATCAAATCGACATAATCTTGAAAGTGAAAATAAAACTTCTTTTTAAGGGATTGGATTCTCTAAACCAACAAATAAAAAAAGAGCATTAAGCAACAGATCCCATAAAGCAACAAATGTGCATATCAACTGAAAAGATAATGTATATACTAAAGGTTAATAAAAGTTTTATAGTGCGAAACCAACCATAGTTTCATCTTTTTCTTCATTTTGGATCCCTCGCACTATAAAAGAAAGCAATCTTTGCTTTATACCACTTAGAAAAGGATTTTCTTGAGCAGGCTGCTCAAGATGAGAGCCATTTGCAGCATTATTTGCGGGCATGTGCTGTGGCGCCCTTTTGTCCGCACTTGAAATGACCTGCAATATAAATCAAGTTCTGTAATTCCAGATTTTGTATAATCAAATCTGACATGAATAATTTTTTTATTTTATTTTATTTTATTTTATTATTATATTTTTTTTTTTTGTGGAAAAGATATAAAGAATTTGATAAAAAATATTCAAGCTAGTATTGTTCTCAAACATTTTCAACACTTATCTGAAGTATAAATATAAGTACTTGCCTGTGCACTAGAATTGAGAAAAAGTTCATCGTCTTCACGACAGAATTCCCCAATTGCTCTCAAATCAACAAGACTCCCAGAATCCCTAATCTGAAGTATGTGAATACGTTGATAACGGAGAGAGACAATAGCAAGTAAATCATCAAATAAAAAAACGCCCATGCTGTGTGCCAAATTGATGTAATCATTGCAGAAAACCCTCTCATCAAGTACAACTCCATCATCCAATCTATAAATACATACAAACAAGAAACCTGACCCGAGTTAGCGGCTATTGTAATGGTCGATTCAGATAATGTTATATATTCAAGTAATAGTTATGTAGAAAACGAGGCAAAAGAGTTGAGAATCACGCAAAGTGGTTTCTAATGCATAAAACGTCCTAAACCATTTTATTCTTACATTATATTCTTATTGAGATGATATTTTTTTACTATATTTAGCCTACTGATCATTTACGAAAAAAAATAAAATATAAGACAAAAAGTGTCTGGGTTAATCCGATCCTACAGAAGTTACCTCCCTTGACTCGAACCTGTCTCATGTGAGACTCGAACCCTCGACATTAAAAAAGTAAAAAAATAAAAAGACGCTAAACTTTGCAAGGCTGAATGATCTGAAGTCTAACAACAACTGCCATGGTGCGTTTCTTTATAAAATTCAAAATAATCTGATAAAAATGTGATTGCAGGTCAGCCCAACCCACACTTGAGATTGACCCATTACCCAGCCCGCTTAGCGACCTCTGGTTTATAACATACCTTAGAAGATGAAAAGTTATCTTCTCAATAGAAGGAACCCCTTGAATAGCACCACCAGTAGCAGGAGCATCATAGATTTGCGCTGTTGAAGTTGCAAAAAGTCCAAATTGATTACTCTCCGCATAAAGAAAGAAGTCTTTACATATGAGCTCATTCGCAGAAGCAAGTGGGACCGAGTACAATTGAGTGAAAAAACTCTCAAACTTCTTTGCTTTCGGTGGCAGATCTTGGTTGTCACAATCTTCTTGTTTGCACGAAAACGATAACCATGTTGGTCTGTAGACAATTAAATCCTGGTGGTTTCTACTGAAACTTATCAGATACTTTCCATCTTCCGTGAACTTGCGAAATGAATTATCCGGACATTCAACTTCATATATCGTAGTACCAGGAACTATATTTTCATAAAATCTTCTGGCACGATGAATCTAAAGATACAATATCAATAAGTTTTGGTGAGCATAAGTTAATGTATTAAGGAAACTTGCATAAAATACTATATTTTCACAACTATCAAAGATTACAAGCATCCATAAGACTACCTAAGGTATTTTTTTTTAAAGATATAAACTTTTATTAACAAAAGAGGCAAATTTACAGCAGGATGGCAGGCAAACGGGCAAAAAGCTGCGCCGTTACCTCCTTTTGAACCGCAACCCCTATCCTACTTAAACAAATCCTTGGTCCCTAGGGTCGAGAAATTGATGTGTACGACCCTCTGCACTAGTGCACTCTATCAAGGAACCTAACAGCTTATGGGGCCAAAGAGCCAAAAGTATCAAAGGCAAAAGGAACGAAAGCATTGATTATCAGCGCAAGCTTTATCATGTTTCTTGACTTTCTTCGACTCTACCTTCAGCACACCCTGACCCGCCACAAACCAGATATCCCTTAGGCCAACAAGGGGGATACTCCGGTGAGGTCCACCGTCCACGCACGCGTTTTCCCACCCGCTATTGATGGGAGGCTAAAACGGGGCAAACCTTTCCTCTATCCCAAAAGATTACAATCTATCCCGAAAGATAACAAACAAACAAACGTACCCAATAAAATCCCACTAATGGTCCCACAAAAACATCCCATTTTATTCAAAAGTACACAACTTTTTTTTAGTATTAACTTTCATTCCATGAGAAAATTACATCAAGATAGCTGGCGGGCAACAAATTTCACAATAAACTCAATCTTTAATCAAATTTGACAACTTTCAGCTACAGAACTTAAAGGGCTATCATTATTAGGGATAATTAACATACACAAAAATAATAAAAAGATGGCTTACAGTAAACATTAATTAAAAAAAAAACAAAAACAAAAAACAGTACAGTAGAAAAGGTGGAAACATACAGAGGTACCAGGAGAAGGAGTACGAATCTGACGCTCAAACAACCTTGAAGTAATATTATGTGTTGTAAACATGAGTACTATCTGTTGTAATGAAGATCAATCAAGAAACAAACTTTATGTATCTTTTTACATGACCCTTTAATTAAAACCTGAAATGGGTAATGGGTATGGATGAATCTTGAAATTGGGAACAAGAATTAGAAAAGACCCGCGTAAATGGGTAAAGCTAAAACCCCTTATTATTATTATTATTATTATTATTATTATTATTATTATTATTATTATTATTCTTATTGTGTGGGTTTTGATCGGATAGGAGGGAAGTAAAGCTTTGCTACAACTTTGGCTTACGTGGATATATCATTCGCCACGTAATCTGCTCTTTCTAGTTTTGGTGAAGATCAACTTGGTTGGTGCTATACAACCCTATGTTTGTCATTGGAATGTATATTTATGGCAAAAGCAACAGTGTATTGATAAGATGCTGGTATTCATATAATTATACACTAGTGGGATTCTTTGTGTTCGGTAGCAGTTTGGTTCATTGTCGGTGCTGGAGGTGTTCTGGTTCCTATCGTTTTTTGGCTAAGTAGTGTAAATTTTCTTATTTTTGTTCAAAAATCTTGTATATTATTGAGTACGGGCCCCACCGAGTTGATTTGATTTTACGTAAATTTTGGTGTCGTGACTTCCGGGCCCCACCATCTAAAAGTTCAAGTTTCTCCACTGATTTAGTTTGTTGTAGTACTGTATAACATTGTTAATTAGTATAGCAATTGAAAGAGATATGTCTTGAAGGGATATCGACACGTGTTTTATATTAATCAAAAAACCATATAAAAGAACTTTGTTAGTCATAGCAAATAGTATCTCATTACTTTATTGCACCTGTTATATAGCCTAGGGTGCCAAAAAATACTCTATTACGAATAAAACTCTATTCTCAACGAATTTTACACCACCACGACGAGAAAACCATGAGAAAGAAAACAATACCGGCAGCAATATTTTACAGTCGATGTCGGTTTGTTTTGTAACGGTAAAATGTTGTTTCAATATTTGGTAATATTTTACCGTTACGAACCGATAAGTATTTAGCAAAGTTAATTCATTGAAAAACATTCCCCATTCAAACAGGGGCGGACCTAGCATAGAGCTAGGTGCCGCGTCCGTTGCTCCTCAACTTCGCGCGCGTAGTGAAAAATTAGTGGAAAATTTGGTTTTTTTTACGAAATTTGGAAAACGTTGCTACTAAAATGAAAAAAATAAAAAACGTTACTACTGAAATTCATTTCTAGATCCGCCACTACATTCAAATATTTAGCAAAATATTTGTTTTACCTAAATATTTAATGGAATTTTTTAGGTGTGATTATTACAAGTATGGGAAACAAATCATGTCAATGTTTAGTATCATGTACATAAACTACATTTTTTTGTTGTATACTTGGATGTATATAAACATGATATAAATCATGAAAGAATATAGAATAACTTAGGAATTGTAAAGCTTCAAACATCAGTTTTTGTTCTTGTACAAAATAATCAAAATAACTAGCCTAGAAGATAAAGTAATGGTAAATCTATCAGTAAAACAATCACATTGTTCTAGAGATCCATGTACAGAGCTACAAAAAGAAACTTTCAATTCTGCTCTAGTAGAGATCCTGCACTTCTCCTAAAAGATTACTCCTGCCGGGGGTGCTTCTTCCGGGATCTGCAAAAAAAACAACGATGATGAGAATGAGGATGATTCGAGTTTGTGTATCGCTCTGCTATGGTAAAAAAAAATTTTTTTTAATGAAATCTTCAACTGATTACCTCTCCTGCTCTCCATTCATCTTTGAACCATATAGGGTCATGTTCAGTACTATCTGAATGTGGAATGCTTTGCCTGCACAAATGGGAGAGAACAAAATATTTATCGTCTTTTTTGCCAATTCTTCCTAATAGGCGTGTGTTTTGAAAGTGATTACGTGATTCTGAATAATCAAAATCAGATAGTCTTTTGCAAGGTTGCACTTACGACGTATTTTGAACACCGGGAATTGATTCAGGAACAACATTTGCAGAAAGGTTTTGACCGCCAACTGTCGTAGGAGTTGATGAATTGAAATTTGGTGAAGGTGCGTTAGAGAAAGCATTGCCAAAGGCAGAGCTGACAAATGGCTGTGTAGAAGGTTGACTCCCTAGTTGACCTACAAGTCGCAGACAGTGGCAATCAAGTAACATGTTAATTTTCCAAAAAAATAAATAAAAATAAAATAAATAAAAAACTAAAGTTATACCATACTGAAATAAAAGAGAATAAAAATGTATTGCATAAGATGATGATAGTAAGCAAAATCACACCTGGATTTCCAAATGCAAAACTGTTCTTTTGGGGTGCATTTGACATCTGAGTAGGAGCTTGAAACTGATTTACTTGACTGAAAGCATTATTTTGAGCGGGAGCTCTGAAAGGTACAAAAACAACAAAATATATGAAAAAGACTGAGGATGCAACAAGTTGCTAAAAGGAAATGCATAAATCCCAAATATTGAAAAAAAAAAATCTTGCCTCATTTGGAAGCCTGTATTGAGGGTTGAACCCAACTGGTTGAAACTTGAAACCGTAGGAGGGCCATTGTTTTGAGCCGTTTGAGGGAATATATTTGTAGTAGTTCCAGGAAGGGTATTTTGGTTGAAACTTGAAGGGCCATTAATTTGAGCCGTTTGAGGAAATATATTTGTACTTGTTCCAGGAAGGGTATTTTGGGTATTAAGATTTGAATTTGATGGAGGTGTATAAGGATTCCTAAGTAGATTTTCAAATTCAATCAACTTGGAATTAAGTAAACTCCTCTCTTTTTCCACCTGCATAATTGTTAGCATCAATAATTGCAGACTTGATAACAAGATGATGTTTGGCGTTGCTAAAAATTAGATGTGTCAATCTCGAGCCGTTAACTCATGAATGGGTCGGTTTTTATCTCAAACGAGTCAATGGGTTAAAAGTTTCCCAAAGTGTACTTACTATTTAAAAATTAGATTATCATTGAAAAACTGAAACAATACAATTTTGTAATTCATATACTAATTATTAGCGAAATAATAACTTTTTGGATAAAAACCTTTTCAGGTCAAACCCAACCTGGTGGGCTGGCCAGTTCACATGTACCACAAATTACTTACCTGGGCCTATTACTCGACCTGCCCAACCATTTACCGCCTCTACTATGAACTATTTATACCTATGATTGGCTGGCGATGAACACAACATGACTGATGATGATCTTACAAGAAAGAAGGCATGGAAAGTTTAAAAAACAGGGTTTGTGGTTCTCAATAAACTTACAATTGACTGAACGTTGGTCCCACGTTTAGCATCGTCATAGGCAGAAGCTCGTAATTCTTCATAGCTAACATCACCAATAATGTCACACGGGCCACTAAGGAAAAAAAACGTTTTCTGGGTTATAGCAGGTCCTGCATCTTATAAGAAGAAAGAAATTTGGACCAATGACATATTTACTATGCTAAAAATTGACAACAAGGCGCATGCATTTCCTCTGAACTTCTATAGATATGAAGAAACAATGTTCATAAATAACTTCCATAAATAATCCTACATTTAAAACATCTTATGTATAACAAATATTGTGCCTAAATGTTTCACATGAATGACAAATAACTTCCATTTTAAGATTCCATAGGGTGGAGTTATTAGTATTTAGTAGCCTTTGGCCACTTGTTATTACTAAGGGTATGTTTGGCAAAACTAGCAGGTGGCTAGAAGCTGGTAGCTTTTTAAATATATTTTGGTGTTTGGCAGAGTAGCTGAAGCTTTTAATAAATGTATAAAATGACCAAAATGGACATTAACTAAAAGCTTGTATGCATGTTTTTTTTAATGAGAGAATGGGTATTTGTGTCATTTACTCATTAAAAGCTTGTAGCTAGTAGGAGTTTTTTCTTAAACGCTAGTACTAGTAGCGTTTCAATATAGAGCTTTTTCTCCTAACCTAAAAGCTTCAAGCTCCTTCACCCAAACAAGACTTTTTATTGAGTATGAGCTTTTTCTTAAAAGCTTGAAGCTCATAAAAGCTCTTATAAGCTCCTTGCCAAACATACCCTAAATGCTAAAGACTTAAAAGGGACTTATACATATCATCTTTGTATCCAAGCATTACAATCTTACTTTTCAAATGAAATGGTAAAAGTGTAAAACAAAGTCAGGTCCAAATTTCCCAATAATATTGAAATGGAGGGCGTGGAAAAACATACTATTTGCTATGACCATAACATGTAAGTTTCCAAAGTGGTTTCTCCTGCTGAAAATCTTCACTAATTTGGCGCTTGCAAGCCTCTGAATCTGTGCAACTTTATAAGATCAAAATCAAACTCAGTCAGTTCTCATGACATAAAAATGAGTGCATGTCGCAATTCCGACCCATTTATGGAAAAGCAGGTCAAATTGAGATGTACTTCTCTATAATAGGTCAAACGGGTTAAATTTAAATAAATTGTTTATATGGAATAGTAGTACAACATGTCGAGCCAGTGAAACATGTCGAAAGTCATTCATATGCATTCAAAACGCATAAAGTCCTTAAATAGATTAATTTTAAAAAAGTAAGATAATCTTTACAAAAATATAGTTTTTGAGTCACGTTTTAAATTTGTAAATTTTAAAAACAAAAAAGAAAAGACATAATAGTGTTTACAAGTTGGCCATGGTTTTTAAAAGCGCGAAGCGCACAAAAGCGACAAGGTCTAAAACCGAGGCGCAAGACAATTATATAAATTTTTTATATATCCTATAGGTTTTTAGCATCCTTTACCCAAAATATAGATATAAATAAGGTCTATATATGATTTAACTTAAATGTACAACATTGTTAGCTACATGTATAACACTTTGAAGCACAAAAACACCCCGTGTACGAAAAGCGCGCGCCTCAGGGGCTTTTTTTGCAAAAAAAGGCGCTTTTCTTGCGCTTTTTGCGCGTTTGGTACACTGTGCGCCTTGAATGACATAAGGCGCATGGATCTGCGCCTCAGGTCGCCTCGCTTAGGCGCGCTTTTTAAAACCTAGGTTGGCCTAACCTGTTACCCAACCCGCCCGTTGTTCCACCTATACTAATGAGTAAAAGCTATAGACACAGTTAAGAGATTCTTACACATGGTTAGCTGTTGAAGACTGGCCATCCTGTTTTTGTGGGGCTGTAGTAGGATTACCACTACTTGGCGAAAACCGGCTCCACTTATTTTCACCAGGCTGATCAACATAACAAATCGAAAACTCACCAATATTAACAAAAAAAAAATGGCAGACAAAATATAAAACAGATCCTTAAAAGTAAAAGATGCACAACAAACCTTAAATTGATTAGCTTTAGAGTTGTTCTGAACGCCAAACCCAAACGGGTTTGGCTTCTGCGGCTGAGCAGCGTTTTGCGAGCCAAACCCGAAGGGGTTAGGCTTTTGTGGTTGAGACGTGCTTTGTGCGCCAAACCCAAAAGGATTTGGTTTTGTCTGCTGCTGATTAACATGAAGAAACTTGCAACGCTCGCCGTACTGACAACTAGAAGACCAAAACAAAACAAAACAAAGGTTTGAACTTTAAAGAAGCTACAAAACTCAAACAACAGGATCTAAAGCCATATTATTCAAATACACAATAAGCATTTGTTTTCTTAATTAACAATTTAACAACCAAGAAGAATAAGAATGTAAAATATCCTACCACTCTAGCAGTACCTAATATGGTGTTGAGTAACGCAGGCGAGTAAACAATTGAAGATGTTGATGACAATCAAATATGTGATTACAAATTATTAATGTCATCATTCAAACTAAGTAATATAAGTTAAACCCTAAACACATATAAATATAATATATAAATATATATATTGAAGAAGAAGAAAGAGAAAGGGAGGCGTACAATCCACGCTGGAAGTTCCGGCATGGTTCTTTGCGTGGAGGCATGTCTGTGATACGATCGTAGTCTCACTTGGTTTGGTCCCTAATTTCCCAACTTATGTCTTAAGGGTAAACTGCAATTTGAATCCGTGTGGTTTAATAGGAATCGCAGCTCGAGTCTCTCTTGAGTCATTGATGTTTTTAATTTTAGTCAATTGGGTTAGGGATGAGCGACCGATTCTGAAAATACCGATCCCGAAAACTCTTAAATCTTAATACCGATACCGATATCGAAAACATACGGTACGGTACCGGTATGGTATCGGTATTTTAAGGTAAAATACCGATCCCGTACCGATACCGATAATATCGAAACCAAAAACCTCTAAATGTGGGTACCGATACCTAACACCCTCTGTTCGGTATCGGTTCGGTACGGGATCAGGATCGGTATTCGGCGCTATGTGCTCATCCCTAAATTGGGTCTATCTTCTATAGTCGTCAACGTTGGGGTGGGGTTAAAATGGTCTTTTTACCCTAAACCCACACCGGCAATACCTACTCCATCCTTCACGTTACATACCTCAACAATTTACATCCCTTGCCTTAGAACAACTTCGAGGGTGTTTGGGATTGATTTTTCAAAACATTTTCTGCGTTTTGAAAAAGTAGGAGTGGAGCTGTTTTTAGATTATTGCGTTTTGGTAGCCTAAAAATCCATTTCAAAACTCAACCTCAAACACTAAAAACTGATTATTTGTGTTTTCAAAGCTCAATAATCTAAAAATCCATTTCAAAACGCAACCCCAAACACACCTTTCGATCACCATCGGAGTGAGGGTTAATGCAACTCTAAGCCACCTTATGTTGTGTACTCCATTTTAAGGTGGTCTACAAACTTTGAAACAAATTGTCTTTTCATTTCTTATATACCAGAAAAGAGATAAGTGTTTGGGGGAGGGACTCAATTGAAAAAAACTGGGAACGTCAAGGACTCAGGGAGCAATTTTCAGAAGGAGAGATTTACGGTGCAATCTCTGCCAAACCACAAGGATTCAAATTCTAGTTTACTCTTTTTTTCTTCTTCTAAGTAATTAAACCAGATGTAATAAACCGAAAAATAATATTTTTCACTAAAAGTTTTTTTAGTTAAAATAACATTAGGGATGGTATTGAATATATTGATGTCGAATTTGAACAAATTGGGCATCGAATACCATACCGAATATATTGGTCATGTTGGTATTTCGAAAAAAAAAATCTCACCCCTAATTAAAAAACTAGAATTTTGAACTCACACCTTTAAAAAGCGAACAATCAAGTACCTCAACATATTTCCGTCCATCCTTTAAAGGTAACTAGTGGTTCTTGAACCCGTGCGTTACAACGGGAACGAAGATGTCCAAAAGGACCAAAACACATTTTAAACATAATTTATTTGTTCATTCTCGCGTTCTATTTTCATCGAAATTGTATTGCGCTTTGTTGGCAATAACAAATTTGTTTGAATCGTAAACGACATAGTATGATATAATGATAATTAAGTGTATCAAGACTCAGATATCAAACTCAAAATACAAACACTAAAAAAACAGACGCACCATGAAACCATCTGAAAAATAACATTAAAACAAAACTAAAACCAACGCCAAAGTGAAACCAATCTTTTGGTGGCTCAGAGTTTGCCAAAAACATGGCTGCAAGGCGGGTTGCAGGTCAAAACCCTATCATCCACCGTCCTTTCCACACCATCCTCGTCAAATGTCGAAAAACATCTCAAGCTCATCACAACCACAAAATAAAAAAGCATGTCCAGTGGTTTGAAAGAATACACATATCGGTGACCTACACCACCATCCACAAATCGGTGATCGTCACCGCCATCCACAACTGTTTTTTAAAACCATAATACCCACCGAAAAAATACACAGATTGGTGACCAACGCCACCATCCACAGATCAGTCACCGTCGCAACCATATATATAAGATATTTTTTTAGAGATGATATGACACATGACATTATTTGAAATCTTTTATTAGAATAACTAGATTACAATACCGTGTATAATATTAAGACAAATGTTTAAATGTAATCAAAATAATTAAAACAATTATGTCTACTGATTTAGAAAGACGACAGCAAAATAATCAAATTTGAATGTAAGATTAGTTGGTTAACACTTAACATTCACCGTATTGCAATAATCATTTTTATTTTTATTTTTATTTATTTATTTTTTTTTTTTTTGGTGATATCTCTTTTACCTTATTTCTTTACATATTTTCTAACAATTTTTCCAAACTAAAATTTTATCAACAAACAATTATAAGCCAAGGTAAAAGTGAGACACATGAACATCATTTCATACAAATCTTTTTACTCATCCTATAACAAAAATGAAAGGAATAGTCCATTCATATCTTACATATTGATCAATCAAATCTCAGTGAGTGTTGCCAGAAGTTAAAATCTTGTAAATAAAAATTGAACTCATCTCATAAACAAATTTGGTCGAAGTATATCGTAGAAGGGTTGATGGTCACCGGCCAAAGCATTTCATTACCGAGGACGTCAAAGAAGATGTTAGAAACTTCAGCCCTGCCGATCCACCAGGAAAGTATGAAATACAGTAGTAAGCAAGGGCAAGAACCTGTCACAAAAGGATAATGATGTCAGATCTCATCGAAAGAAGCCATGATCAACTTTTGGGTCAATGGACTAATCTATGTTAGTAATTCTAGATGTGGCAAAATGAGCGTGTTGCATAATAGGTCAAAAAATAACCGGATAATCAATATTACAAATCCTTTGTAATTTCAACTTTCATGAATCACCCCCCACCCCATGGGTTTGGCGCACAACCATATCATACATCTATCTGGATCTTGGTTTTATAAAGCGTGCAATGCACAAAAGCGACGAGGTCTAAAACCGAGGCGCAAAGCGCAAAAGCGGTGGACTTTTCGTACGCGTGGCGCAAGACGAATATATATTTTTTTTATATATGTTATAGGTTTTTAGCATCATTTACCCAAAATATAGATACAAATAAGGTTTATATATTAATTAACTTAAATGTACAACATTGTTAACTACATGTGTAACAATTTTAAGCACAAAAACACCCCGTGTACGAAAAGCGCGCTTTTCTTGCGCTATTCATACGATGCTCGCCTAGTGTTACATAAGGCGCACAGATTGGCGCTTAGATGCGCTTCGCGCTTAAGCGCGCTTTTTAAAACCAAGATCTGGATAATCAATAGTTTGACCACAAAATCAAGTTTGATCCTTTCGGGTAACAAACAAGCTATGAGTATCATGTATTACATACAGAAAATGACGTTATTAATCCTTAAGGAATGGAGACTAGGTACACAAAGGAAACATGATCTTTCGTACCTGAATCACAGCAAAGAACACTGAAAGGATATAGCTATGAAGCACCATGGAAACATAAATGGTACCAACCATGCTCCCTATGAATCCCAAAGTGAAAGGAAGTCTCTGCCGGATGATAAAAGATGTTACAACTTTGTAACACACGTATTAAAGAAACGACAATAGCAGATAAAAAGAAAGCACTAATCAGAGGTGATGATTTCAAGTTTTCAACCGAACTTGCTTTTGGTTATTTTCTTATCTCTAACGGGTAAGATGGTTTTAAGATAAAACTTACCAAAAATGGAAACGGGTCAAATGGATCAACCATGTCAAACAGGGTAAGAGTGACTACTGTTCTTGAAACATTGTCTATAATCTTATATAAAACATTACTTATTTTGTACAACATGACCGACCCGTTTAGACCCATACTAAAAATTACTCATTTTGATTCGCTAACCACCCGACCTGCCAAAATTGTCACCTCTAACTTAACTTCAAAACTTTTACGCGATTACCTCTGTCGAAGTCATATGCAGAAACTGATTTTTTGGACCTTTGAGCATAAAAAACGACCCAATTATAAAGCCACATCCAACGGTAAAGCAGAGAGCAAACTTCTGAGGCACAAGTACTATAACAGGTAGGAAAACCGTAAACGCTATAAAAACAAAGAACACTCCCGATGCAAGAAGCAGCCCAAAATACATGAGAGATTTCCCAGAAGGAATATTACTAGTAGCCGACTGCAAATTCCCTGGTATGTTACTTACTCCCCTAGACACCCTAAACAAAAACCAAACCAACAAAATATCATAAAAAATCTGTAGACTTTACATTTAAAAAGTCGATGAATTAGTTGCAGATACATTGATAAAACAAACATCACAAATAATACACAAGATTCCACTTAAATAGTTGCAAAAAGAAAATAAAAAAAGAGAAACCGCTTAGGGTCATTGTTGCAAAAGTCATTAGGCAGTGCCAACTTAGTTGACTGGGGAGTTGCGAGTACTCGGCCTGAGTAATCGGCGCCTAGGCGGGATTTTTACAACCATGCTTAGGGTTACAAACTACAAAATCATTGTCATCATCATACTTGGTAAATCCCAGCAAATAGCAAAGCTAGGGTAGGGTCTGAGGAGGGTAAGATGTAGTCAGCCTTACCTCTACCTCGTAGGAATAGAGAGGATGCATCCGGCGAGACCCCGGATTGATAGTAGTTTTGCGTCAAACCTTGAACATAAGGCATATAACACTCAACAATCAATCAGAACAAGCCCGATTGGCGCATGTACGGCTATCAACGTCACCACATGATGAATGATTAACCGTGCGCCACTTTTAACTTTATTTTCATTATATTAGTAAAATAACGTTAAAATTAGTGCAATTTTACTTTTGCCCCAATGACCCACACATATATACATTATAAGCGCACACACTAACAATCTTGAACTTAATTATCCAGATAATCAACCTAAATACCTAGATCAAAACTAAAAAAGTTGTCTAATTTAGCTTTGTAATGTACAAATTAATGCAATCAAACAGATCAAGAAACCAAGAACTAAAACCCCAGATACCCAACTGAACTAGTACAACAAAACATATAGTCGAACTGCTTACACACTAAAGGTGCCGGAAACGGTGTCGTTTGCAGACCGAACAGCCGATTCGATATCGAACGAACCGACGAAGCTGCTGGAACCTGCATCAGACCCTTTTGTGGCAGAATAAGAGTTCCAGTCTGCTAAGAGGGATGAAGATGGAGCTGATAATGATTTGGGTAGTGAGTTGGGATTATTATTATTATTATTATCGTCACCGCCGCCGGAAAACCAGTTTTGCATGTTTAAGGTTCCAGATCGAAAGAGTAGGTTTCGGTTTGGTGATGATGGCTTCTTTCTTTCTTGCTCCGGTAACTCAATTGTTTGTCATAGGTAAGTAAACTAATAATCAAGTATAAATTGCAATTTTCGTCCCTAAGTTTTGCCAAAACTAACAGGGCTCGTCCACGCTTATCGCCAGTATTTAGGGGTGCTAAACGGGTCGGGTTCATGGGTTGGTGGGTCCAACCCGACCCGAACCCGAAAATTTTACATGAACCCGAACCCGACCCGAACCTGAAAATTGTGAGATACATATCAACCCGAACCCGACCTATTCAACCTGATTTTTTTTTTATTTTTTTCACAAACTAATGTATTAAAATTAAAATTTTCCTACAAAAAATACAAATATATATAAAACATTTATGTTTTATTTATAAAATCTCATATCAACTTCTATTTTAAGTTATAAGTGTAGCATAAAATACCTAATCAAATTAATTTATAACATAAAAATATTGTATAAAAAACAATATATAGTATAAATAGGTTAAACGGGTCAACCCGCCAACCTGACCGGGTTGACCCGAACCCGACCCGTTTAGCTAAACGGGTTCACGGGTTCAACCCGAACCCATCTAGACTAAACCCAAACCCGCTAATTTCGTGTTAGGTTCGAGTCGTGTCAGAAATTTACACCCCTACCTGTATTCCGTTTGATGTTTTAACACTACGAGTCCTTCGACTTGACTACGGTTAACTTTTAGAGAGCAAAGTTGATAAAGGTGGACGAAACGTGTTAGTTTAGGTAAACTTCAAGGACGAAAAGTGCAACCCTTATGAATCCTCATTGTTAACCAATATTGTTGTAACACGTCATCTTCATAACTTGAATCCCCACTAGATAAAAGGGTTTGCGGTGGTGGTCAAGTGCATTAACTTCAAATGTTTCACTTGTCTTTTTTTTCTTCCTTCTCCAATTTAGAGATGGTTTGTGAAACAACTCAACTCGCCATCTAGCTAGAATGAGGTGGTGTTCAAGTGCATTAACTTCAAAGAATCTAATGAGCGTGACACAATAATTACTGCATAAAAGAAACAAGAAAAATACAGATAGGCAACATAAAAGAAACAAGAAAAATAACTTTATGCTTACAGATTTTTTTACACGTGACACAATAATAACTTATTATTAGACATAAACTTATGATATTGGGAAGCAGTTATAACATTTTTTATACAACCACTACATGGCTCAACGACAAATCTATTAAGAGGATAATCAATTTTTTAGGCTATCAAACGCAATAATCTATAAGCAGCTCCACCCCTGCTTTTTCAAAATGCATAATCTGTTTTCAATAATCAAATCCCAAGCACCCCTAAGAGGGTGTTTGAGATTGCGTTTTGAATCCGATTTTTAGATTATTATGTTTTGAAAACACAGATAATCAGCTTTTAGTGTTTGGGATTGCGTTTTGAAAACACAGATAATCAGTTTTTTAGGCTACCAAACGCAATAATCTATAAGCAGCTCCACCCCTACTTTTTCAAAACGCATAATTTGTTTTCAATAATCAATCCTAAACACCCCCTAAGTGTTGGGTTCCAGCTCATTTGAGGAGTGAAAGTAAATTCAGGTAAAATTAAAGTAAAATCAATTTTGTGACGTTTAATGATTTTGTTAGGATCAGTTACACTGTTAGTCCTATAGTATGTTTATGTCATGACCTTAATATTGAAAACTAAACAATTGGTCATAAGTTGCGAAAAAAAAAAAAAGAAAAAAAAAACATTATATAGTTGGTCCAACAGTCTAAGGACCACCACATAATGGGCTAAAACCTGAAACTTGTATTTTGGGCCTTAGGGTGCCAAAATTGAATATATTACTTTTTAATTGAATTTAGTTAAGTGTATGTATATGTATATGTATTTACTTATGACAATTGGTCAGATTGTTATGCAGATGTACGTAGTATGATTAAGTGCATTTTTATAAGTTTAAATTGAATATATTACTTTTTAATTGAATTTAGTTAAGTGTATGTATATGTATATGTATTTACTTATGACAATCTACTGCCCTCATGTAGACCAAGCCATTGTGTGGGCGTGTATGTATATGTAAAAATCAATGTTAGAGCTAGGCGGGTGGTGAGGTCCAGCCTAGGGACAGGATTAGGTGGAATTAGGCGTTTTGGTATTTTTATACGTATTATGGGTATGTTTGGCAAGAAGCTTTTAGGAGCTTCAAGCTTTTAAGAAAAAGCTCTTACTCAATAAAAAGCTTTGTTTGGTTGAAAAGCTGGAAGCTTTTAGGTTAGGAGAAAAAGCTCTATAGTGAAAAGCTACTATTACTAGCTTTTAAGAAAAAACTCTACTAGCTACAAGCTTTTAATAAGTAAATGACACAAATATCCATTCTATTTTAAAAACAAAATAAAAACCTTCCTTACAAGCTTTTAATTATATCCATTTTAGTCATTTTATTCATTTTATTAAAAGCTCCAGCTATTCTGCCAAACACCAAAATATATTTAAAAAGCCTCCAGCTACTAGCTTCCAGCCACCAGCTACCAGCCTTCAGCTAGTTTTGCCAAACATACCCTATATACACACACACACATACACACAAATTTAGGTGTTTTTTTTTTTGAAAATATGTTCAGATATATACACATAATACTTAGATATATACACATAATACTAAGAAATACTTATAAATTAAAAAAAAAAGTAAACAATTGGTCATAAGACCGGGTGTAGTGAGTAGGGGTGTTCAAAACCGGATATCCGAAAATTCGGATATCCAAAATTTTTGGATAGCTGATTTCATTATTCGAATCCGTATCCGAAATTTCGGATATCTGAAATTCGGATATCCGATCGAATAGTGAATCGGATATCCGAATATCCGATTTTATTATAATATATTTTATTTTATATGTTTTATATATAAATTTCCGGATAGTTTCGGATATTTTTTGGATATTTCGGATATTTTCGGATATTTTTCGGATATTTCGGATATTTCCGGATATTTTCGGATATTTGGATATTTCGGATATCCGATAAAATTTTTTTATAAATTTTCGGATATTTTCGGATATCCGAATTTTCGGATATCCGGATTTTCGGGTAGTTTCGGATTCGGATATCGGATATTTCGGATCGGATTTTTGGATTCGGATATTTTTGAACACCCCTAGTAGTGAGGTGTGATTCAGGGCCTGAAGTATAAGATAGCGCCCCCCACACCGTTACAGGGGTGTTATCTTCAAAAAAATTGTCCCGGCGTTATGATCATCGTGTTGTGCAACACAAAGCAAAACCAGTGGGATGTTGACACATCAGCCTCTTCCAACGAGTCAGGTTTTTTTAAATAATAGCGCCCCTTTTTTTCCCCTCCCACTACACCCCATTTTGATTTAACGCCCCATGCTGACTCAGCTGTCACGTAAACCAATCACAGAGGGGGGCCTTAAGTTTTTCCACCCTCCACTACACATGGTCTAAGTTATGCAAAAATATTATATAGTTGGTCCAATGACCACCATATAATGTTTTTTGCCTAGAGGGGCAAAAAAAAAAGTTTAGGAACAGAAACCAGTAAACCAACCCTAACCAAAATGGTCAAAACCGGTTTCATATGGAAGCGGTACTAAAAAAATTTAAACCAAACCAAAACTAATACACGAACAAAAACCGGTATTGTCAAAAACCGGTTGAAACCGTTAAAAAACCGAAACTGATTTAATAAAAAAAACATTTTTTTGTCATAAACACAAATAAAACTTTTTTTTTGTATTAAATATTCAAATTTCTTCTTTAAAAAAACCTAAAAGTTAAATTTTATGTAATTTAAATTTATACGATTTTAAAAAGTGCGCAAGTAAACTAGAATGAAACTGAAACCGACCCGAAACCGAGTAAAAAAATACCGATTTGTGACCGATCAAACCGCTTTCAAACCAAAACTAGGTTTACTTGTAACCGGTTAACACCCAAACCGGCTTGGGTCCTTAAAAAAAACCGATGTGTTTTTGCCTCACTTTGGGGGCTAAAACCCGAAACTTGTATTTTGGGCCTTGTGGGTACTATACGCTAAGCATCTAGGTCAACCGACCCGGCCCAGAAATATAAGCTAAACTGACTAGGTGGTTCGAGGGTTTGGTTTGTATCTCCGGCGACAATGGACGGAGAAGTAGCAATCAGAGACAAAACACGGATATACGTCGGCGGACTGGGCGGCGGCGTAACGGAGGATGATATCCGGAAAACGTTCTCATCGTTGGGTGAAGTAGTATCCGTGGATGTTGTCCGCACCAAAGACCGTAGCTTTGCTTACCTTGATTTCCTTCCTTCTTCCGATAAATCCCTTCCCAAACTCTTTAGCACGGTCTCTCTCTCTCTCTCTCTCTCTATATATATATATATATATATATATATCTTAATTGAAAATTGATTTAGGGTTTACATGTTGAGTACAAAACTGCTTCCACTATTAGATTGTATTGCAGATGTACATAGTATGATTAAGTGCATTTTTATAAGTTTAAATTGAATATATTACTTTTTAATTGAATTTAGTTAAGTGTATGTATATGTATATGTATTTACTTATGACAATCTACTGCCCTCATGTAGACCAAGCCATTGTGTGTGCGTGTATGTATATGTAAAAATCAATGTTAGAGCTAGGCGGGTGGTGTTTTTATACGTATTATGGGTATGTTTGGCAATAAGCTTTTAGGAGCTTCAAGCTTTTAAGAAAAAGCTCTTACTCAATAAAAAGCTTTGTTTGGTTGAAGAGCTGGAAGCTTTTAGGTTAGGAGAAAAAGCTCTATAGTGAAAAGCTACTATTACTAGCTTTTAAGAAAAAACTCTACTAGCTACAAGCTTTTAATAAGTAAATGACACAAATACCCATTCTATTTTAAAAACAAAATAAAAACCTTCCTTACAAGCTTTTAATTATATCCATTTTAGTCATTTTATTCATTTTATTAAAAGCTCCAGCTACTCTGCCAAACACCAAAATATATTTAAAAAGCCTCCAGCTACTAGCTTCCAGCCACCAGCTTCTAGCTACCAGCCTCCAGCTAGTTTTGCCAAACATACCCTATATACACACACACATACACACAAATTTAGGTGTTTTTTTTGAAAATATGTTCAGATATATACACATAATACTTAGATATATACACATAATACTAAGGTGGTGTTTGTTTTCTTGTGAAAAGAGCTTCTAACCTCTTATGTCTGCGCCGCGCAGACGCGGGCAGACATTTGAGGCGGACAGCTTGTTTGTTTTTCAGAAGTTGGAAGCTCTTCTTATATCTGCCCTCCCTCTTCTTGGTGCAGATGTTATCCCACCTCTTTTTCCCTCTTCTCACCCAACAAAACACATAGCATCAGATCATCTCTTCTTCATACTCATCCTCCTCCTTTTCTCTTCCCTTTTTTACTTCTCAGACTTCTACTTCTTCTTCCTCCCCTCCCCTCCTCTCATCCTTACCCACCCTGTCGCCGCCTCTCTTCCTTCCCCACCTGTCTGCCGCCCACTGATCCTCCTTCCCCACCCCGTCGCCGCCCGTGCTCCTCCTTGCCCACCCTCGGTCGCCCCTGCTTCTCCTTCCCCACCCTTTTTCCAAACAAACCTCAAACTCCATCCGCCTCAGGACAAAATCCCCACCTTAAGTTTTTAAGTTTTTGGCATTTGTATTGTTTTACCCTACATATTTGTAGTAGAATTGAAAGTGGGAATAGACGGTCGGCGAGGTGTTGATTCCTTCCGATGAGTAAAATTTGCAGAGTAGGGACATTTTTAAGTGACATGGGTTTGGGGGTTTTAGTAGCGTAAAGTTTCTGAAGGTTTGGATGGATATAATTTATGCACAGCTTAGCTTGAATATGAGGTAAATAGTCCGAAATTGGTGTAAAAGGAAGGATATAATTTATGCACAATGATTGGAATGTTGTAATTTCAATTGTTTAGCATTATTTCTTAATTAGATATGTCATTTGAATAGAGATCTAGTTTTTTTTTATATGGTTGTGGTTGTGGTGTGTTATGGTTATGGTTATGGTGATGGTGGGTTGTGGTGGGTTATGGTTTTGGGTTATACTGCAGACGTTAATAAACAAACAGTCTTCTTCTTGCAGACTTCAGACGTTTGGTCCACCTCTTCTGCTGCAGATGTCTGCAGATGTGGTCCGTAGACTGCAGACATTTTACCTCTTCAAAAACAAACAGCACCTAAGAAATACTTATAAATTCAAAAAAAAAAACCACCACCTAGGCCCTCCTAATGGCCAAAATGCCCAGAACTTCGACTAGCCCCTTATTCCGATATTGTAGGCCGACTAGGGACTAGGCGACCGCCTAGCCCGCCTTTTACAACCCTGCTAAAAATTTAGTTAGTCTTTTTTAAAGTTAAGTAAACCAAAAAGAGCAGACTGTTAAATTAAGCTAAGTATAATAACCGGTATATGTTTTTCTACAAAAACTTGCATATGGTTAACAGCCTGTGGACATGGAAAGCTTTAAATTTTTATGTGAATGAAGTGGTCAAAAGTATATATATTGTTTTAAGAGGTTGCTATCAATAAGCAACAAATTTGGATTAAAGGTGCATATTTCACAAAATGAATCTTCTTTTAACAATTACGCATTTACGAACGTTTACGATTAAGATGGTAAATCCTTGTGGGCAACATTGAAACATGTTGCTATGGATACATGTGTGGATACCGGTTACTTGGTAATTTGAATTATCCCATTTCCTTTGTGCTATGTTTTGCTTTTTTTGTTGTCCTGGTTTTGTACTTCTTATAGCATCATGATATTCCTTTACATGACACTAAGACTATGTAATTTATAGGCTATTAGTAGGTAAGTTGAGCTATATATATTTTTTAGGCTTTTTAGTTAATTTTTAATTATCGGAGAACATATTGATTGATGTGGTGCTCTTTTCCATAATATTAAAACTACAGTATAATGGATGTATGTGGAAAGGAGGGAAGTTGAGGCTTGAGAAGGCTAAAGAACATTATCTTGTTAAATTGAAGCGTGAGTGGCAAGAGGAATCTGAACATGCCAGTAAAGCATCTGATAAATGTAACGGTGATGCAACCAAAATTCATGATACACCTGAAAAGCCAAAGAAACCTACTCCTGCTGATAAGACACAGATTCATATATTCTTTCCAAAGCTAGGGAAGGTAATCTTTATATTTACACCCTTTCAGTTACGCAACAACCATAGAGGTGTCAAAATGCTTGGGTTGGGTACTGCCGTACTGGGACAAAACGGGCACTTTTTGTATGGGTTCAAATGGGGTTTGGTCAGGTTGATGGGAGAAACTTTTAACCAAGTTTTATAATTTCTTTTCAAATTATTAGTGTGTAGAATATGATAAAACTAATTCAATTTCAATAAGGGTGCAAATCTTTTTATACAGTAACAATGTTTGAGTCTGACACTCTGACCATCGTTCCAATTTAGCCAAATACAAAAGTCAAACTGCTAAAACCACTCAACTTTCACTATCGTTCTGTCGTTAAGATTTTCTTTTCATAAGTGGCCAGACATATTTACTCCTACTATTTAGTGACTTCTTTTCCAGTAAACATTTCGAGAAAAAAATGGCGTTAAATAATAACTGGTTTTCACAACTGTTCTATGTAGGCACTTAGTTTAACCAATTATGATATATTTCACAATATTGAATCGAACAATATTAAATCCTGAGTGGTTTTGATAGTCGATAAAAAGCTTTTGAGTTACCTGAATGGAGCAATGATGAAACTTGGACACTTGGTTAGTAATTAGTATTTGAGTATTTGAGTGACATTTTTCCATTCAATAATTATCTAAACTCTAAAGAGTTGGCTACATTGATTTAGGAGTTTTTATATGTTCATAATATACTTTGAGCGACTTTTGCCACTTCAACTCATATGACCAGTTTTCTTGTAAGCTATTTTTTTATGTTTTACCCACTGTAAGTACATGGGTTGAACTTACCACATTTGCTCACATACTGTCTCGATTCCACCTCATTGATTTTGTTATTCTTTTTGTAGGTGAAATCCTTGGCCCAAGTTGGAATTGGAAAACACAAATACAGCTTTCAACGGATTCAAGTTCCATCCATGCCAACCCATTTTTGTGATTGTGAGGAGCACTCGCTTGCTTTTCCTCCCCCAAGTAAAAACCAATCTTCTGAAATTGACGATGCAAGCTATGGAATTAACGAGCAAGAGCTGAATATTATGAACTCAGTGATGAATAAGATATTTGAAAGGGCAAATCCGTCTAAGCAAGTAATTGAGCGGTCTGAATCAACAAATGAAAAAGATGAAACGATTGCTGCTGAAACTGACGAGGAAGATCATTTAACAGATGAAGATAATCTGATTATCAATGTGGCTAATCGGAAAAATGACACTACGGATCTGCTAGGGGAAATGAGAGCTATGATGGCGAATAAGGTAGTAGTTTGATAATCTATTAATGTTTTTAGATTTTTTTGTTTCTTTTTTTTGGCTAGAGGTGAAAATTTCTACCGATTTGAAGAAAAAGTGCCGACTTAGGGTGGTATTTTATCTGAAACGGGTCAAACCACCTGAATCTTAAAAACTAAAAAGGAAAAAGGTCAAACGAGTTAACATGGCAAAATAGGTCGAAAGTCACTCAAAAAGTGTTTTCTAATGCTTAAGCTTCCTGAACCCTAGTTTTTGTATTCTAGTCTGAGCAACCTGTCAACGAGTTTTCCAATTTTATATTGTTTTTAATAAATTATCGTGTTCAATAGATTTATAAACCATAGATTGTTAAAATTTATACATTTTGACCCGTTATCGAAGTATCCAACTAGTCCAACTCGAATATTATACCATCTTTACTTTTAGTATATCGTTTGAGCTTGATATTCTATCTTATTCTCGTTTGATGCTCAGGAACCAGTAGCTAAGAAGCTAAATACTTCTACTGAAAAACCAAATAAGGTGAATGAAAATTCTCGGAAGAAAACCGCTCCACTCACTAAGAAGAGAAAATCACCACACACAGAAGAAACATCTAGAGATTCTCAGACCAGTGTGGATACTCAAGAAAACAACAAAAAAGAAGTAGAATTAGTTACAAAACAATCGGAAAATAATTCTTTAAGGTCATTGAAGTCTACATGGAAAGATCTGATTGGTCAGAAACGTGACACGTCATTCAGTATTTCAGACTTCATTGCATCTATTCCTCAAAGAAAAGAAGAGGAAATCAACACTGATAAAAAGAGAAAGTTAGACGCTGATAAAAACAAGCCAGGAACAGAGCTAGGTGAAGATACTACAGAAAACAGCATTCCCGACGTTATTGCAAGTGACTTTGAGCAAAAAGAAGAGGAACCAGAAGCTGATGATCTTGACTTGCCTTTAGCTACAAGTGGTCATCAATTCAGAATATCAGATGCTGTTGCAGGTGATCTTGACCAAAAAGAAGAGCCTAAATCTGATGATCTTGACCAAAAAGAGGAAGAACCTGAAACCGATCTTGATTGCAACTTTGAAAACCATGAAAATGATCAAAATTTAAAGAAACCAACCATGGATTCACCTGTTAAAAATGGCGAAGATTTGATTCGGACAGCTAGAGGTGAATTTTGGCGGCATAAATCCTCATGGACACAACTGATTAGCACTGCAAGTCATAGTTCTTTCAGCATTTCACAGATTGTTCCCGATGTAAGTTCTGGAAAACCTAAACAGCAAGTGGATACATTCGATTCACAACCAGCAAACAATAATCTTGATGATCAGATTCCGATTGTGAGAAAGGAAGCTGCTTTACCACCCGCGAAGAAGAAAATTTCAGAAAAAAAGAGAATTTTATGTCCTGGGAACGTAGAATCTGATAAAGCAGGTCCGTTTATGAGGACCGAGGAGTCTGTAAAAGAGTGGAAGAAGTTAAAGGCATCTCTAAGCGGATCGATTAACAAAAAGAAACGGTCAGTTAACGAATCTGCTTGAACTCATTAAGTTTATTGTTATTTGGTCTGTTGGGTTATATGTTACAAGAGTGTACCTTATGACTTATGTTTGGTCAATTAAGTTATATTTTTGTAAACACTTGGATTTTAAATCTGTCTTGTATCATTGTATAAGTTGGTAAAAAACTTTACGTTTGCTCAAGGAAAACATAAGCTATTACCTTATGTTTTTTGTTTGAACGACAAGGAACGACGTGCCTACAACCGTGACATCAGGCGTTGTGGCCAAGGTCGGCTACTCGACCATCGCCAGCCCCTTGGCTCTCCCAGATGCGCGGTAACCCGACCTCCACCCGCCTGAAGACACGACTGTGGAATAATCAGTAAAACCTCACCTTCAATCTGAATCAAATCGGCACCACCCATATTTGCTCCACTTGGATGCCAATTCAGCGCAAGGGTAGGGTATGGGCAACTATTACCTTATGTACCCAAAGGGAATTCAACCAATATTATTATCTTTAACTGTGAGCACCACGTAATGCACTTTTTGTGTTTTTTTTCTTTAACCTTTTGTTTTGAAAGGCAAAATTTTTTTTTCTAAAATTACTTAATGAGTTAATGCCACATGTTTTTTTTTTTCTTCAACTTTAGTGCACTTTTATTACCTTATGTACCCAGAGGGAATTCAACCAATGTCATCCTTGAAACTTGCTTTAATCTCTGATTAAATGCTGATTGATGCACTCAGGAGTATGTCCTTATTTTTTTCTATTTAATGGTTTTCTTCAACTCCTTAGCTACTTTTTTGTAAGAGGCGAATGTCTCTGTCAAATGGGCTAGCCTCGTAGTATTCAATTGATATCCATATATTTTTTTTTGAACGGCAACACACTTTTTATATAGATAAAAAGAGCCAGCAAGGGGATGAGAAACAATACAAAAAGGAGGAAAGGAAAGAAACAACAAACCACCGGGGATTACACACAAACCGAAACGTCAAAAACAAGCCAATTGACCCAAGACGGACATCGGATCTTGGCCCTATTACCAATCCAAATGAAACTATCCTCCTTTATAAGATCAATGATCCTTCTTTGGTGAACGAATTTACCTTCGAAGACCATTAAGTTTCTGGCAAGCCAAAGATGCCAAATGGTGGCGTAAACAACCGTGCGAACCAAACGCTTCCAGTTCTTCGATCCCGTGTTATCACTTGACTTCTCTTTTCATATGACCAGTTCACAATTTTAATATAAAATTCACATAAAGAAAACCCTTCGTACCTCAGGGTTTATGAAGTTTACTTTCAGACACATGTAACCACTATAAAACACATCTAAATAAGCGAGGGGAATCTCTTAACATTGAAATTTCTACGCAAATTATAACCTCTGGATCATTTTATTTAGATGTTTAACATCAACACTTGATAGTAGTGTGTTATTGTACTTGTACAAATGAGCTTATCATGAATGTAAGAAGTGGATAAAATCAAGAAAAATAAGGGTTGGCATAATAGTGAATATAATTACACTATTTATATATGTAGCATAATTAAATAAGTACGCTAGTATAGTTTACCCAACGGTTATCATTATGTCGTGATCCCCATCAAAAACTCAAACGCACCTCAAATAGCCCCTCATCTTAACAGCATAAACAAACGCAGTCAACCCATTGGATGAAAATGACAATGAATTGCAAACCTCAAGGGTTCAGTTGAAAAAAAAGTTTTTATACGGAACATGCAAATCTATCAAATCTCAAGGACGATTTTAGCATTTTAGTCTTTTTATTATTTCTTTTAATAGAGATTCACTTAAATTGCTAAATGAATAGTGCATTGGCAAAGCAGTCAAGAAGTTGAAGATAAGACCACAAGTTCAAACTCGTGCAACTGCCGTTCTCACCCGCTTCCCTGCTTCCTTTCCTTCGTCTCTGACCAGGACTGGAGGGGCCGTATGCCTCAAGCTGACGGGGTTGTGGTTGCAGGCTCGACTAATGCATGTGGTCAGTGGCGCAGCATAGTAGGGGCGGGGAGGGGCGGCCGACCCCCCCCCCCCCCGGATTTTCGCGCAGAAGTTCTGATTATATAGTATTCGTATAGAAAATTTTGAAAATATAGGGTTTCGACCCCCCGAAACTAGTTTTCGACCGCCCGAAACTAGTGACTTTCGACCCCCCGAACCTTCGGGGTCAAGCTTCGCCACTGCATGTGGTCATACATGTTTTGAAGATGGTCATTTAGCTAGAAAAAAAGGCTCTGTAGCCACCACCATAGCTGTTCTCAATGTGTCTATCAACTATGTTAGCTATATGGATATGTGGTTTAGCAACATGGTCTCGCTTCTATAATTCTATAGAATCCAGGTTATGTTCTAGGTTAATTAAACCATATTAATTGAAGTCGTGTTTGTATTGTGCTTTGTATTTTTATTATGTATAGAATTATAAAAAAAAAACAATAAAATTAAGGATTCATTGGGATTCTTAATTATGATAGGCCACAAACTAGACCAAAATCATTCTCAACAAATCTATAAGAAGTGATCCCATTTTTTTTTTCATCGGTCCAGACAGAGACCAAAGATTTTGAGTGACTAATCCAGCAATACAATTCAAAAGATATAGAAGTATTGTTGGTTTACCTTCGTTGTGACATGCGACATTTATTTGAAGTTACGTTAAATCTTTTTAATGGAGGAGGGGAGCCATCATGGATAGAGGTTGCAGGTATTTACCCAATCAGGGGCGGACCTAATGAAGAAACAGGTGCCGCGTCCGTTGCGGCTCAAATTTGCGCGCGCAGTGGAAAATTAGTGGAAATTTTGTTTTTTTTTTTTACGAAATTTGGAAAACGTTGCTACAAAAATGAAAAAAAAATGAAAAACGTTACTACTAAAAAACATTTCCATATCCGCCATTTTACCCAATGCATTCACCAAAGGGCATTTAATGAATTCGCCCAATGGTATATTGGTAAAATGGTGTCTCCTTTCCTAGTTTCCTAGTGATTGAGGGTTTTGTGGATCGCAAAATATAAAGAAAAAAAAAACTTACTCTCCGGTTCACCGTATACATGTTTTGCCTTCATGAATTATTATTTTCTTTTTGCAAAATGCTTCATTGTATTACTTGTCAATTTTGTCGATGGAAATAAGAAGATTCGAACTTTATCCCCTCTTTGAATCATGTTACTTTTTGCTACATGCATGGTATAAGTTTAAACAATATATGTGTTTATTTTTATTTTATAAATGAAACATTTTTCAAGCATTTTAAGGCATGCTACTTCAGATTGTACTGAAAATATTAAAATAGTTATTGTCTTATTGAAGTTCACTAAAGTGCATTTAACGAATTTGCCCAACGGTATATTGGTAAAACGGTTTCTTCTTTCCTAGTGGTCAAGAGTTCAAGTCCTGCTGTGGATCGTGGAGTAGAACTACAAGCAGATCAGATGAGTGTTTGAGTTGCCGTTTAAAAAAACTTATTGAAATTATAGAATGTTGTTACATTTTTTCATATAACTTTGTACAAAGTTTTAATTAGATTTTAGCATTTTTCTTATTTTGTTAAAATTGTTTTTCTACTTCTAATGTCATGTCGTAAAATTAACCGATGAATCTATAATTTGTTTCAAATTAAATAGTTTAGTTTTAAAGTTTTTAACTTTGTTTTTATTATAACGAGTTTGTTTGATACAATATTTTTTTTTAAAACCATTTTATAGTATGTTTAATTATACTAGTGGGGTGCCCACGCGTTGCCGCGGGATGACATATATTAGAGCACATAATGTCGGAAAGCTACGCGATGCAGCGGTAACGATAATGTAGCACCCGATACTCATTATGTGCCAGTTTACAACCCTATCATGGTATATTGTATTGTATTTATGGTGGTAATCTAAATCAGGAGTTGTGTACATTAAAAATATAATTTGACACTGACAAACCGGTTATCAAACCCATTTACACAAAACAGTATATACAAGAAACTAAACTTTTTCCTTTGAGTGATTCTACACGAAACCATTCCATCCAAAACAATAGAAAGAACTCGATCCAGTAAATCATTAACAACATTCTAAGCTAGTTGCACCAACTCACAATAATAATACCCAAAATTTCAATTGAAATACAATGGCTATCAGTAAACAATCTTAGTTTTCAAAATTCCTAGTTTAAACAGAGTATCACTCAATGATGTGTCGGTTTAGTTGTTTATTAATTTAATTTAATTGTCTTTTCATTTATGAATTTATTAATTTAATTTTATTAACAACACTTCATTGCTTTAATTTACACTTTCATATTTACTCCTAGATTCTTAGAAAACTTACATAACAAACCTTCTATATTGATGATCACTTTAATATTGAAGTTGAAAGACAATTTTACCCTCTAACTAACTTTATTTAGAATTGTACTATATGCATAAAAGGTTGTGATTACTTAAATTTGACTGTCACCCCTCTTAGATGCTTTATATATAGTATAGATATACAGTATCAGAAAAGAAATATGATTTGCCTACGTAACAAAAGGGTAAAATTCATTTCATTACACTATAGTAGTTACTGCAAATAATAAAATCCAGATTTTCATATATCACACCAATAATAATTATTTAATACATTAATAAAAACATGAAATACATTACCAATCATGTAATTTAGTCCATCCCTGTGGAAATGGATTAAATTGTCTCCCCACATAAAATCCATCCTCCTTAACTAACCAAAAACATTTTCTTGGTTTGCGAAATTTCCACTTTGAGCAATATTTTTCACTTGTAGGAGTATCAAAAACATTAAAAATTGTATTCCTTGACTTCCAATAGAAATGAGCATAAAATAGTGTTTTGAACGAGTCGCAAAAGCTCCAATTTTCATTATTGTTTAATGCAAGTGTATGATTTCCAAGATCATCATCACCTGATCGTACATGCACTTTGATAGGATCCTTGATTCCATTGTAGATATAAACGGTCCAATGACTAAAAAAACATACCTTATTTGTTGTGTTAGATATCGGAGATGTTATTTGTGTGTTTGGAAATGGAGATGCATTGGTTGTGATAACAAGGTAAAAGAAAAAGTAAAATAACCTTTTCATAATGCGGTATATGAGTATATGAGGTTTACAACTCGAATATATATACACCAAAAGTGTTGGTTAGTTAATTCAAACCAAATAATAATATTTCAAGAATGGTAGGACAATTACACATGGATAAAAATGATCTCTTAAAGGTATGGTATTCTCCTTTTAGGATACCATTTAATTAGTAATGATTAAGATAACATAAATGTCACATGCAATAATCCATTATATCTTAAAAATTAAATACTTTCTTGTAACATCATATTCAAGTCTAATATTTTGTAACATCATGAATTTATGTCTAGTATTATTAGAAGAACTTGTAGCGTCTTGATTTGTGATTTCACGTTAACTATTTATGACTAGACGTGCACATATCGGGTTTTTTTAGGAACATAACCGGTTTCAGTTCATGAACCAATTCATGCGCACACTTTTTTTAAAAGAAAATGCATCACAATTTATTTTGCGTAAAGTTTGACTTTTATTGATTCTCACAATCTTTTTAAGGTATATATATTTATATGTGTAGAAACTTTTTTGTATAATTTTGTTATATATATATATTATATAAAATTTCATTTTTTTAATAAATATATACCGGTTTCAAACCGGTTCATGTCCATACCAGTTCGGTTCAGTTTCTGGGGAAAATATAGGGAATCGATGGGGGAACCAACGGTTCGTATCCAGGACCGAAACCGGTTCCTGAAATACCGATCTCGGAACGGTTCGGGTCGGGCCGGTTCTACTTGTTCGATTCCGGGAACCGGTTTTTTTTTCACCTCTAATTACGACTAAGTAGGGGGGAAGTCAAGACAATTCAAAAAACAAGAATAATAGGGCGTTGATTAAAAAAAAGGGTCAGCCCAAACCATTTTAGTTAAGTGTGGAGAAGAGGCCCAATAATCTCAAAACCAAAAGGGCCGATGACCCTTTTGGATTAAATGGGCTTATAGGTATTAGAGAGGAAGATTCAAAAGGGCTCGTTGATGTTTCAGTTTCGCATGATATGCAACACGATGACACTACAGTGGTGGAAAATGTGATTGAAAAAATTGACTTGAATTCGTAACCGAATGTTCAAGGAAAGATTGACCAAACGACCAACAACGCGGTTAGAAGTCGGATAAGGGCTCATTGTCGAGGGGAGAAACAGAACGTGAGGTGGGCGAGACGGTGAAATTGGGTCTCAAGGGGTACAGGTTCAGGACTTTGTAACGTTGGTTCCGACACAATTCTTAATGAAGGAGTACAAGAAGGTTAGGTATAAATTTCCTTTCCCTCAACATTAGGGGGTTCGGGGTAGAAGGGAAACCGAGTTGGGTGAAGAGATTACGGGAGGAAAATGGGGGTTTCGTTTGTGGCTATCCAGGAAACGTGTAACAACCCAACCGATGGCGAAAACATCGAGATACCACGTGAGAATTATTGTTTACAAACATATGGTATTATCAAATTGAAATATATGGTCGAAAATAATTTGTACTTAAAAAATTCTCCATAACAGTCCCAACTTTCAAAGTATTTTTCCTCTAACAAGCTTTTATTAACTAATCACTAACCCAATTAGTGGATGCTGACATGGATGTTGACATGGATGCTAATGTGGACACTGACAAGACATCTTGACGCTGACATGGCAATCTGACCATGACATGGATGCTGATGTGGACGCTAACATGACATGCCATGTTAACGTTCACTAACTGGTTTAGTTCTCAATTAACAAAAGCTCATTGGAGGAAAATACTTTAAAAGTTGAAAATGTTGTTGGGAATTACTTAAGTACAGTTTATTTTCGGCCAACAAGACAAAGTTTTGATTATTAAAATCTAACCCCACAATAATAAAAACGTATTCACTATATGTAAGATTCAAACATTATCACAAATAACATTCAAAGTTTCTCAACTGAAAAATTCAATATCTATATCTATACTTATATAATAAAAGAAAGCTATTAAGGACACTTTTTTTTTGATGGAGTCCTCTAATTTTTTGTTTTCTCGCATCTCTCTCCTAATTAATTATGTATAATAATTATTTATAAATAAAAATAATTATTATATATTTAACTATTATTTTAAAATTTTCAATCACATAATTTAATATTTTTTCTTGATTTGTTCTTTATATTTATATTTATTTACTACATAATAAATAAATCATGCTCATCTTATTTTCTCTTCTCCCTTATATTAAATATTAAATAGTAGTTATATATATATTTTTTTATTTTGCTCTCCTACTAAAGAAAATATAAAATCATAATTTTGCTTTTTCTCTTTTGTTTATATAATATGTTTCTCAACTATTTATTCTATTTTATCGTTTATTAGTAACAATTTAATTTTTATTAATTAAAATATGTATCTACACAAGTTTCTAACCTAACAAAAAAAAAAAAGTAAAACGTTATAATTAGTAAACAATACATCAAACTTTATTTTTAAAGACATATTTTGACGATTGTATGTATTAACCGATTGCATTACATTTATTCCACCAATGTAAGACACGAGTTTATTCAGGCACTAAAATGACATGTTTTTCTTTTTTTTTTAAAAAAAAATATTTTAAAATGTTTTTATTATTCGAGCCAAACCGAGCCGAGCTAGGCTCACTTTCTAACCGATCCGAGTCAGCTCGGCTTAGTTTCAAATTGAGCCATATCGAGCGAGCTTAGAGCCACGAGCTTTTTAGACAACCCTATGTTAGAACATAATTGGTGTTGCATTGTAGTTGTAAGTGTTTATAAAACCCTACGGGAAAACGAGGGGCCTTCTCCTAGTTTGGTGCTAGTAAACAAATGGTTTGAGTTTTCTTACCCTTTCGTAGTGAGTTGTCTCGAGGTTTGACTGAGTTGAGCTCGAGCTAACATTTATGGCTTGTTAATATTTTTAAGCCAAGCTGAGCTGTGTCGTTTACATTCGAGCCCAAGCTCAAGTTGATGCTAACTCAGCTTGGCTAACTCGATAAACAACCCCGAGCAGAATTACCAATGATACTATTATTTATAACGTTATACATAAAGACGTTAACAATTGGAGCTTAATTTTCAGTCAACAAAATATGTATTGGATCGAAGTGTAAGGTTTTTAAATAGGAACCTAATTTTCTTGAGGATGTTTACTTAGTGGGCCACTAATTTTGTAAATGGGCCTCAACTATTTTTTTTCAATATCTACAACATAAAAGAGATCCAAATATATGTAGAGGACTTGAGGGTGAATACATATATGTTTTTTTTTTTTTTTTTATGTGAACCATATATTATTATGTTTTTTTGTTCTATGTTCAATCTTACTAGACAAGTGGTTTGATTTTTATTGAGACGTGAATTGAAGCCGAAGAATAGTTTAAAAGAAGGAAATTTAAATTTTAAAATTAATATGGGCCCAACACTTGTACAAGAGTACAAGACAATAGTTCAAGGTAGACGACAAGAGTATAGAGAAACAAAACTAAGAAAAATATAAACTAATGTAGAATAATCCAAACTATACAGAAAGTATCATAAAATATGAAATTAATATTTCTTATTTCATGTTTGGAATCTACTTACACATCAACTTGTATAGCAACAATATTTATAATTATACTAATCTAGTACTACTAGAAACTACCCATTACTTTAGAAATTACTGCTAAAACTACAACCCATATTATAAACTATGATATTCTTAACATGCTTGTCGAGTTAAACCTTGATTTCGATTCCATGTTTAGATTGTAAACGACTAATGGAAACAAAAAATTTGTAAATGGAAAATCGAAAGATTTATTATGTTGCACTCGGTACTTGCTATAGTCTATACTACGCTCGGGGCATTTCGTCAAACTACTGGATTATTCAGGCAATTCAAACTACTGGATTATTCAGGCAATTCGTCAAACTACTGGATTATTCAACGGTTTAGCAAAAATGTTATGCTTTGGGGCTGAATAAAACATTCACTGAAGGGAGGAGATAAACACACCTACAGAAGAGATTGTACTATGCTTATTTTCCAAATTCCAAGTGGGTTGTATATAACATTCACTTAAGGGGAAACGTGGAGCGAGGTATACGAGTGAAACGTGGGGCAAGGAATACGGAGAGGAGAAGGGGCGGGAACAGGTTTTGGGTAACCACCCCTAAAAGTCTAACTACCTAATTTAAAGGGCCAAGATTGCGTAATTTTTCGATCTGACGGTCAGATTCAAACCAAAAACAGTTTTTTTTCTTTGGCGTCAATATTATATATAATTCCTTAATAAACCAACACGAACAAGAACTTTCATTTGGTTATGTGTTCGTGAACAAGTTCAATGTTAAACGAATGAACACGAACAATGCTTCGTTTGGTTTGGTTTGGCTCAATTTGTTTACAGCCCGATGTGTGATTAAATAAAAGTCCAATTGTTAAAGAAGTTAATTTGTTAATATTTTTTATATTATCAATTTATTTATAGTTTTTAGATTTCTTAATCATATACTTATTACACAGATATGTGAATGTGACGTGCATACACATAAATCAGATTATATCACAAGAAACAACTGATTCTGGTTGTAACTTGTAAGCTTTTGATTTTGAGGGAGAGAGAGAGACTAGGAGAATCAATCTTCCCTTTAACATAAGGGAAAACAATGTAATAGGTATCAATTGTTATAAACAATTTATTTTTATTTTTTTGCAAAATATTTGTTTCAAAAAAAAATTGTTTATAACTAGATCTCAATCCACAATATAAGGGTTAAATAGACAATCAAGATGCTTATACACATTCAATCGTAGGTCCATGCCACATTATTATTTGAAAGATGCTTTTAACACAATAATTATTTATTTGAATCAAACATATTAAAATATATCAAAATAATCATAAAAATTATTTATTCCACACACATATAGTTATTCTATATATTAACAAAACACATTGTTAACAGTAATAGGCCACATGGCATTATTTTATAGGTCACAATTTTTTTTTTAAGTTGTATGAACTTCAAAAAAAAATTGATTGGTCACTAATAAGGTTATAAGTTTATTATATTATTGTTTTTCTCTTCTTTGATCAACTTACATTTTTTACCCTAAGTTTTAAACTTAGGCTTCATACAACCCTTAAACTTTAATAATTCTTTTCTTATAAATGATTTACACTAATAGATTGTCATACGAAAGTTTAACAATAATTCTTTTTCTATAAACGATATGTGCTTCAACTCCTAAATTTTGATAAAATTATTGTACGACCCTTTTAAGTTTAATAAAATTAAAACAAATTCTTCTTTTAACAAATATTTGTTCTTTTATCTTTTTTTTTTATAAGTTTAATTCTTTTTTATTTACTTATTATTTATTTAACTTATTGTAATTAAAGCTAACTTTTAATTTTAGATATGTTTACTTAATCGGGTTAATGATCCCGCCGGGAAGCGCGGACTACAATACTAGTTATTCAACATTTACTTTTTTTATGGTTACGGTATAAGTTTCCAATACATAATTTTTCTTACACTTTACACTCTACGTGTCGCTTCTCTTATCAAAACAAATGATCCAATACATACCATGTTTCATCAGAGTAGCAGCGTAGTCGATTTGAAAAGGTAGAACACAACGGAGAATTAGAATGACGTGGATACTCGTGGATGATAAACTAGATTATAGGGTTCTGGGGGTTTTCATAAGTAGAGATGGTTTTGTTCGGAAAAATAAATAACTACGGCCAGAAAGTTTTTGTTATGTTTATCACCAAAGGGTTTTTAATAAAAGATATTGGTTAATACATGCAACTCACAAAAAGATAAATAGTTGTAAATTGCATCGTTAAGAGGGTGTTTGAGATTGGGTTTGCAAATGGCTTATTAACTTATTAGGTTTTTAAATAAGTTATTTTCTAAAGTCATAAAAATCTAGTTTTTTGATGGCTTGTTGGTTTTTCAAAAAAGCCAATAAAAACCAAAAAGTTATTTCCAAAAAACTCGACCCCAAACGCCTTCTAAACAGTTGATTTGGGTTAACTTTTAGTTTGATTGTCACTTGATGTATATTAGGACTTTAGAACTTTCTCAAACATGAAATGAATTATTATAAGTGATTTAGATAAATACAAATAATACTAGAGTAAATAGTTAAAATCGTCCTTGTGATTTGGTGAGTTTTGTCAGTCCAACCTAAAATGAAACTAATTGCCTGGATAATCCAGTAGTTTGACGAAATGCCCTAAAGCATAACATTTTTTAACGGGGTTAACTTAACTCAGTTAAGTCAGGGGCAAAAATGTTCATTTATCTTCTTAGCTCCTTAAAACCCAGCTACACCCACTCTGTTTTCCCTCCACAGCAGCTTGTTTCCCTCCATATACCTGATTGGTAAAATTATTGGAGTTGAGGACTTGAGGTGTTGCCTCCCTTGAAGTTAAAGATCCGAGTCCCGGCTCGTCAAAGACGAATTTAATTTAATTTAAGCCGTTAACAACATTAATTATAATATAAGGGAGTGGGTATTGTAAATAGCCTCATTAACGTAAAAATTATAGGAAATGCTAAGAGCATGACATGTGGCACTAGCCAAAAATGGTATTCTTGTCTACCACCATAATTGTTGACTTTTTTCAAGTTTCACCTTAATTTTTTAAACGTTCATAACTTTTTTATACTACATTATTTTCTTTTAATTTTTTTTAAAACACACCATTAAAACAAACTTTTATCATCTTTCATTTGCATACCATATTGCTATATTTAAAAAAAAAAACTGTTCGGTTGATCACTTGCATGATTATCAGGTATAACTTGCGTAATTGTCATGTATAAATTGCGTAAGTTATAATCACACCAGTTATAATCACGCAAGTTATAATCATGCAAATTATACATGATAATCACGCAAGTTATACTTGATAATCACACAAGTTATACCTGATAATCACGTAAGTTATCAACCCAGCAAAAAAATATTTAAAAAAAACTATAGCAATAGGGTATGCAAAAGAAAGAGGATAAAAAAACTTGTGTTTATGTTGTATTTTAAAAAAATAATATCATGTGAAAAAAGTTATGAACGTTTAAAAAATGAGGGTGAAACTTGAAAAAAGTCAAAAAGTGTATGATATACTTATTTTACTCGTTCCTACTTCTTCTTTCAAAATCTCATGCTTAAAATCCGCCTAACTTTTAACTTTCAATCACATTCAATTCTTAGATCAAATGCTCAAAATCCTTTACATGCTTTTTATGTTAAGGACATTTTTTCAGAAAACTTTCTTATCTATCTATCTATCTATCTATCTATCTATCTATCTATCTATCTATCTATCTATCTATATATATATACACACACACACACACACACAACAATAAAGCTGACATTGCGCTCAAAGAACCAAAGAGGTCATCCGTGTGTCATGTGACATTCTCCCCCTTATTTCCCTCTAAAAGTATTTTTCTCTCTCTCATGTTTCTTTCACAATTTTTAAACATTAATAACTTTTATATATGAGATTTAAAAAAAAAAATTGCACCAAATTAATGAGTGTTTTATTATCTTTCCAACGAGTACCATAGTGCTATGCAAAAAACGAAAAAAAAAAAACTTTTTTTTGGTGGATTTTTGTTCATATAGGAAAAAAACACAAAAATTGCACCAAATTAATGAGTGTTTTATTATCTTTCCAACGAGTACCATAGTGCTATGCAAAAAACGAAAAAAAAAACTTTTTTTTTGGTGGATTTTTGTTCATATAGGAAAAAAACACAATATGTTCAGGTGATTCATTAATTCATCTAGGTAAGTCACTAATAATGTTTAAACCAGTAAATAGGAATTCTATTTTCATCCCTCTCCACCTCAGCTCAATAGCACCCCCTCTCCATTACTTGGGCGTCATTGTTCATTTTGCTAGCCCATAAACGAGGAAGAACGACTAGTTTTTCAGGCCAAATCAATATTAAACCATTGCCAATAGTCATAAGTTTAACTATCTCTCTCTATATAGGGCGGATGTCGTCAAGCAAGTACTGCCTCAAGATTCGTGACAGTTTTGGAATGCGTTTTTTACTGCATTCCATCAACATGTGGGGTGAAAATATCTTAGTATATTTTTTATTTTTAATAAGTCTTTAATTACGTAATTTTTATTTAAATTCGTAAACGATTGAGTAATGATTGGGGAAAATTTAATCGATTGCTTGTTATTGAGAGAAGACAATGGAGCCGCCCATCACACATGGTTAGGGCTGTTCACAAGCCGAGCCGAACTGAACGGACCTTTGCTCATGCTTGGCTCATTTACAAACCAAACCGAGCTGAGCGGCTCATTTACAACTGAGCTGAAAAGCGAGCGAGCATTGTTCAAGCGCAATTTTTTTCGAGCAAGCGTCAAGCAAGAAACGAGCGAAAAGTAATTTTGACAACCATGAAATTGGGATGTTACCTTCAATGTTTTCGTTGTCGAGTGACAACTAAGGTGGAACTGTTCGATGAGGACACTAATATTGAGGTCCAAGTGTCCAAGAATGAGGCGTAGGTTGAGGCAATGGGCTTACTACAGAGAACAATTGTCGCATTGTGACATAGGGTGATATCAAGTGATAACCAGGTACGGACGACTAATAATATAAAGAAGTCAAGGCTGTCACATTACAATTTAGGGTTTTACTATTAAACTTAGTATTAAGTTTTTATTTGATAAAGCGGGCTAGTTGATGTCGTGTGGATTAGGTCTTTTTTAAACTTCCTTTTTAAGACTAACACTTTCCCGAAGGAAGTGTCAAGACTCAGTCAAAAAGGGTAATTAAATGAGACCTTTAAATTAAGACACTTATCGAAGTTTTAAATTTATAAAAGTAAAACGATATCTGCTGACTATTCTAAACCCACACGATAGGCAAGTGTACCTATCGAGCGTAGTATAGACTATTGACGTGTGCGTAACTATACATATTTTACAATGGATTTTAACACACGTTTTTGCTTTAATATTTATAAAAATGGTTCCGACCTTCATATTAAAACACACACACTAGGGCAAGTGTACCCTGTCATATATGTAGTAAGTACAGATAAGAACCAAGTATCGATCCATGGACGCGCGCGGAGCAATGGTACTAAAACTCTATCCCCGATTCACCAGTAAGTAAAAGATAAGTTTGAGTTTTGTTTAAGACTAAATTAATTCTAAAACATGTAAATAACTTAACTACGACTCCAAATAGAAAATATAGCTATATAAGCTATAATACGCCAATCCTAGCATGTCATCTATATAAGAAATAAAGGCGTGATCAACATTCCCATTTTCCGACAGTTAGTGTCCCTTTCGGGCATCCTAACATGACAACTATATGGAAAGCTAACACGAATACACACGTTAGCCACCTCAAGTCGTTTATTAGCGCGCAGCTGATATGATCTCATGTGAATCTTTAAAGAAGGGTTAGTATCACCTTTCGGGAGTCCTCAACCGCACTAATCAAGGAAAGCAATATCGAATACACAATACGACCACCGAAACTAGCATAAAGTAGAGCATTTCACAACCTATTCCATTTTACTAACTTTGAACACAAATCTACTAAGATCGCCATTTCTACCAAAATAACTAACAAAGATCATTAACCGCGTCAAAGATTAGTAACAACACCATTAAGCTTTTTAAACTCTTTTACGTGCCGGTAAACATCTATAATCATTATCCGAGTGACTTTAACCAAACCAATACCCGGTTACAGTTTCATGGTGTAAACTTTATTAACAAGTTAACTAGTTTACTACCGGACGATTAAACAGACGGTTTTCTCAACAAGTAATCCGCCTAACACATTCGATAATCATCAAAGTCATCCGAACACAACTACAAATCTATCAACAATGAAACAAGGTTGCATTATGATCATCAAGATTCAAACATGAAAAACGCCAAATTTATACAAAACTTGATTTCACGCAAACGATTGTTTTAACTACTAACTAATACTAATGTTCTTGCCCGTAGGCGTACGATTAACTAAAATAACATCAATGTAGCAAACAAAATCAGATTTGGATCTAAGAAAGCTCAAAGGATCAAACCATAAGATTGCTAAAGAGATGGATTGGATGATGAAGGATGGATCGGATGGATTCCCGAGCTTGTTAAACGGCCTTCCAGCAGCTCCTTTGGTCCAGAAATCGCCTAAAATCGCCTCCCCAAAACCCAATACCCTAAAAATGACGTTCTGCTCTGTTTTATAGAACTGTCAGATCTCGCACGGGCAGGTGCACAGTGCACCTGGGAGTGCAAGCATGCCTGCACGGGCTGGTGCACGGGAGTGCCAATCTGGTCTGCACGGGAGTGCCACCAGGGCGCACGGGAGTGCCAAAACCTGCAGATTGTGCAGAATGTGCAGAATGTGAAGAAACTGTCTGTTTTTTATCCGGTTTGCTTCATGGACACCGTTTAAGACCTGTAATCATAAAGATACCAAATAAGTACCAATTCATCATGTATAAGGCCAAAAACATATATAGATGAGAGTTAAATTGGGGCTTTTATATGTATAAATTGACGCATATCAACTATAGCAAGTACCGAGTATCGAACCCTAAGATACGACTTCCCCTACTCAGTTCTAAGTTGTTTCAATAAAACAAAGATAAAATAAAATAAAGAAAGAAAGAGAGTGAGTGAGAGTGACCAGAGTAAAAATCAATACCAAAACAAAGTGTTGATTCGGGATCCAACTTTATCTTGGGACAGATTAATAGTAGTTACTTAGTTAAGTGGTGTGAACAAGTGCGCACTTATGCTTAACATGGAGTTGCTACAACATTCTCCAGAGGTGACTGTTTTCGCAAGACGAGCTGCGTTCTTGTTATAATGTGAGGGTCTTCTGAACCGGTAAGCTCACCTCTCAACAATGACAGACGGACTACTCAAAACTGTGTATTAGGGATGAGCATACGGTCTCGAAAACCGATCCCGAACCGAAAAAATACCGATCCCGTACCGAACCGATACCGAACCGAGGGTGTTCGGTATCGGTATCGTTACCCATATTTAGAGGTTTTCGGTTTCGGTATTATCGGTATCGGTACGGGATCGGTATGGTATCGGTATTTTAAGGTAAAATACCGATACCACACCGGTACCGTACCGATACCGATACCGTACCGGTATAATCGGTATCGGTATCGGTATTGGTTTTTTGGACTTTTCGGTATCGGTATTGTCGGGATCGGTATCGGTTCGGTACCGATACCGTCCCGAGCTCATCCCTACTGTGTATACCCAACCCCGAATGATCCACCTCCCAGTGTTGCAATAAAGACATCAAATCACTTAAAGCTTTTATGGACAACTTGCCGGTGGCCGGAGCATGACTGAACAAGAAACCACTTGATATCATAAGAGAGTCGTGACTAACCAGCACACGTGCATCTCTTACTTGAACCAATTAACCTTTTAAAAAAGTGAGTGGTCTATCATTAACTGTGCGGCAATATAATGATGAAATAAAATAAAGACCATTTTCTTTCAACACATGTTCACCAATTCTTAACCTGCGCCAAAGCTATCATAAAGACAATGAAGCTAGGTCGCAAGATTAAGTCTTGGCTTATCACTAGGACCGAGTATAAAGACCGTACTGACCCTAAGTGAGATCTTGATAGTAGAGGATTAAGCCACTAAGTGTGTGTATTTCTACCCACAAATGGGCTAATCACTACTCACGGGATTAGGTTAGCTCACAAGTGCATGGGTTTTTACACTCCATGGGTACACTCATGAGTCCTCCCACTTCCTATCAAGACACCCACAAGAACAAAGACTAAGTAATTAGTTAGTTAATTCATCAAACAAAGTTTTAAGTGAGAAGAATTAAACAAGAACACAACACCACTTAACAAATAAAAACTATATAATCCATACCAAGATAAGTCTTCACCCTAGCAACACTTAATTAATCTAGCCAAGCATTGGCTTTACAACTTGCACACAATATTGGGTGTTGAAAGAACACATAGTAGTGAGTGTATTTAGGATAAAAGAGGGTTTTTGGATGAGTTTTAGTGATCTCTCTCTCAACTCTTAATCAACAGGTGTTTATGGAGTGATCCCAAGCTCCAAAGGTCACTTGCAAGACCCTCAAGGTGGCTGAAGTGTGAGATAAACTCGGGTGAAAAGGGATGTGACACCCAGCAAACTCAGGTTAGTAACATTGATCAAACTAGTAAGTCTACCTTAGCGATTCATGCATGTTACATACTTAACTGGGTCAGTTGAGTCGTTATGATCATTCGGAGAATCTTCGGGAGTCAATACAATGATCCACAAGATCATTGGGAGTCGGTCCATAACCATGTGTACAAGGATTGGTGATTCGTGGAATCGTCGGGTTTAATGTACACACGCAAGTCTCGAGTCCCGGGAATTGGTGAACGAATGTGAATGTGTTAGTTATCATGCTTTATGTGTTTATAATCATTATGTGACTTGTCGGTATGTGGATACGTGCTTATACGTGTTAAAATAGTGTTTAACGCGCCAAAAACCCAAAATCACATACTGGTGATTACAACATGCATTTACCCTACTCACTAGTTTATAGGTGATTACAACATCCATTTACCCTACTCACTAGTTTATAGGTGATTACAACATGCAATTACCCTACTCACTAGTTTATAGGTGATTACAACATGCAATTACCCTACTCACTAGTTGTACTCGCCTGTTACTACACATAATCGCTTGTTGCAGCTTGGACGACTAGAAACACCTATAAATACAACCCTTGACTTGTAAAACACCATTTGTGCAACCCTAACTGGTCCCAAGCCTCCCTCACACCATAATACACCTCTGGAACTCGTTTTTGCTCCAAAACCCATCATTCCTAAGCTTACACTCCTTCTTTAGCAAGATCCAAGGTGTGTTATCTACCCTAAGCCTTTGTAATGTTGATATCTTGGTTCCCAAAGGTCCAGACCTAGTTTTATCAAGTTTGTGTCTTTGAAAACCTTTGAAATGAGTTTCTAAAACAAGTCTAAACCTTTATACTTGCTCTATGTGAAGTATTCATGCAAGAAACGTTTTTTAATGGTTAAAACGTGAATGTTTCTATGTAATTGATGTATTACTGATGTGTATGAGTTGTTACGATGTTTTCCTAATATTTTGAGCAATTACTATGGTGTCTTGGCGATATTATGCATTTTGACCCATTTGAGTGATTCTTGAAGATTTAGGGTGTTATGATATGATTTGATGATTGTTTGATGTTAGGATTTACACTAGAATGGCATAATAACAGAGGAATGATTATTTGCAAGGTTGTAGGTGATGAGATCTGATTATTTTCCATTTAAGGAAAGATATGCATGTTTAATGTTACCTAGTACTTTGCCATTTTTGGAAATAATTGCAAATAGGGTGTTAGACCAGTGATAAATTGGGGTTTTTTTTTGTTTGAAAGGGGTTGTGTAATGATTTGGGTTTGATGTTGGGTGTTTTTACATATTTCGGATCTGATTTAGAAGGTTAAACGTGCAAAAAAGTGCCTTAAGTCTGCAGGGGGCGAGTAGGAAGCCTAGCCAGTTGGAACTAGTGATTACATCCTACTCGCCAGTTTGAACTAGTGATTACACCCCTACTCGCCTGTTTGACTTTCTTAATTGCTAGTTGACTTTCCTAATTGCATGTTTGATTCCTAATCATGTGTTTTGCTGTTGTAAGTGTATTTTGACATCCCGAAACATGGTTTGACACCTAGGAACATGATAGGAACCCCGTGACATGTCTAATAACCTGGGAACACGTGTTCAGGCCCGTTTATGCTATATATGACTCGTATGATAGATGAAGTGAACATGGATGCGTGTTAAGTGTATAGTTTCTTGTGATTGCTTAATTTCTCGTTCTTGGATACCACGTGGGATGTCGGGTCACCAATGGGATGTCGGGTCTTGTCTTGTGCGGTCGGTTTAACGGTCAAAGGTGTTTTCAAACGTACATGGTTATGGTCTGGACATTCGGGGACTAGTTAACCTACGGGTTATTAGTCTGGGTACTTATATACGTCTCATGATAGGTTGCCGCTATTTGGGGCTATCATAGCTTGTTGATTTAACTGTTTTCAAGTAATGCAATCTAAGGTGAGTGTCACAGCCCCACTTTTACTGTTTTGCTTTCGGGGGAGAAACATGCTACATACTTACATTTCTTAAAGGTCATGTTATACTATGGTTGTTGTTGTTTACTATACGGGGGTCTCATCAGGAAGTCCCAGGGGAAACCATGAGTATATTGGTATACATAGCGGGGAAATGTGGATAGATCTATTGGGCTTGACTAACCCCACTCGATGGCTTGGAGCCGGGCGGGTGCATATTGTCTCTAACTTTCGGGATCACCGATGATGACGGTGATTCATACATTCTGGGCATACACTGGGGTTACATGTCATTAATGCTTTCCAACTCGTAGTAGTAAAAATACTTAATGTCTAGCTAACGTTCTTATAACATAGTATTAACGAAAATGATCTTTTCAAACTTATGGAAACTCTTTTATAAAACATGTGAACTCACCAGCATTATATGTTGACATTTTTGGCATGTTTTCTTAGGTCGCTAAGGTAGCAGTCAATGGACTAGGCGCACAGAGTCTTGCACGGCATCTAGAGTTCTAGTGCATGTTAAATAACGTTTTCAAACTACGTTATGTCTTTTGGTTGTAAACAAGATATGCTTCCGCTGTTGGTTTACGGTTCAAAACTCAATGTTTTGGTTTTCATCTATTACATTTAGTGTTTGTTTATTGTGATCGTTGACTTGGATTCTTGGTATGTCACGCGTCTCGCGGTAAAACCCCACAAGTGGAAATTGAGGGTGTGACAAGGGATGCCCAAAATGTGTAGTTGAGGCCTCTATTTATAGGCAAAATAGCCCTGGCACGCCTGTGCTTACGTTTTGGCACGCCCCTACTCGACAACGCGTAATGTTGCAGAGTCCTTTCGTGCAGAATTGTCTGTACCAGAGCATGCACGCCCGTGCTGGCTTCACTGGCACGCCCGTGCTCTCTGTAAGTTGTAACCGTCTTGTCAGTCTTGCTCGGTTTGAGCCTCGGAGAACACGCTGCAGTAAAGCACGACCGTGCACATCATAAAACCTCAAATTTGACTCCTGTTGACTTGGAAATGTTGACTGGTTGACCTGGGATAGGAGCACGACCGTGCGTAGTCCTGAGCGCGTCTGTGCTTCATCTGGATCTTCGATGAAAGTCTTCAAATCTTTGTCTTTTATGCCGGTTTTCACTTCTTTTCACTTTCCACCTTCAATACCTGCAATTATCATCAAAAGGAAATAACCGTGATAATACCAAGATAAAAGCATGAATTTAGGTGATAATTAGGTGAAAACATGTATATAAAACCTGCTATTTTTAGGACTCATCACTAGTCATATTTTATTTCCATATATTGGGCCAAATGTTATGTATAAAGCTATAAATATTACTATGATTTGTGGGTATATATATAATTATTGTTTTGGTCAAAAATTATCTACTAGAAATAATCTTGTTTTCCAAATTAGTAAAAGTGAGGTAGAGTGCTAGTTTGATAAAAACTTAGTGTTATTCTCAGGATGGTGACTTGTAAACGTAAATAAACTCTGAATTGACAACTATGCTCGGGATGGTGATGATAAAGTTGAGGATGGACAGTTGTATCCTGAGGATGCAACTATCAGTAACAAGTAAAGTAAATGCTAAGACACAAAGAACAACACTCGATGTACGAGGAAAGCCCTTGATCAGTTGTAGATCGCCGGCATAAAACCTCGGGAGGAGTCTAGGCCCCTGCATTGTTTGTTAATATTAAAATGGGTAAAAAATGTTACAACTTTGGATGAATGATGGACGAATGAGCTAAGATTACAATGAATTGTGCTAAGTGCGTGTCAGATTTTCTATGAGTAGCAGAGTGTTTGTGTGTTTCAGGTGATAGCAATGTGTCCTATACTCGTTGATCATTCCCCTATTTATAGTACATGAATGTCAACAACAAGTCCCGTATAATCAGCTTGTTTAGTTAAGTTTTTTTGAAGTCTTCTTGTAACCGTTGTAACTGTTTCAGCTCAGGTAGACGTTGTAGCAACGGTTTCCACTTTCTTCGCCTGTTTTTAATGCATGTCGGTTACATCATTGACTCCTTCTTCAAGCTTAGACCTTGGCTCACAAATGTAACTCTTCCACCAATAAGTCTTTTTACCGAGTCATTACAATATAGACGTTGGAAAACAGTTTCAAGTCCATATTATAATTTAGTTGTACCTGCAATCATGTTATATAATGTAACACCCCAACCGATGGCGGAAACATTGAGGTGCCATGTAGTGATGATTGTTCAAAAGCTCATGGTACTAAAGTGTAAATAAGATTTATTATAGATTGTATTGCAACAAATGAGGCTACATATGTTACAACAAAGTCTAACGATCACTTCATCTAAATCCCAAATTCTAACAGAGGCAACAAGCATAAACCTGAAACATGTATGAAAATAATTTTGTCAACATAAAACATGTTGGTGAGCATACTCAGTTTGTATACGTATAATATAAGTGTAAAGAATATGTTTTACAATTCATGTGTCATGATTCATTCAAGGCAAATATGGAAAACACGTAAGCACACAATACGGGTCAAAATCAAACCTCTTATGTGACAAAGATTAAAGCATTAACAATGACCTAGGACTTCCCACACACATAGGTACTTTCCACTAGGCGGGTTGTCAATCCAAATAGCGCTATTCATTGTTAAAGTCGGCTAGCTAAGTTAATGATTTTGTAATGATTGCAAGTATACTACGTTTATGTTTAAGCACAAAGCACAAGAATTCAAAGGATAACACGTGTATGAATTGTATGTAAAACGTTTATGAATATGTGTAAGTGTATGTTTAATATCTGTACATGAATCACCCCAAAAGTGTAAAAATGAAAAAGGGGATAAGTATACTCACCTTAATGTAGGTGATTTGAGTGTTTGTCCGAGGTAAGTACGTCAAACGGCACAAATAGAAACTACAAGTTAAATCAAGTAATACTAGAGTCAAGAACTAGTTTTGGGGAAAGTCGATGGAGACTCGCTAATTCCCGTTATAGTTTCGAAGTCATGTCAAGTTCTAGTCATGTATCGTCTATTTGTTTTGAATAATTAAAGTTTTAAGTCATAATTTGTTTGTCATCGCATAGGAATTGGTTATATTTAGACGTTTCATGTTAGTCATGTTCAATTATCGCCCGACAAAAATAATACTAAGTTTTTTCTTATATATTGTATATGTTCTCATATTATAGATCGTCGTTATTTGTAAGTCTTGAATAAATGCCACTTAGTGTTTAAGTTTGACAATTAATATTACCTTTATAAGTCATAGTCTTATAATTAAACATTATCATATGATGTAAATTAATAAATATTGTAGCTAAATGTTTACGTATGATAATTGATCTAAATATACCAAAGGTTTAATGTGTCATTAACATTTATGAGTTACAATTTATAGAATTCAAGTCACATTTATAGAATTCAAAGTTGGATAATTATTTTCATAAAAAAATTACATTGAGTTTTAACACAAATAATATAGGTCTTGGTTAATAATTTGGGACCAATAAGTATATGTTACTCTACCAATGATGATATCCCTATTTGTATACATAAATATATGTATATATATATATATATTATATGCACGATGTATGATTTACTAATAGACTTTTCTAGTCTACAAACATAAATAAATATTGATTTGTAAAGATATATATCATTATTTCATGTGATACCTTGAAATAAGAAATTATTCCACTGTTTTGATGTTGGTTCCTTGGAATCTATGTTAGAGATTTTTATACATAACATATTTTTTTATGTGTGTTTGATTTGATGAGAATTAATAAAATATCAAGAATCCATTTTGAATAGTTAATATGAATGGACACTTTTTGTCATGAAAATAATGGTGAAAGGATTATGCATATTGTGTAAAAGCTTATTATTTTTTTTGAACGTCTAGAATCAATTTTCACCATGAACATGCCTTAGAGTTTCTTGACATGAATTCTATTCTATTGAGAATTAAAAAAAAATAATTAATAATAAAATAAAAGTGTGTATATATAAATGGAGTCATATACCAAAACACAAAATGATAAGATTCAGGATGACACCACACTTGATAACTTGAGTTCTTGATCAAATAACTTGAAAGAATGAAGAATGGTGATTGTATGTGCGGTAAATAGGAAAGATCTTGGTGTATAAGAATTATGAAAGATAGTTTATATATTAGTTGTTGGTTACTACTAAATAATTGTGTTCAAAAAATATGTTAGAAAGATAGATAAGAACTTCCCAGAGCCTAATACTAGAATCAAGGAATAGAAGTTAGGATCAATCACAACGTTTAAGGTTTAGGTTTGAAATGAATGAATGAACCTACAAACTAACTAGGGTTTGTTCTTGGTTTGACTTCCAGTCTCATTCCTGATGCACCATAAGTGTTTATATATAGGGTGTACCGCAGCTAACCCACCACACCTTCGATATCTCAAAAACGTACTGGAAATATCTCCTAAATCCCTAATAGAATTCCACACCACCTCAATGTACCTGTAAATTCATGATTACGTTCCGGACCGCAATCGCCAATTTACCTTACATTGGGGTGTTATGTCCTTCTATGACACTAATTCAAACACCAATAACGATCAAAAGTATGAAGATTATGCAAAGAGAGGGGTGTCATGTTTTGTACACAGTTAGGGTATGATGAGGTCCTTCCCTTAACCGGGTTCACCTCCTAAGCTAACCCATTCACTGCATCAGACCACAAGCCACTAGACACACACTGTGATAAAGTGAAGAGTTGCTTAGTTTCTCTCAAGTCGAAAACATATTCCAACCTGAGAACTAGCTTTCCTCGTAAGTTTCCATGTTAAAAAAATATTTTAATGCGTCAACACGAGCACGTACACTAACTTGGTTCATTAAGTCCCAAGTTTAAAGGAATGCTTTAACACTTCAACTCAAACATGGACACTAGTTTAGTTCGTCGATTCTCTATGTCATTTGGTGTATCGGTGTCCACCGTCCAAATGTTTATGCAAGGAGAAAGTTACACATGTTTAGTTCAGGTATATGAATAACCTATCTTGCTAACGAAATATGAATCCAAGAAAATTCAGGTATTATGATTGTTCATAAGTAAATCATATATTGAATGTTCACATATCACATATTTTGAAAGTAAGGTATCAGCAAGGCATATGTATTTCACGCAACACAATAATGTATCAAACTACCTATAACATTCGTTTATATGTGTAGCTTCAGACATGAAGATCGTAACATAAGTAGACATATAGGTTAATTATGTGTAATCAAGATTCACGTAAGTTCTTGTTATGACATGAAGACTAGTATCTAACTCAAGGCATACAAAATTCATGCAAGAATAATTAAAAAAAGAACTTGCAATCTAGGTCAACACTTATGTAGTATCATGATGAAACAATAACATGTTAAGAATTTCCATCTATGAACATAAAGTACAAGTTGATCTTGTCTAATGATTTCGAGTTTAAGAAAATGTGAGTGCGGAAAGTGTTATGATCAAATATTGAATTTAAAGTGAAGTTCCAATTTCCAAGTCTTTATGAGAATGTCTAGATCACAGAATAAAATCAAATTTGTATGTTTTAAGAAAATTTCTTGATTTCAAACATCACAAATGACCATGTTAATTACTATAAATAAGAAAATCGAATCTCATGTTTCAAGAAATGTTAGAAAATTTTCGTGTTTCAAGAGACTCATACGTTACATGTCACGGGTTACAACTTCCATCAATAATGGTGAAAGGATTATGCATATTGTGTAAAAGCTTATTATTTTTTTTGAACGTCTAGAATCCATTTTCACCATGAACATGCCTTAGAGTTTTCTTGACATGAATTCTATTCTATTGAGAATTAAAAAAATAATTAATAATAAAATAAAAGTGTGTAAATATAAATGGAGTCACATACCAAAACACAAAATGATAAGATTCAGGATGACACCACACTTGATAACTTGAGTTCTTGATCAAATAACTTGAAAGAATAAAGAATGGTGGTTGTATGTGCGGTGAATAGGAAAGAGCTTGGTGTATAAGAATTATGAAAGATAGTTTATATATTAGTTGTTGGTTACTACTCAATAATTGTGTTCAAAAAAAATTAATGTGTAATAACTAATAAAGTAAAATAAAGTATTATGTTTAATTTCCTAGTATAAAACTCCAATTTTAATTATTTACCAATGTATTTGAATTTAGAAATCTCTTTGACAACCCATAAGTTTTCTCTAATAACTTTTTAATGTTGAATTAGTTATTTGTAGTAAAAGAGAACTTAAATCCATTTAATTCTCTTACTCCTTCTTATTTAATTTAATAAATGATAAGGTTTATGTTTATTATTTGCGATCACAAAACTAAAAAAAACGATAAAGATAGCAAGGTCTGAAATAGGAACCTTTGAATGCACGAAGGACTACAATTTACAACTCGGTAAAGATGAGGGTGGCGGATGTCACATATAAAGATAGTTCGTTAGTATATCTTCAGGATGTGCACATGCTGAAATATAGCTATATCCTGAAGTCAGTTGAGCCCTTCAGCATCCTGAGGATGCTACACCTGGGACATGAGGTAAAATCATCCTGAGGATTTTCACCACCAACAATTATATATATATATATATATATATAATAGATAAATAATAATTTATTCAATCCAAACTGAGCCGAGCGGACCTTTGCCCGTGCTTGGCTCGTTTACAATCCGAATCAAGCCCATCTGCTCATTTACAACCGTGCAGACGATCGAGCGAGCATTTTCTGAACAAGTAGCGAACAATCTATGAGGGATAAGCGATTTAAACAGCCCTACACGTGGTGCTGATGTGGCCCAATAAAGCTCCTAAGAGCTCCATTTCATACTACTTAGCCTTACCACCAGCCACCATGATGTTCTTTTAGGAACGGTTAAAGAAAATAAATGAATTGCTTAATGAGAATTAGAACCATTTACCAACTTAGGATGTTCTTTTAGGAACGGTTAAAGAAAATAAATGCATTGATTAATGAGAATATTAGAACCATTTACCAACTTATTAGATTTTCAAAGGCGAATTAGGGTTTCTGGTCCAATGACGGCAAGGGGAAAATGCAAAGTCGATCACTGGTATGATGTAACGATTAAGACAAGGAATGGGAAGGAACAACATCAACGTAATAAGGAGGCAGATTCGATCACGAAGTTTTTCGATTCAAACTTGCCGATGCGATGTTCTTCGGAAGACTTGGTAAGTGTTCTCAAAGGGTATGGGGAGATCCAAGGTACGTATATTGTTAGAAAACATGATAAACTTGGTAAAAGATTCGGGTTTGTGTCGTTCAAGAATGGGAGGAATATGGGAGATCTGGAAGACTTGTTTAAGGATGTTTGGATAGGAATCTATAAGCTCTATATAGTGTTGGCTAGATTTGTTGATGGGGTCAATCTGAAACAAAAAGGGGCAACTAGTTGGAAGCCGGTTAAGAATTCTAGAGGTGTACCAGATACTGTGCATGTGGTTAATGAAAGTGAAGCAGAGGGTGATCAGGTGGCTTCGAGTTCTAATGGGGTGCGTACATTTCGTGATACTTTGTTGAATAAGGAACCGGAGCCGGATTTGCTAGAGGTTAACGTGGATGATGAAACTCGGGCTTTTGATCATTGGTATGAGCATGGTTTGTTGGGTAGGGTTCACACGTTGCATGGGCTAACTGAGTTGAGAAACTTACTTTTGAACATGTCTCAGTCTCACATTAAGATCAATTATGATGGTGGTTTACATGTTATGTTGGTATTTGAGAATAAGGAGGTTGCTCAACAGTTCTTGGAAAATAAGGAGGCTTGGAAGGAGATCTTTTCTTCTTTGGAAGTGTGGAAGGGGAAAGTGTTTGAGAGTGAAAGAATCGTTTGGCTAAAATTTCAAGGAGTCCCTTTGAGCATTGCAGCGACAGAGATATTTGATAGTATTGCGGTGAAGTTTGGCAAGGTTATACAATCCGCTCAGTCTTCGGAAAATGGAGAAGATTTATCGTATGCATGTGGTGGTGTTTTGTGTAAGTAACAGGAGAGAATTCAGAAGACTGTAGAACTAAAATGGAAAAGGAAAACTTTCTCAGTGCTCGTGGAGGAAGAATTAGGAGAGTGGATACCGGACTGTGTGGTTGATCTTGAGGCTAAGGAAGATGATGCTAATATCGACTTTATGATGGATTGTGCTATGGATAATGGAATTGAAACAAATGTAGGTCGTATGCCTGAGGTTGAAGAAGAGATTCCGAATCAAAACGGTGGGGAAGCATCGAGGGAACACGGTCTTGGTTCGAAAGATCAAGAGGTTGTAACTAATCTGTTTGTGGAAGGGACGAATCACGTTGAGACAAGAAAAAAAAGAGGTTCTTTTGTGAGGAAGAAGGCGGATAGAAGCAAATCAAACTCACCTTCCGGAAGTGAACGGCCTAAAAAAAGAATTAGAGACGATAACGACCTGTATGATATTAACAGATTTATTTTCAATTTAGGAGGTAACAATCAATCGGATGGAGGTATTAATATTTCAGGTGGTTCGGATGGTAAGTACCTTACACCAGACTTGAATGGCGAGGGTCATAAGGATGATTATCTTGATGCTGTTGAAGGTAGTATGGGTTGTAGAACAAATGAAGACACATCGGCCGATATTGACTCTGAACAGGTAATTCACAATGAAGTTGTTGATACTATGGTTATGGCTAACATAGTGGGTGTCACGGATATGGGTAATTTGGAAGCTGAGAAGGAAATTAGTGCCGAAGGGGTTCAAGAAGTTTTTAAATGAATTTATTGTCTGTCAACATTCGTGGGCTAGGATGTCAAGAAAAAGGTGCATGGATTCAGGGTTTAAGAGTTGCTAACGAGGTAAGTTTTATTATGATGCAAGAGACGCAGTTTCGTTCATTGGATGGGGTTAACATTGGTTCGTTCTGGGGTAATGATTCGTTCGAATTCGATTGGGTTGGGGCTATGGGTCGATGAGGAGGTCTTATATCCTTATGGGATCCTAAAAAGTTTGAGATGATTCCAGTCGAGAAACATAGGTATTTCCTATCTATTCACGGTATCGTTAAGGATTCGAGGAAAGAAATGATGATGATTAATGTTTAAGCTGCACAAAAGCTGGTTGATAAGAGGCTTCCCTGGTTCGAGTTAGAGCGTCGTATTGTGAATGATCATAGATTTTGGATAGTAGGGGGCGATTTTAATTATGTTCGGGACCATGCAGAAAGAAAAAACTCGAAGTTCATTCCGTCGGTTAGCAGTGAATTTAATGGTTTTATTGCCAGAGTGGGGTTACACGAGTTTCAATTGAAAGGAAGGAAGTTTACGTTTGTTTCGGGGAATAAGTGCAGTCGTATCGACCGTATCTTCTTGTCTTGGAATGGTTTCAATGAATGGACAAATGCGGAGTATCGGGCCCTTGGAAGAGAAAAATCGGACCATAGTCCTCTAGTCTTAAAGGTGGTTGCACATAATTATGGCTCAAAACCTTTTACATTTTTTTAATTCATGGTTATCTAAAGATGGTTTAGAAGATGTTGTGGTGAATGCCGTTAAAGACTTCATAGGTACGGGTCCTCCAGATGTGATGCTTATGGGAAAGTTCAAGAAGATTCGGCAAGCCATTGTTGAATGGCGAAAGAATGTGGTACGTATTGAAGCCGAGGAAGAGTTACAACTTAAACAAGATATATCAGAGTTGGATTCTTTCATCGAGGATAGAGAGTTAACGGAAGCTAAAATATGGGTTTATGAAGAAGCGTCAAGGAAACTCAAAAACTTGGAAACGGGAAAAGTGAAGGATCTTCGTCAAAAAGCTAGAGTGAGATGGGCGAAAGACGATGATGAGAACATGGCGTTTTTTCACGGAATGGTAAACAAAAGGAAGGTTTGTAATTATATTTTGGGTTTGATGATCAATGACGTGTGGGTTTTTAAGCCTTCGGAAGTGAAAAAAAGAAGCGTTTAGATTTTAAAAAATTGATTTCTTGAAGATATGCACTTTCGGCCACAACTAATGTGTTACGGCCTTAAGGCTTTGACCGAAATAGACGCTGCGGAATTGGTTAAACCATTTGATGTTAAAGAGATCAAAGATGCAGTTTTCGATTGTGGGAGTGACAAGGCCCCATGACCAGATGGATTTAATTTTTGGTTTATTAAACGGTTTTGGCATTTGTTTGAGGATGACTTTGTTGATATTATGCAGTATTTTGCGGAGCATGGTATAATCAACAGAGGAGTAGGTTTTTCGTTCGTGACTCTTGTTCCTAAAGTTAATGATCCGGTCAGTCTTGGAGAATATCGGCCTATCACTCTTATTGGTGTTATCAGCAAGGTTATCTCAAAGATTTTATCTAACCGGATTAAAGTGGTGATGGGGAAAATTACCCACGAGACGCAATCCGTTTTTTTAACAGGGAGGTATATTCTTGATGGTCTTGTGATTATTAGTGAGATTTTTTCATGGGCGAGAAGGATTGGTAATGAATTATTTTTCTTCAAAATTGATTTCGAGAAGGCGTATGATAACGTAAATTGGGAGTTTTTATTATCTATCATGCGTCAAATGAACTTTCCTGAAATGTGGTGTAAAAGGATTAGAGGAATCTTATTGTCGGTCAGATCGTCTATTCTGATGAACGGGTCTCCAACGTTTGAATATAATTGTGAAAAAAGTTATTCGACAAGGGGGTCCACTATCTCCTTTTCTTTTTATTGTTGTCATTGAGGCCTTGTCTAGTATGATTTGCAAAGCTTGTGATAGTGGGGCGTTTGATGGGGTGCGATTACCTAACGGTGGGTTTGTGGTTTCACACCTCTTATATGCTGACGACGCCATGGTTATGGGAGAGTGGCCCGAATTTAATTTTAAGGCATTGAAGAGAATCTTGCGAATTTTTTATTTATGCTTGGGCCTTCGTATTAATTTACACAAATCTACGTTATACGGAGTGGGCAAAAGCGTAGAAGAAGTAGATTCTAAAGCGCATGGTTTGGGGTGCCGGTCAGGATCGAGCCCATTTAAGTATTTGGGTATAATGGTGGGAGCTAACATTAATAGGATCAATAATTGGGATCCAGTTGTAGAGGTTTTTACCAAACGATTATTGAGAGGGAAGGCGTCTATTCTTTTAATGGCCGGGAGGGTGACTTTAATCTCTTCGGTTCTAGAGAGTTTACCCTCGTATTATTTTTCTTTGTATAAGGCGCCGGCGACTGTGATTACTAAATTGGAAACGATTATGAGGAAATTTCTTTGGGTGGAAATGAGAAAAAACATAAGATTCATTGGGTTTCTTGAGAGGAGGTCACAAAGTCTAAACAAAGTGGTGGATTGGGAATTAATAAGCTTGACGATTGGAACAATGCTTTGATTCTAAAGTGGTTATGGCGATATTGGGTAGAAACATAGGCGTTATGGAAAAAGGTTATAGATGCTATCCACGCTTCCACGAGGATATGGGAGCCGTTGCCTTGCAATAAAGTTTTTGCAGGTTCTTGGAGTAAAATCGTCACTTTGGGTTCCCGGATGAAGGTTCAAGGTAAGATTTTCATGAATTTGATTCGGGGAAAGGTCGGTAATGGAAAAACTGTTCGGTTCTGGATTGACCCCTAGCTAGAAGATTGCAGCTTGATGGTTTTATACCCGAATTTATTCACACTTGAACAAGATAAATTTTGTTTGGTCGAAGATAAGTTCGAGTTGTTTGATCAAAGATTTGTAATTAAATGGAAATGGAAATCGTATCCTTCTTCGAGTATGGAGGTAAGTCAATTCATTAGCCTTCACAGGAGTTTATCAAATGTCAAGTTGAACCATGAGGATGATAAATGGGTATGGTCTTATGATACGAGGGCTGGATTCTCAGTCAAGGAAACCCGGAATTGGTTAAAAGGCGATGATAGTGCTAATGGTTGCTTCAGATTTAATTGGTGCAAATGGGTTCCAAATAAATGTAATGTGTTTATGTGGCGGGTCTCAAGGGATCAAATTCCGACAGCTTATGCGCTTCGTAGAAGGAATGTTAATGTGGGAGATGGTCTTTGTATCTTCAGTGGTGACGTCGAAGAAACAGTGGAACACTTATTTACAGCTTGCAGATTAATGGCGGGAGTTTGGAATGGTATTTCCAACTGGTGTAAAATCGTTGGCCTATTCGTTTTTTGTATCAAAGATATTTTGCAAGTGGTCGAATACTTGCAGATCCCAGAGGTCAAGAAAGAAGTTGTGTATGTTATTCTCATTCTGACATGTTGGCGCGTGTGGAAGGCTAGGAACGATAAGGTTTTCTCTAACGTACACGGATGTGGTTAAGATTGTGGCGGACGTAAAATCTTTGGGATATTTATGGTACAAGAGTAGATGTAAGGAGGGCTCCGTAGATTGGAAACGATGGTGTAATTTTGTTTTAACTTGATGCAGTTTGTACTTTGGCGGCTTATCTCTAACTTGGAGATAACACCGGTTTTCTGGTTTTAATAAAATTTGCCTTCCAAATTTTTTTTACGAACTTATTAAAATTTAATTGAAGTTAATATCATTATTTAAAGTAATAAATGCAACACCATTTACCATCTAATTATTAATTAATTTTAGATTAAACGTTGCTAAGTTTTATAAAAGTCAATGGAATATTTAATTAAAGATTAGTAACTTATCAATTGTTCTCACCATTTGAAGAGTGGTATGGGGAGGTAAAAGAAGGATTTTGATTGGCCTCAATTTCAAACCCGATCCAGAGGGTTTTACCGTATTGGACTTTTTCGCGGCAGGTTTTTCTTGAATTGGTGGTTTAGTGGACTTGGATTGGGCAACCATTTATCAGTGCTAACCCACTGACAGTTCAGGTAAATCTGTATATTTATGGATATCATAAATTGATAGTGTATGTATATTGTAGAATTAAATTACTTTAAACAATAAAAACTTAGGCTTAATTATTTTTATTTAACACAAATATTAAAAAACATTACCAATCATGTAATTTGGTCCATCCATCAGGAAATGGATTTAAATGTTCTCCCAAATAAAAGCCATCTTCTCTAACTAACCAAAAACATCTTCGCGATTTGCGAAATTTCCATTGTGTGCAATATCTCTTACTTGTTTTATCATCAAAAACGTCAAAAGACGCAGTCTTTCCATTCCAATAGAAATGTGCATAAAATAGCGTGCTGAGCGATATATTCTCACAAAAACCCCAATTCTCATTTTCGTTTAATGCTAGTGTATGGTTTCCAAGATCATCATCACCTGATTGTACATGAACGGTGATAGAATCATTGATTCCATTATAGATATAAATAGTCCAATAACTATACCAACAAATCTTCCTGTAAGAAGGCAGAAAAACAGAAGATGCTATTGAGGTGTTTGTAATTGAGGTGTTTGTAATTGGAATTGCATTTGTTGTGATAAGAAGGCAGAAAAACAGGAAAAATAGGCTCTTCATGGATGTGTTGACTATTGTTTGTGGGTATATGAGCATATATAACATATATAACGGTGCAACTATTGTTATATATAGACAAAAATTGTTTAATTTATTAACAATTATATATATATATATATTATGAAAAGTTTAAATAAAAAGAAAAAAATAATGTATTAATTAAAACAATAACTTGGACCAATAGAAATACTCGATTATAGTATTGTATTTAATTTAATGTTATTTTAAGGATATAAAGTTAATTTCAATAAATTGTCATAAATTATTTACTTTATTGATATTGTATAATTGAATAAAAAGGTTGAATAAAAAGTTAATTTCAATAAATTGTCATAATATATTTACTTATTGATAGAGGATTTGATGTTTGTTTTGATACTAGTTATTGACTCACGGGCGTTGCCCCGCAGACCCGCGTTTGAGCTAGCAAGAAGACGTACCGAATAAATAAGCTTAAATACCCTTCGCCAAACGACCCAGATTGACCCGAACTTGATTAAATGCTTCTTATGCCTTAGCATCACTAAAAATGCGTGAAAAAAAAGAAAATAAGTACGAAAATTTAATCAAAAACTAATCGTATATAAACAAATTTAAATAATAATTTCTATAATATATTTTGCATTCGTAGTTGATACCGAAGCAGACAAATTTGACCAGTTAACAAACTGTTTGAAACGGCAATTTTTGCATCTATAAGAAAAATCTTCACAAATCAATCTAGTAAAACAAAAACAAAACTTATCATAAGCATCATAATTTGATACAGTAGGCATTTCTAGATCCTAGCAACTGTGACACTTTCAGAATTTGACTAATATCATAATCTTGTTTTAGTTAAAAAAAAGTTTCAATTCATTCATTTATTAGTGCTAGGACAGGATCCTAAGACTACAAAAATTGGTAAATGAAGCATAAAGCATATTTGGTCATCCGAAATCCTACAACAGTTTTATTCATCACAATAAGCATCCCTATTCAACAAAATAGTGTCTTATCACTTGCAGCTATTATGTTCTATTCTTCATGTTAATTTTCATTTCAACACGAAGATATCCAAACACAAATGTTACGCCTCTAAAGAAATCTAATCCCTATGTCTAATTGACAAAAGTTAATTCCCTTTTTGAAATGCTACATACTACGATCATCCCAAAAGATTTATCGCACATGCCACGGTTACAGGTAGTTAAAAAAACTATTTATTATGAGATAGCTAATTTGCAAAACACCCTTTCTAGCGTAAAGAACAGTCTCGCCTACAGCCTACCTGTGACATCCGTCACCCTCGTCTTTCATCTAATTGATAATAACAGTCCTTCAAATATTTCCATTATAGTCCCTGTAAGTTTCGTCGTTTTCAAATTTAATAAAAGAACGAACTCAAATTTATCAATTGTATTTATTCTAGATCGTACCTTCATTTTAATCAAATGCACGTGTTAAAACATTATTCGGCATAGATTTTATAAAAAAAAAAATTCAAGTTTTATAAAGCTTTAAAAACATTTTAGGTTAATCTAGTTAACTTGGTTAAGTTTTATAAAGGAAAAACTAACTAAATTATAATAAAACTAAATTGGTTAAAGTGAAGGGACTAATTATGTCAAAATTTGAAAGTTTAAAAAAAAATAACTTCTCTCCTGGCCTCTCTCGCTTTTCCGGTGAGCCCATTTTCGGCGACCGGAGTTTTCTCCGGCGATAGTTAAAAACCGATTTTTAATACCCCATTAACCTATTTTAATGCTTGTTTGGACTTTCTCCATCACCCTGGAACTGTTACACGAGTTTTAAAGGGTTCCTAACATTTCAAATCGCGTCTTTAGAAGTAACCGATCGGAAATATTTAAGGCCACGCGGGGCGGTCCGCGATAGGCTGGCCGTGATGGCGTGGTTACCGCGAAACACCGCCCCCTAGAAAATTTCATGGCCGCGATTGATTAAACCGTGATGGCCATCACGAGGTGAAGCAGCTAGCCGTTGGCTAGCCAACGGTCATTTTGACCAATTTAAAAAAAAAAACATTTTTTACCTATATATATATGCACATATTCACCAAATTACAACATTCAAACCCACAATCTTCTTCTATACACTTAAAAAATCCCACAAATTCAACTCATCATCCTCATCATGGTCGCTTGGACTCAAGAGGAGGAAATCGCCTTAGTGATCGCGTACAATACCGTACACCCCAATGACGCCTCAACTAGCACGGGTCGTGGTCGTGTTCGTGGACGGAGCAATCCGAACTGGAAAAAAGTTTTATCCGAGTTTAGTCAACTTGTCAGGGAACTAACCGTTCGTGTGATTCAATCTCTCATAAACACGCGACCCTCCAATCGAAGTGTCAAAACTTCAAAAATTTATTTAAAAAAACGGTGACTAAAAGCCCCAACGAAACCGAAGATACACAAGTTGGCTTTACTCAAATCGACTACGCGGCCGAGTATGGGGTTGATTTTGAACATGTTTTGGCGTGGCGAATGTTACGCCCTAAACTTTCTTAAGTTTTATTTTATTTTATTTGTAGTAGTGTGTTTTTTTTTAGTTTTTATTTAAATTTGTAGTAGTGTGTTTTTATTTTAATTTAATGTTTTATGTTTTTTAAAATGTAATGTTTGTAGTTTATATATTTATGTTTTGTTATGAATTTGTCAAATTAAATAAAAACATTAACATAATTAAACCTAAATAATTAAACATTACATACATAATCCTAAATTACTTTTATTAAATCCTAAAACATAGATAATTAAAAATAAAACCCCCACTATGAACAGTAATTATCCCAGTCCTCGAGTGTGTACTCCGGCGGGGACACGGAACGATCGCTATCGCGACCGTTGGACCTCGCATTCGAGCGGATGCAGCAGTACTTACGAGGATGGGATAAATTGTATCATTCTTCTTCCATAACATCCCATAAATCTTCCAACTCCTCCTCGGTTGGCTCCCGAGCAGGAGGGGTTGGGTGGGGGTAGCCTGGAAGTGGGGGGGTGGGGTTCGGTTGGTTCTCCACCAACCGTAGACGCCCCATTCCCATCTCATCCATCGTATAATCGAAACCCCAAATGAGCTCCTCATCAGTTAGCTCAGCATCTGGGCTTGGACAAGTGTACCCTGGTAAACGAGGAATGGAGGGGACAGGGTTGGAGACACGTTGAGTAGGAGGAGGAGAGAATAGTGGTTGAGGAGGAAGAGGAGGAGGAGAAAAGAGTGGTTGATGAGTAGGGGGAGCAGGAATTGGTACACGACGTCTCCGGCGATAGTATCGCCGGAGATTGGAAGGTCCAGCAGCTTCGTAAGGATAACCGCCACCCATATCTTTGGTTTGAGGGATAATTGTGACTGAGAATGAGGTTTTGGTGTTGTATTTATAAGGTCAGAAATTTGAAACGTGTGAATTTCAAACGTTTGAAAACTGGCGGTTGAAATTCAAACGTTTGAAAACTGGTGGTTGAAATAATTTAAATATTTAAATAATTTTTTTAAATATTTAAATTATTTTTTAAATATTAAAATATTTTTTTTAATATTTAAATATTTTTTTAATATTTAAATATTTTTTTATTAAATAAAAATGTAATGTTTTTAGTTTATTTAAAAAAAAGTTTAGCGATGAAATGTGATAGAATGTGAACACCGCCACTTGGGTTTAGTGATGGAATGTGATAGAATGTGATAAAATGAGGTGGCAGAATCTGATTGGGTGTAATAGTGTGATGGATGTAATGAAAGTGTCACCACCCCTTGTGGCCTAATAAACATAAATACGTTTTTTTAGTGAACAATCATATAAATTGATCTCGCTACTCGTTTTCTGCACCTCTAATCATTCGAAACCCACGAAAAACAAGTCTAAAACACGTCCAAGAAGCCTTATAAACGATCCAAAACTTTCGGACTGTTCTTGCTCGTGTTCGACCTTTAAGCATATTTGTAAGTTTGTTCTTTTTGTGCCATATTGTTTTTCGAACATCACTCTGTAAAAACCCCATGGTTTCGGGGATTAAAACAGCTTCTTTGTGTTCGATTGAAAGCTTAGGGTTAGAGTTCTTAGTTGTTAGATTGGGGAAGAAGATGATGGATAAAAGGAATGGATTATATGTACTTTATTTTGAAATAAAACAACAAATTGATGTGCAACCTAGTGGTTTGTGTGTTTGTTTGTTACAATGAGGACCTGAGTTCAATCCTAGTCATCAGCGAGTTGGTCCCTATCTTTTTTATTTTTTTTCTTTTGTTTTATTTAGATATTTACATACATACATACATACATACACACACATTAATCTTATAATATTCATAATAAATTCATTTTTGATCCAAAAATTATGAAAATTTAGGTGTAATATCTTGACACCATAAAGAAAATTTTCACACTTTTATTTTCTGGAAAAAGTCTTATTTTTATATTTTTATTGATTTAATTTGTTTTAATCATATTTAATTGATTAAAAATTCATTTTTAACGTTTTTAATCTCAAACTTTTTGGGAAATTATTTCTAATTATTAGGAACTGAAATAAAGATTATTGGTTTAGAAAACATTTATTTTAATGATTTTACTATTTTTAATCATTTAAACATGATTTAAATTCATTAAATCAGTTTTAAATATAAATAAGTTTAGAAAAATTATGGAAAATTATTTTCATAGATTTACATCAGAAAGTATTCATTTTCTATAAAATAATATTTTTGGATCATGTCTTGTATTTTTAGTCTTATTTATGTGTAATTAGACATAATAAATCATTTATTTATTTATACTATTTAACATCTATTTTATAAATACTTCTCTTATAAAATAGAGATATTTACCTTCCAAAAAAAAATAGAGATATTCTTATGTTTGAAAATCTAAATTCTCATTTGTTTGGATCATTGTGTAACTCATAATTATTATTTAAACATTTATGACTATTGTATTTATTTTAATTTAGTTAAAGTAATTAACTTAATTAATTTGTTGTAACTATTCAAAACATATTTTTATCTAAATATTCAATTGGTAATAATTGTATTACCTAAACCATATTTACAAACTTTGGTATATTATTTTTGATATAGAACTTTTATATTAATTCGTTTTATCATAAAAAAAACCCTAATTCCCCAAATCGACTTAGCAAACCCTAATGCCTTAGACCCTAGATACTTTAGACTCTTAGACATTTCCTTATTAGTATTCATGTACATTATAGGTTGAATTACTCGGAATTCCCATTACATAGCTCACGACCGCTTAAGTTGGATTTTGATCGCTTTAGCAAACTGTGAGTATATCTTTCCCCTTTTTACTATTTACTCTTTTATTAGGTTATCGATTTTTGTCCTTTTTCCGGTATCGCTCTAATAGGTCTAAGTTGTCTTGTTCAAGAGAGGTGACTCATGTACCATTATTATTAAACTTACGTATATTATTTATAAAGCAATGTGCTCATTGATATGTTTTGTGTGAATTGTATGAACGTTTGTCAAAGTCATTAACCTTTGTGTAACACCCCAACCGATTACGGAAACATCGAGGTGTCACGTAGTGACGATTGTTCAATAGCTCATGGACTAAAAGTGTAAATATTGATACATTGATTAAATAGTTTATTACATTGAAATGAAACACAACGGTTCTAAATGGCAACTAAACTGAAATGCAATAAATCAATATCTAAATATAAATCCGAAGCTTAAAGAATGCATCTCAAAATATCATGAAACATGTACAAAAATAATTTGGTCAATACAAAAATGTATTGGTGAGCATACCCTGTTTTGAATACATATAGTATAAAAACGTTTCATAATTCATTTGTTATACCATTTGCAATTATGTAATAAGTAATATCCGTTCAAAATCAACCTTAAGAAATCAAGTATCAAGAATCAAGAATCAAACCATTTTTTGAGTATAATGAATTACAAGACAATGACCAAGGTCTCTCAACAGAGTCACAAAGGGGTATATACCATAGTACTATTCATTGAAATGCCAGCCCCTCAAAGGTTAATGATTTTGACAAGTCATAGACACACAAATTAGCATAACGCAAACACACATGAGAATTGCATTTACTGAAAGAATAACATTTGATAATAGTGTACATGAATAGCCCCAAAAGTGTAAATCATTAAAAAGGGGAAAGATATACTCACAGTTTGCGAAAGCGATCAAAATCCAACTTAAGCGGCTGTGAGCTAAGTAATGGGAATTCCGAATAATCCAACCTATAATGTATAAGAGTACTAATAAGGAAATGTCTAAAAATTCTAAGGTATCTAGGGTTCTAAGGCATTAGGGTTTGTGTGACATCCGTCACTTTTCTTTTTATTCTATTTTTATTTTTGTATATAATAATAATAATAAATTTTTTTTCAGATTTATAAAAAATATAATAAGGGGAGTGAGGCTTTTATTTATAAAGTTTATTAGCATAACCATAGTCCAAAACAAACCATACTAACCACAACCCAAACCACCACCCCATCCCATGAGCCCAAGGCCCAGAACTGAGCCCACAATACTGGCCCAACTGCTGGCCCACAATCCCTCTTCCTCTTCTCTGTTTAAAAAAAAAAAAAAAAAAAAAAAAAAAAAAAAAGCCTCCCAGGACTCGAACCCGAGCCTGGGGGCGGTCCGATTGAAACACACACACACACAAACCAGTTGAGCTATGGCTCATTCCTGATTTAATCCCAACTCACAATATATATACACACACTCAAAACTCCTTGTTTCCCTTCCCTTTGATCGCTGCAACAAGAGGTCAACCACAAGGCTTTGATTGATCAATTAATTAAGCCAACTTTGGAAAGAACTCATAATTGTTTCGGTATGACAGTCAACACGCGTATTTACCACGCATGAATCGAGTAAAAGCATACCAAATTTGGGCAATCTATGCGTTAATAGTAAAACCATGGTCAAACCTTCCAAATCTTCTAATACACCGGTTACACTATAAATTGAAGCGTCCACACCACCCTAAGAGTGCCGAAAATCATCCTCCCACTCTAAATTTCTTTCTGTTTTCACCATAATCCGTGCAATCGAGCTTGGTTTGACTTTCAGTTTGACCCGTCTAAACACGAGCTTCAAGATCGGTGAGTCCTTTTTGCTTGGTGGGTTTTGTTATTCATGTTTAATCGATCAATAGCCCTAACACTACTGTGGCTATTGATCGCTAATTTACTCGATTAAGAAACTAGGGCACGATGGTTTTGAATTAGGGAAGAACACCATCGCAAACCTGTGTATATAATTATTTCAAAACTAAAATCAACACCAACTGACCAACAAATCAGTTGGTTGGCCTCTTTTCACAGAAAACGAACCGGCCTGACGGCCCGGGTTCGAGTCTTGTATCCCACATTTTCTTTTTCCTTTTAAAAAGGATTATATAACTGATAACTGTTTGTCTATATAATTAATTTAAATCCAAATTAATTCGTTCTCAGGGTGTGGCTCAGTTGGTGGCCACGCTTGTGATAAAACTTGAACCTGCCAATGGCCCGGGTTCGACTCCCATAACCAACAAACATTTTTTTTTACCCTTTTTATATATATACTTAATATATTAAATCTTTTAAAATAGTTTTTAAATACTAAAAGCGATTTATAAATTCTACAAAAATTACTGTATAACCTTCTAATGGTAAGGTTCATTGTACAATTTTTAGTTTTTCAAAAATAATTTATTTAATATATATTATAAATATTACAAGTTTATTCATTTATAATTGTAAAATTCAATAAAAATATCTAAACGATCTTATTAAATCCCACAAAAATTATTCTAAACTTGTATAGCAATAAACATTTTAGAAATAATTTTTATTTCAGAAAAACCGTTCATTTTATATTTTTAATTAATTTTTGTTAGTTTTAATCATAAATAAATCATAATAAATTCATTTTTCAATATTTTTGCACCAAAATTTTATATAAATTATTTCTATTTATTTAGAACTGAAATACAATTTTTAATTCAGAAATTCTTTAATTTTAATATTTTTAGATATTAAAGTTATATTTTGACAATTTGAAATAAATAGATTAATTATTCTATTTTCAAGAAAATAATTTTATAAAAATTATTTTCATACTTAAAACTTTATATTGCGACCATCTTTAACTTAAAATTTACAAAAAGACTTTTATTTATTTATTTATTTATTAAATTTCTTATATTTAATAAACAATTTGATATTTAATCAAATAAATACTTATCCCCAATTCGGAACCCTAGAAAATACTTATAAACTAGATAGACTTAGGTGTTGTTTGTTTTTTCCTCAGAAGCACTTCTGACCTCTTTTGTCTGCGTCACGCAGACGCACGCAGACGTTTGGGGTCTGCAGATTGTTTATTTTTTGGAAGACCTATCACTCAAAAAGGTCTTCCTGACCTTTTCTTGGTGCAGACTTGTTCCAAAGTCTTCTAAGGTCTTCTCCACTTCTCTTCTCCTCACCTACCACCACCACCACCCACCACCCACCACCACCGTCCACCACCAACCACGGTCCACCACCACCACCACTACGGTCCACCACGGTCCACCACCACCACCACCACCGTCCACCACCACCACCCACCACGGTCCACCACCACCACCACGGTATACCACCACCACCACCACCACCGTCCACCACCACCACCAACCACGGTCCACCACCACCGCCTACCACCACCACCGTCCACCACCACCGCCTACCACCACCACGGTCCACCACCACCCACCACCACCACCGTCCACCACCACCACCCACCACCACCACCACCCACCACCACCGTCTACCACCACGGTCTACCACCACCGTCCACCACCACCACGGTCCACCACAACCTACCACCGTCCACCACCTACCACGGTCCACCACCGTCCACCACCACCGTCTACCACCAGACTGCTGTAAAAAATCAGTTTATTTAAATTTCAGTTTATTTCAGCAGCCTGCAGACATTAACAAACAAACAGTCTGCTTCTTGCAGACTGCAGACTTTTGGTCCACCTCTTCTCCTGCAGATGTTGGCAGATGTGGTCCGCAGACTGCAGACCTTTTCCTGCAGAAAAAACAAACAGCACCTTAGACTTATTTGTTACCTTATACATAGGGAGATACTTGGCAACGTTGGATTACACTTATTCAATTCCACAAGACTTACCACCTTGTTAAGGTGAGTATTACTTATCCCCTTTTTTTTCGCTTTTACAACTTTTGGGGTGATTCATGCACAAGTATACAAAACTTTCATATTCGGTTACACATACATTTCCTTCATTTACAATTCATATACGTGTCTTGTTTATCTTTGTGCCTTATGTTTAAACATGAATGTAGCTTACGTACAAAATCATACATCTAGACATAACTTATGTTATGGTGCTCTTTACATAAAGACGTAACCTATGTTACGGTGCTCATTTAGACATAACTTATGTTATGGTGCTCTTTTAGACTTGACACGTGTTAGGGTGCTCATTATCAATTTCATCTTATCAACTTTACATTTGATCTTTGTCTTGTTTGCTTACTTGTGTGTTTACATAATGCCTTGATGATGCCAGACACATGAATTGTACTACTTTTCAAACTTATACTATATGTACAAAGCTAGGTAGTACTCACCAACATCATATGTTGACAAAATTTATTTTCGTGCATGTTTCAGGGTAAGCTGCTTGACGTTTCATATAGGACTTTGGACTTAGACTAAATAAATCAACTATCTCAATTTTTGTTATGTATTCATTTTCATATGTTGTAAAACGATATTCAATAATCAAATATTTACATTTTAGTACCATGAGCTTTTGAACAATCGTCATTATGTGGCACCTCGATGATTCCGTCATCGGTTGGGGTGTTACAGTTTGCTAAGTCGATTTGGGGAATTAGAGTTTTTATTATAAATCGCATTAATGTAAGCGTGGTATGTCAAAAATAATATCAAAGTTTGTAAATGTGGTTTAGGTAACATAATTATTACCACTTGAATATTTAGATAAAATATGTTTTGAATAATTAAGGCAAAATAATTTAGTTAATTACTTTAACTAATTACTGTACATAATTACAATAATCATAAATATTTAAATAAATAATTATAAGTTACACAATGATCCACAAATGATAATAAAGATTTTCAAACATAGAAATATTTCTATTTTATAAGAAACGTATTTATAAAATAGATATTAAATAGTATAAATAAATAAATGATTAATTATGTTTAATTAAACATAAATAAGACTAATAATACAAGACATGATCCAAACATTCTATTTTTGTAAGAATAAATAAAGTCTGGTGGAAAAATGATTAAAATAAATTTTTCATAATTTTTATCAATTTATTTATATTTAAAACCGACTTAATGAATTTAAATCATGTTTAAATGATTAAAAATAGGAAAATCAATAAAAATGAATGTTTTATGAACCAATAATTTTCATTTCAGTTCATGATGGTGAAAAATAATTTCCCAAAAATTTTGAGATTAAAACCATTAAAAATGAATTTTTTATCAATTAAATACGATTAAAACAAATAAATTCAATAAAAATATGAAAATAAGACACTTTCAAGAAAATAAAAGTGTGGTAATTTTCTTTATGGTGTTAAGATGCTACTCCTAAATTTTTATAATTTTTGAAGAAAAATGGATTTATTATGAATATTATAAGTTTAAATGAATTAATAATGATTATCCCATGATAAAATAAATAAATAAATAAGTGAACTAATGAAAACAAAATGAGGAAGCCAGGGTTCGAACCCTGTTCCTTTCTTGCTTCCTAAAACACTGAAACCACTAAGCGACACATAAGTTTGTTAATTGTATTTAAAGAAAACTCTTTTTATTATAACATACATGTGCATCATCTTCTTCCCCAAATTCCCTAGAACCCTAACCCTAACCCTAAGATTTTCAATAACCCAAAACTGAAATGAATAGCCTCAGCAATCATAGGGCTTTCGAAGATTAAGATTTAAGAAATAAAACGGCATAATAATTTGGGAGTTACAAGCACGAATCTTAGTCGAAAATGAAGCTTCAAAAGCCGAGACATGAATCGCAAATTTGCAGGTTTCTGGACTCGATTTTGCTGGATTTTTTTGTGGGTTTCGAATGTGAGAGAGTGCAGAAACGAGATGGTGTAGTCAATTTATATAATGGATGGTTTAAAAACGCGTTTTGAGTCGTTTTAAGCTCCGGTCGGTTACATACTTAAAATCGAATAGAAACCATGATTATAGCTCGTTAATGTGCGAATTTAACCTTGGAAACGGTTAGGCTCTAATGGAGAGATGTTACACAATCAATGAAATGGTTTAAATGTATAAAAAAAATTGGTTGTGGTGTTCGCCGAAGAAAAATTCCGGTCACCGGAATTCCCACGCCGAAAAAGTGACCACCGGAAAAAAAGAGTTTTCAAATTTGACCAAATAACTAATTAAGTTTGTATTTCGTAAGTTTTTACTAAAATTTCACACATTCAGTAAGTGTTTAAATTTTTGATTTAAAGTAACTCACTTTTTAGTAAATTCGCCAACGTTGAAAAGTATAGGGACTAAATTTGACAATTGCTTAAAGATGAAGGTGACGGATGTCACACTTTGGACCGCACCTAACAATGAGTAGTACTACAAATTATATCCCTTGATTGACTTACGTGAACGAGTTAAGTCCTTGGTCATTGTTATGGTTTTTATTGAACGATGTGTGAACGATTATTAAACGATGTGAGGCTTGATTTTGACCCTTTTACATATTACAAATATCATAGCACATAAATTGTGAAAACACTTTTCTATTATATGTATTCAAACAGGGTATGCTCACCAATACATTTTTGTATTGACAAAATCATTTTTGTATATGTTTCGGGTTGTTCTGAGATCACTTTTTAGCTTTTGGAACTTAGACTTAGATTGAGATTTACTGTATTTCAGTTTAGATTATTCGTTTTTAATTGTTGTATTTCTTTCCATGTAATAAACTATTCAATACAATATATTCAAATTTACACTTTAATGCCATGAGCTATTGAACAATCATCACTACGTGACACCTCGATGTTTCCGCCATCGGTTGGGGTGTTACAGTACCCCATGGTTGTTGTATAATGCTGCTGATATGCATAATGAAACTATGAATGCAAATATCAAAAGCCGCTTAAACAATATCTGGACGGGCATCCACTCGAATCACATTTATAACCAACTCGACTTCGCACAACATTATTGTAGCTGCATAAAACCCAACCTAACCTTAATCAATAGTTAAAGGACACTCATATAACACAAACAAACAGTTGAAAGGTTTAAAAAAAGAAACCGAACACGAACAGTAACCAAACTACCAAAGGTAGAAGCAACTTCATTGACAAAAAAGGCAGATCTGTAGCAAATGAACCTGCTTTTGCCCAAATCCACCAAGGCTGCTGATGTGCGTGGTTTTAGTAATTTAGAAAGATGTCATTTTCCCGGTGCTAAAAACTTGATGTTTTAATTCCAAAACTTTGGTTTAGGGGTAAACGACTAATTTTTACTAAACCGGTTTTACCAAGTTTTAAATTTATAAAGTAAACAATAGTTACTTTAGAAACTAAACCCAACACATAGGCAGGGAACCTGACGTACATAGTATAGCTTCTAGGATAAGTATTGAGTATCGTATTCCAGAGTTCACACTTTCCCCTACTCAACCTTTCATCAATTATCTGATCGGGTTTTGAAAAGAAAAATAAAACGGAAGGGTTCTTTTAAAAGAAATAGTTTTTGAAAAAAGGTTTTGGTTTTAATAAAAGAAAAGATAAAATAGTAGAGTATGATAATATGCACATCTCGGGGCCCTTCGTATAAGCAGTTAAGTTTATTATTAGGATTTTTTACATATTTCCCCCTGCTAAGCCCCCTAATTACATATTTACCCAGGAGGGGGAAATATGTAATTGACTTGCTACTTGTGTATGCTTTAAGGAGGGGGAAATATGTAATTGACTTTTTAAGTTGGGTAAATATGTAATAAACGATCTTAGCAGGGGGAAATATGTAAATGACCCTTATTATTAAAATTAATAATTTAAGTTAATTAATTGTGAGGAAGACGAGATGGATCTTGAAGTGTTGACTCATTCATAGAGAAGCGGGGCTACTACTAAGTAGAATGCACAACCCTCAAGTATGGGCCCACACGAGAGTACTCCGCCAGGTCCTCACATATAGCGGGCTCCTTAAACCGCTCAAGTCTCTGGTCTTTGAACTTATCTTCTTCTTAAATTGGAGGCTTCACTTCCGACCTGGAACACCGTACATCTCACCTTAGCTCTCGCGTTTCGTACCAAAGGATCTCTCCTTAGGTTCATTCCCGAGTTGGACCAACAGCGTATCCCCTAAGAAGGTTAACGATCATGAAGACCGATGGATCTCTCTTACAGTTGAGTCAGGCGACTCGTATCCCCATTGGTTAACGGCGTTGTACTAACGAGAACTAGATATAGAATTTTTATTTTATTTATCTTTAGTGACACTTTAATATTTATAGGTCTCATAAATATAAATTTGGTTTGATGATTGATGACTTAATTAACCCAACCCATAATCTCTCGAGATGAATGAAATCCTTAACAAAGGTGGAACATAATCCTAAAGGTGTGCAATCCGAAGATCACTGGTGCACCCGTAGGGAATCCTCCCTTTGCCAAGAAAGTCACTCATTTGCTGAATGAAAATCTTGATAAAGGTGGAACATAATCCTAAAGGCGTGCAATCCGAAGATCACTGGTGCGCCCGTAGGGAATTCTCCCTTTACCAAGAAGATCATTCAGCAATCTGGTATGTACCAGAAATGTGTCACTCAGATCTGGTCCACGTCAAAAGCCATTGCTTAAAATCCAGTCTAGATATCAGAAGCCCGAAGGATCTGTCTCACTACCGATTTCCTCGCCTTGGATCTAGCTTGGGGCTACTAGAAGCTGATTATACATCCAATTATTTTATTAAGTTAGAGTTGATTTTTAAGTTAATTAAATTAATCATCATTCAAACCTACCACAAAGACAAACAAATAAAGATTAGAAGAAGATAACACCACAAATAACTAGAAATAAATTACTACTACTAATAATAAAAGTCTACAAATCGAAGTGGGTTCGGAGATAATAGAAAGATACAACCATAAGAAATGATCAACACATGAACATGGCTGCTCATAGACACGCTCTCCATCTTCAAGTGATATGTAACTCTCATGATCCTCACGACCCTCGATGTTTTATTGCATAACTACTCTACGATCCTCTTCTTGACCAAGCTAATCAAGGTACGACGAGGCCTAACCTTGCTGGGATGTTAGGAGGGCCCTAAGGCCTCCCACAAGACCCCAAGATCTGTGGAAGAAGCTTGGAAGTCGATCCCAAGAGAGCACGAGAAGGGATGAACAAATGGTGGGGGTTAGCTTGCTATTTATAGAGTTCCAGGGGCAGCACGGGCATGCCAAGGGTTGGCAGGGGCGTGCTTGCTGTTACACGTACATTCTGTTGCTGCAGTTCTGAGTTGTCTGTACCTTTTGTCTCTGGCACGCCCGTGCCACATGAAGGAGCATGGTTGTGCTTGCCTTGCTGGCCAAGTTTCCTTGCCCTCCAAGTTTGCTGCACTGTTTTCTTGCGTGCAGGGCCTTCGTGCAAGTGAGTGTAACATCACGTATTTTTTTTTCAATTTTAAAGCATTCGTATATACTTTAAATATTTTAAAGTTGGTAAAAATTCATGCTAACACAAATTTTCCCTAATAAACTAGTATATTAAAAGAATTTTTATCACAATAATAATAATAATAATAATAATAATAATATTTCTGATAAAAAAAATTATAAACTTTAGCATGGCAAATAACAAGACCAAAGCCCATTTTACCAATTTAGTCAAACCTACCAAATTCTCATGTCTTTAGTCAAACAATCTTCAAGGAATCAACCTAATTAGCCAAAATTAACGAGTCTTAAGTCAATCATACTATTTCAGAGACAAATTACAACTTGAAAATTGTAGAAACAAGTACTAACAATTACAAACCAAAACCATTAATCAACCAACCGTTATATTAACATAAAGCTCTTCATCCAATCGTCTAAACTCACCAAGAAGAAACCCATTATCATCAACAATCATCCAACCGTTCTTCTCAAACCATTCTTCATCCACCGACAACTCTATCTTTTGTGATCCATCATTAATCTTATTGGAACATGGAGACACAACGTCGTCGTCGTCATCATCATCGGATATATTTATTACTTCGTGTATTGTATTGTTGGACCCCACTAAACTCGCGCACTCTTCTTCGTTGTATCCTATGTTGTCGGATACATAGATCTCGTTGACCTGTGTTAACATAATTCTAATATCAAAATAGCTATGGTGGTTTACGACGACGTCGGCGAGTGTGACAGGAGATCTGAACCAACTTGGATGGTGCTCGATAAAGGTTAACGAACAAATGATCTAAAATTTCTTAGGATTTTATAGCCATGTTTCGATCAATCAGTTTCATGACTCAATGATTAATTCCATTAATTGTTTTTTTAATGTGTGACGGTTGTAGTTTCCGATCGGTTACTAATTGAAATAATATTAGTGAATCATTGATATTTATTAGTTTGTCGATTATGAAATCGATAGTGTCGTTTCTCTTGGTCGATGCTGCAGAAGGTATGCATGAGGAAGTTGAAATAAGCTTACCAATTAATATTATTATTATTATTATTATTAATTATTATTTATAAACTCTTTAACTCGCCCATTGTTAATAACCATTAACCTCAATATAGATGAGTAAAAGAGTAACTTACCCTTTTACAAATGCATCAAGTGTTTGTACTTTAGACAATGAAATTTGTAATTACTTCTCTCATGTTTTATAATATAGTATAGATATAGATAGATAGATAGATTAATGTTACTTTTGTTTTTGTATGCTCAATCTTATTCTAATAAAAGTAAATGACAAAATGGATAAAAGTATGTAAAAAGTAATTAAATAATTAAAAAAAAATCAAATTCATGCATACATTGTTAAATCTGTAAAACAGCGAAGGTAAAGTAAAGTAGCAAATTAAGTAGTTCTTGAAATTTGAATAAAGCCGTGAATTAAAAAAAGTATCTTTGCTCTTAATAATAATAATAATAGAGATGACTTGCATTAGTCATTTGTATAATTGTAATCAAATGTATAAAGGGATGGATTTGACAAAAAAAATAGTTGTTTACCTTGTGACCTTTTGTATGTCATCTTAAAATTGACATGAAATGACTATTTTATCCATCTCCCCTCCTTTATAATGTAGTATAGATAGATATAGATTTTATAATTTAAAAGTTTTCAAAAAATAACTAAAATTAAAATTATTCTTTGAATTGGTTTGATTTGATTTTAATTATATATACCCCTACAAACTTTATAAATTACATATATACCCAGCCCTAAATTTTATTCATGTACACCCCCTTCTCCAAAGCTGAAAATATCAAATATACCAATTTTCTTGAAAACATATTAAGAATTGATTATTTTACCTTTATTTTACTAAGGGGAAAGATCCGGTACAAATAGCTTTTTTGGTAAGAACTGTGAGAATCAAAGGAGGGTATTTTTTTTAATTTTTTTTTTCAAAATTTTTTTTTCCCATATTGTTAAACATGTATTATAGTATTGAAAACTAAAAAAAAAAAAAATGGTGTAGAGTAATTACGTGTAGAGTAATTACATAATTACTCTAGTGTAAACTAATGTATTTACCTTAATGACGTAATTACACTAAAAAAAAAATTTTTAATTTTTTTTTTGTATTATTCATCTAGAAAGAATGTTTAAGCACATGGGAAAAAAAATTCTAAAAAAAATAATAATTTTTTTTACCTCCTTTGATTCTCACAGTTCTTACAAAAAAACTATATGTATTTGATCTTTACTCATTTTACTAAATCATAAAAGTTTTAAATGTACCCATTTTTACTTGTAACTTTTTTTTTTTAATTTTTGTTTCCGGTTCTTTTACTTTCTTTTCTTTTTTCATTTATTTTTAAGCCTTTTTATCACAATCAGGCTTGCATCTGTATTTTATCAAAACCGGAATCACAAAATTATTTTATCACAACAATATAAGAAGTAAGTTAGAAAGAAAAAAAAAGTAATGCCTTAGTGACAACATGTTAGTATTCATGCTTTTCCTTGTATAGCTTCATGAATCATGGAGGAGGTAGTGTTGTCCAAAAAGTTTGTGGTTTGGAGCTGGCTCGGATTTAGCTCGAAAAAAACTCGTTCGCAATGGCTCGGATTGAAACGGAGTCGAGCCAGCACGAATCGGTTAGAAAGTGAGCCTAGCTCGACTTGGTTCGTAAAGAGCGGAGCTAGCTCGGTTTGGCTTGGATAATTCTATTTTTTAACATATATTATTTTATGTACATATAATATACTATAAAAATGTTAAAAAAGATGAGGAACATCTATCTATATATATAAAAGAAAATGTATATGCTGACGTGGCGTGCAATAGAGGCCTCATCCTCCCCTTGAGAGTGCCACGTGGCATCATAATTGAAAGATTTTAGTGTTTTTGAACTATTTCCTTTTTTAATTAAAAAAAAAAGATAAACATAAAACCTTAAATTAAATTGAGTTATTTTAGGAAAAAAAAGAATTTAAAAATAAATTTAAAATTTTCTCTCTCATGTTTCCTCCCATAATTTTTAAACGTTTATATCTTTTATATACGGGATTTTTTAAAGAAAAAAATTACACCAAATTAACGAGCGTTTCATTATCTATTCAACGAGTACCATAGTCCTATATAAAAAACGGAGAAAAATTGACTATTTTTTGTGGGGTTTCGTTCATATAGGAAAAAAACACACGTTATTCATTAATCATGTTTTTTCTTTTAAACCAGGTTCTTATCTACGATGTTGAAAATCAGCCCAATCGCCATGTTATCATTGGAATTTTACTAGGTATACTTCATCAAGAGTAGTTAGGAGAAAGAATCGCGCAACACTGCAACACATGGTGTCACCTTATAGCAAGGTTATTTTTTTATTTATTTAATTACGTACAGGCCCTCGAAAGGATAAATGACTATCTCCCAGGTTTTGATATGGACGGTTTTTCTAACAAGGACACCGCCCCCCCAAAGCCTCAGAAAACTTTGGCGAATGCCCTTTTGGCAAAATCGCACAGAGCCTGGGTGAATCCTTTGATTTGTCCCCCCGCCAAAAAGCAGTAATTGAATGCTTGCAAAGCCCCCATGCCCAAGATTTCCTGAATGTTATTCCAATCGAAGGTTTGGGCCAAACAATGTCTCGGGTTGAATACAGGGCAATTCTTAAATATCGTTTGGTGATCCCCATGTACCATGAAGATGAAGTCTGCCCGATTTGCCGTAAGGCATGCTTGGACAAATATGGGGAACACGCAGTTCACTGTAAGGAGTTGCCTGGCTTCAAATATCGGCATGACTGGGTCCGGGATGTTCTTTGGGACATTTTAAGAAGGGCTGGGATCTCAGCCAAGAAAGAGGCTCCTGTGAATTTCCTCTCGGACCCCACAGAAGGGAGATCCACCCTACGTCCAGCAGACCTGCTTGTCTTTGGGTGGGTCGGGGGAAAACACGCTTGTGTCGACCTAACAGGTGTATCTCCCCTGGTTGGCTTGAGGGATACTGGTTTTGTAGCAGGACAAGCGGTGTGAAAAGCAGAGGCGAAGAAAGTTGAGAAGCATGCTAAAGCTTGTGAGGAGAACCAACACGTTTTCGTACCCCTGGCATTTGATACCTTTGGCTCCTTGGCACCGGAAGCTATCCGTTTCTTGACCAGAGTCCAACGGGTTATCCATAGCAGTGTCTCAACTCGGGGGGGGGGGGGGGGGGCAGGGTTTCGTTTTTAGTAGGCTAGGCTTTGCCGTCCAGAAAGGGGTGACGGCGCAGCTTGTTGCCCGCCTACCCGCTATCTTGATGTAATTTTTCGCGATTCACATATGAATATGAATTTAATTTTCAACAAAAAAAAAATTAATTACAAGAGTAATAATTATTACTATTAGTATTAGTATTATTAGAATGGTTATATTTTTCAACCCCGGGACGCTCCCGGAAAGAATTGATAGTTGCTGACGTGACGTTCAATGGTGGCCTCAACCATCTCTTGATTATGCCACGTGGCATAATGAGATGCAATGATTACAACTTCCAACTTAAGTGTTTGTTTAGTTGATTAGGTTAGGAATTATAAGAGCCATTAGAATGTGAGAAATTAGAGAGATGTGATGAGTTTTTTAATAGTTGCAGCTTACATAAGTGATTCTTTAGATGATTACTAATTAGGTTTTAGATTAGGGAATATGAGTTATTACTGATTAGAATACTATGAACATGCAATGATTGAGAGATTTTGTGGTTAGTTAACTTGAGCCATTTGCAATAGGTTATCACGTAAAATTTGATTTTTCAACCCCGGGACCCTCCCGGGGTAATCAGCTAGTGTTACATATTCAATGTTTGTTAATAGTAGTGTATAAATTGTTTGCTTGGGATTTTATATACAACTAATCAAGTTATTTTAATAAGCGTAGCATAATAATAATTGTTCAAGTATTCAAGTTATCAAACTCAGTAGTGCTTTTGATTTCAAAGAGGTCGGTATTTAGGAGTTCAATCGGACATCTGTTGCATATTTAGGGGTTAATTCGTATGCTAATGAACTTATACTGTATTTCGGTGAAATTTGAGACTTATTTTGTATTTGGTTGAACTTGATTTTAGCTTGTAATGACTGGGTTGAACTTATTTTGAATGTGTTATTTTGAACTTTTGAATAATACTTTAGACTATTGAATTTTGAAAGCTATTACTCTTTTTTCTTTTTAAATTTGAGCCAAACCAATCTTAGCTCGAGCTTTGATTTTCAGCTCGGTTTCAAATCTGAGACCAGTCCGAGCATGACCTGACTTGGCTTGACTCTGCTCATGAACACCCCTACATGGAAGCTCGATTCCATGAACAAAAAACAAAGTAGCCTCCGAAATCTTCAAATTTCATTAACTCACAAACCCACATGTAGTATGATAAGTATTACGTGAAAAAACAAACGTATATCTACCCGCGGGCAGACAACGGAAACACATGTATCAAAATTCAAGGCCTAGTCGCCGATAACAATTGGTCTCCAGTTGACGTTTTGAAAATGATCGTCGTTAGGGATAGGGCTGTGCAAAGGGTTCGGAACCGACCCGACCCGACCCAGACCCACCATAACCGTATACCCTTTTATTGTTGAAATTAGGAACCACGAACCAAACCTTAAAAGGCTATGTGGTTTCGGGTCCTAAAGGTTCGGATGGGTCGGGTAAAAGGGTCTGGCCCTCTAGAACCCTTTAATGCAATAGCCACTTTTAGAGGATTTACATATTCCTATTCTTTTACCTTGCTCATAACTATCAACTAATCCGGTCACTTGACCCCGTTGTGGCTGGAGGTGAGCAAGTCACCAACGTAACTATCAAGTAATCCGGTCACTTGACCCCGTTGTGGCTGGAGGTGAGCAACGGCGCGACCAAAGGTCACTTTTTCCCGTTAACCCACGCGACAACGATCGCTTCTGCTCGCGCCAGAACTGTTCGCGTGGGGCTGTTGTGGCTGGGGGTGAGCACGGGCGCTGAAACCTCGTTCGCGTCGTGCTACTCGCGCTTCCACAACAGACAGTCTAACAGTAGCCTATGAGTTTTTTTTAAGTCATTTTTCCTTTCTCGACTTATGTTTTCATAACAATTTTGTCATTCTCATGAATAGAAACATTATGTGAATCTGTTATGTATACATAATAAATACACACACACATCAGAGTGATATATATAAATACTAGTGGGGTGCCCGCGCGTTGCAGCGGGGAACACAACACTTTAAATAGAAAACATGCAGGATTGATTCGTTAGGGTCTAGGGGCCTTTTTTTTCAGCTCGTACAAGACACATAAATCCTGAGGACCGACTTTGTGTATGAGTATAACGTAATAATTTCATAATTCAAACTGTTACCTAATGATTAAAAGCACAACTTTTATTATTGATTTCTCGATTTCTATATAGTATTATTAAGTTTATAAAACTTTAACTTTCTAAATTACCTATTTTTATATAAAAGATTATAACAAAACATAGCATTATGAATTGTTTTTATAGATTTTCTATTTAATGTGATCAAAGTAATTATAAAATTGAATGTCATGATCTCTCATAAACTCTCTTGACTTTTGATTTCCTTTTGATTAAATATGGTGTTGTAAAGACAACTTTGCCCCTAAAATGTAGTTATTTTATACATTTTGTGTTGTATCATTAGCAATTAAACTTGTACCTCTTAAGTTTTAAGAAGTCCTTAGGAAATGCTTTATAATATAGTATAGATATAGATTTACTTCAAATTTGGATATAATATATATTATATAATACATCACATCTATGCATATCCATTAAGCCGAAAAAAATTCAAGAAAAATACATTGTTATTATTATAAATAATATTTTTAACATTTTATTAACATTACATGAAATCGATTACAATAAAACGTAAAAACGAATAGTGAAAAAACTAAAAAAGATTATTTTTTTTATTTTTTAATTAAAATACAAACGGTTCTTGTGGTTCTTATATTAGAACCGTGGGTTTGAAACCGACCCGGAACCGATAATTCATATAAATCTAGAACCGGAAACCGACCCATATATTTAAAAAGCAGGGCCGGTTATTAGAGGGTGCGGGGAGGACTCCCGGCCCGGGCCCAATTTCTAGAGGGGCACAATAAGTATGGTTGGACTGTGTTCACTAAAAATACTTTCGATTTGTGTGATTGTTAAGAACCTGCAAGTGATGTTAAAGAGGTGTGAAGAAGATGAAGAGTAGTTAAGTAAAATCCAATAAAAAAGTCTAAATAGTTGGTCAATGTCATTTTCTCGGTGCTACACAACTTCTTTTCGGATGATTTAATTTAGTTTTAAAATATAGTACAAACTGCGGTAGACAATAATTTAGTTTTCAAATGCTTTTACCAGAATTTTCACATTTTTACTATTTTTCACTTTGTTAATTCATTTGATTTGTGCCCCCGTCAAAAAACAATCTGCATTCGTTACTGTATAGGGGTGTGTTAAATGAGAGAACCTTAAAAGAGTGAGGAAAATTTGTTAGTTTGTAATAGGCCCATTATAACTCCAAAATCTAAAACTCAAGCCTATTAGGCTATTAGCACACTTAGGTAACTTAACCATTAGTCCATTAGCCAATACTCATGAAACCTTAGCCAAGTTAAGTTAAAAAAAACTTTGCGGATTAGCGATGATAGCTATCGAAAACGTATTGTTGGAAAAATAAACTGTGAAGAATTGATTCATCAGGGCATATAATTCGTGGCTCGGCCCGGGCACATAAATTCTCAGGGACGGCCCTGTTAAAAAGGTTCGGGTCCAAGGTTCTTATGGGCCGGGTCCAAGGTTTCTGTAGGTCCGAACCACGAAATGCTCACCCCTAGTTAGGGATGAACTTTAAGAGTCGTCGATTGAAATGAAACAAACGGATTTTGTGGAATGCAAGAAACGTGGGTTTTTGTTTGTTTAAAAAGGGTATTTTTGTTTTTGTTTTTTTTTTTCATAGAATGAGATATATGTAATTTAAATTTAGCGTTGAGTACCTAAGGTTGAAAATAAAGGGATATATGTAACTTTTCCTTGAATTTAATTTAATTTCATAATTTACATGAAAAATTGTCTAGATTCCCAAATAAAGGCGTCAAGGCGTGCATTTAAGTAGGGTCTGTCTATTTACACCCCCTTGGGTTTTATTTTAACTTCCCTGAAGCGCCTAGCTTAGGCCTAAGCTAGGCGCTTTGCTACCTTTTTCAAGAAAGTCAGTACGAGGTCAGAAAAAGCTGAAATTTTAAAACCGAAGCGCCTCGCTTTGGCCAAAGCTAGGCGCTTCGTTTTTAACTTTATTTTTGGGTAGTTTTTTGGTGTTTTAAATTTTAAAAAGCAAAGCACATAGCTTTGGCCTAAGCTAGGTGCTCTGGCCTTTTTTAAAAAAAAAAAACTTAATTTGTTTTAATTCATTTTAAATACTTGTTATTGATAAAAAAAAATTAATTCATTTTAAAATGTTTTTAGTTGTTCCCAATCCAACAAAATTCGTTTGAAGCGTTTCGGGTCGTTTATTGCTCGTTTGTGTTTTTTGGTAGAAACATCCGACTATGTACAACTTTCATGAATCATTGTACGCGGTGCTCGGACTATACATTCGATACCCGTATTTTTTTCAAAACACAATTTTTTCATGTCTAATCGACATGCTAGACTTCCGGACTCTGTTTGACGAGTTTCAGAAAGTTTAATTGATCGTTTGTGGTTTTCAGAAGTCATATCCGATCAATTAAAACGTACCCGATCAGGTCCGGTAACGAACCATACCGGTTTCGAACTGAACGCCCGGTAACGAACCGTACCAGTTTCGAACTGACCGGCCAGTTATCCACCCGGATCGTATCGACCCGATCAGGTCCAGTAACAAACCGTACAGGTTTCGAACTCACCGCCTGGCAACGAACAGTACCGGTTTCGAACTGACCGGCCCGTTATCCATCCGGATCGTATCGACCCGATCAGGTCCGGTAACGAACGGTACCGGTTTCGAACTGACCGGCCCGTTATCCACCCGGATCGTATCGACCCGATCAGGTTCGGTAACGAGCCGTATCGATTTCAAACTGACCGCCCGGTAACGAACTGTACCGGTTTCAAACTAACCGGCCTGTTATCCACCCGGATCGTATTGACCCGATTAGGTCCGGTAACGAACCGTACCGGTTTCGAACTGACTGCCCGGTAACGAACCGTACCGGTTTCGAACTGATCAGCTCGTTATCCACCCGGATCATATCGACCGGATCACGGTAACAAACTGTACCGGTTTCGAACTGACCAGCCCGTTATCCACCCGGATCGTATCGACCCGATCAGGTACGTTACTGAACCGTACCGATTTCGAACTGACCGCCCGGTAACGAACCGTACCGGTTTCAAACTGACCGGCCCGTTAGCCACCAGGTCAGTTTCGAACCGATCAGGTCCAGTAACGAACCGTACCGGTTTCAAACAGACCGCCCGAGAACGAGCCGTACCAGTTTTGAACTGACCGGCCCGTTATTCGCCCGGATCGTATCGACCCGATCAGGTCCGGTAACGAATCGTACGGGTTTCGAACTGACCGGCCCGTTATCCACGCGGATCGTATTGACCCGATTAGGTCCGGTAACGAACCGTACCGGTTACTAACTAACCGGCCCGTTATCCACCCGGATCGTATTGACTCGATTAGGTCCGGTAACGAACCGTACCGGTTTCGAACTGACCGCCTGGTAACGAACCGTACCAGTTTTGAACTAACCAGCTCGTTATCCACCCGGATCATATCGACCCGATCAGGGTAACAAACTGTACCGGTTTCGAACTAACCAGCCCGTTATCCACCCATTTCGTATCGACCCGATCCGGTCCATTACCGAACCGTACCGGTTTCGAACTGACCGGCCCGTTAGCCACCAGGTCAGTTTTGACCCGATCAGGTCCGGTAACGAACCGTACCGGTTTCAAACTGACCGCCCGGTAACGAGCCGTACCGGTTTCGAACTGACCGGCCCGTTATCCGCCCGGATCGTATCGACCCGATTAGCTCAGGTAACGAACCATACTGGTTTCGAACTGACCGGCCCGTTATCCAGCCGGATCGTATTGATCCGATTAGGTCCGGTAACGAACAGTACCGCTTTCGAACTGACCGGCCCGTTATCCTCCCGGATCGTATCGACCCGATCAGGTCCGGTAACGAACCTTACTGGTTTCAAACTGACCGCCCGGTAACGAACCGTACCGGTTTCGAATTGACCGGCCCGTTATCCACCCTGATCATATTGACCCGATTTGGTCCGGTAACGAACGCTACCGGTTTCGAACTAACCGCCCGGTAACGAACCGTACCGGTTTCGAACTGCCCGGCTCGTTATCCTCCCGGATCGTATCGACCCGATCAGGGTAACGAACTGTACCTGTTTCGAACTGACCGGCCGTTATCCACCCGGATCGTATCGAACCAATCAGGTCCGGTAACGAACCGTACCGGTTTCGAACTGACCGCCCGGTAACGAACCGTACCGGTTTCGAACTGACCGGCCCGTTATCCACCCGGATCGTATTGACCCAATTAGGTCCAGTAACGAACCATACCGGTTTCGAACTGACCGCCCGCTAACGTACCGTACCGATTTCGAACTGACCCGCCCGTTATCCACCCGGATCGTATCGACCCGATCAGGTCCGGTAACGAACCGTACCGGTTTCAAACTGACTGCCCGATAACGAACCGTACGGGTTTTGAACTAACCGGCCCGTTATCCACCCGGATCGTATTGACCCGATTAGGTCCAGTAACGAACAGTACCAGTTTCGAACTGACCGCCCGGTAACGAACCGTACCGGTTTCGAACTGACTGGCTCGTTATTCACCCGGATGATATCGACCCGATCAGGGTAACGAACTGTACCGGTTTTCGAACTGACCAGCCCGTTATCCACCCGGATCGTATCGACCCGATCAGGTACGTTACTGAACCGTACCGATTTCGAACTGACCGCCCGGTAACGAACCGTACCGGTTTCAAACTGACCGGCCCGTTAGCCACCAGGTCAGTTTCGAACCGATCAGGTCCAGTAACGAACCGTACCGGTTTCAAACTGACCGCCCGAGAACGAGCCGTACCAGTTTTGAACTGACCGGCCCGTTATCCGCCCGGATCGTATCGACCCGATCAGGTCCGGTAACGAATCGTACGGGTTTCGAACTGACCGGCCCGTTATCCACGCGGATCGTATTGACCCTATTAGGTCCGGTAACGAACCGTACCGGTTACTAACTAACCGGCCCGTTATCCACACGGATCGTATTGACTCGATTAGGTCCGGTAACGAACCGTACCGGTTTCGAACTGACCGCCTGGTAATGAACCGTACCAGTTTTGAACTAACCAGCTCGTTATCCACCCGGATCATATCGACCCGATCAGGGTAACAAACTGTACCGGTTTCGAACTAACCAGCCCGTTATCCACCCAGATCGTATCGACCCGATCCGGTCCATTACCGAACCGTACCGGTTTCGAACTGACCGCCCGGTAACGAACCGTACCGGTTTCGAACTGACCGGCCCGTTAGCCACCAGGTCAGTTTTGACCCGATCAGGTCCGGTAACGAACCGTACCGGTTTCAAACTGACCGCCCGGTAACGAGCCGTACCGGTTTCGAAATGACCGGCCCGTTATCCGCCCGGATCGTATCGACCCGATTAGCTCAGGTAACGAACCATACTGGTTTCGAACTGACCGGCCCGTTATCCAGCCGGATCGTATTGATCCGATTAGGTCCGGTAACGAACCGTACCGCTTTCGAACTGACCGGCCCGTTATCCACCCGGATCGTATCGACCCGATCAGGTCCGGTTACGAACCTTACTGGTTTCAAACTGACCGCCCGGTAACGAACCGTACCGGTTTCGAATTGACCGGCCCGTTATCCACCCTGATCATATTGACCCGATTTGGTCCGGTAACGAACGGTACCGGTTTCAAACTAACCGCCCGGTAACGAACCGTACCGGTTTCGAACTGCCCGGCTCGTTATCCTCCCGGATCGTATCGACCCGATCAGGGTAACGAACTGTACCTGTTTCGAACTGACCGGCCGTTATCCACCCGGATCGTATCGACCCAATCAGGTCCGGTAACGAACCGTACCGGTTTCGAACTGACCGCCCGGTAACGAACCGTACCGGTTTCGAACTGACCGGCCCGTTATCCACCCGGATCGTATTGACCCAATTAGCTCCAGTAACGAACCGTACCTGTTTCGAACTGACCGCCCGCTAACGTACCGTACCGATTTCGAACTGACCCGCCCGTTATCCACCCGGATCGTATCGACCCGATCAGGTCCGGTAACGAACCGTACCGGTTTCAAACTGACTGACCGATAACGAACCGTACGGGTTTTGAACTAACCGGCCCGTTATCCACCCGGATCGTATTGACCCGATTAGGTCCAGTAACGAACAATACCAGTTTCGAACTGACCGCCCGGTAACGAACCGTACCGGTTTCGAACTGACTGGCTCGTTATTCACCCGGATGATATCGACCCGATCAGGGTAACGAACTGTACCGGTTTTCGAACTGACCGGCTCGTTATCCACCCGGATCGTATCGACCCGATCAGGTTTGGTAACGAACCATACCGGTTTCGAACTGATCACCCGATAACGAACCGTACCGGTTTCGAACTGACCGGCCCGTTAGCCACCCGGTCAGTTTCGACCCGATCAGGTCCATTAACGAACCGTACCGGTTTCAAACTGACCACCCGGTAACGAGCCGTACCGGTTTCGAACTGACCCGCCCGTTATCCTTGTGGATCGTATCGACCCGATCAGGTCCGGTAACGAACCGTGCTGGTTTCGAACTGACCGACCCGTTATCCACCGGATCGTATTGACCCGATCAGGTCCGGTAACGAAACGTACCGGTTTCGAACTGACCGGCCCGTTATCCACCCGGATCGTATCGACCCGATCAGGTCCGGTAACGAACTGTACCGGTTTCAAACTGACCACCCGGTGACGAACCGTACCGGTTTCTAATAAACACTTTTAGAGTTAATTAATTTAATTATTTTATTAAATAAATGAAAAAAATAAAAAACACTACAAAGTATCAAAAAAACAACCAAAATTAAATTTTGATCCAAAGCACCTAGCTTAGGTCAAAGCTAGGCGATTTGGATCAAAATGTCAGCTTTTTCTTGCCACCTCGTATGATTTGACCTGAAACGCCTAGCTTAAGCCTAAGCTAGGCGCTTTAAAATGGAGGTTGAAATAGAAGGTGGGGGTGGGAATAGAAAGTATAAGAGAATGATCAACCACATTTTATTCATAATTCATACAAGATATATATATACAATGAAGAAAAGACATAATCTACAAATATTAAATACTAATAACAACTTTAACTATGACTTTGACCAAAACCAAGACTTTGACTTTGACATGAAAATACATATCTAAAATATACGATTATAACAATGGGAATTTGATGCATCTCTAATAGAAAGGTCCTCTAAGTATTCTCTGGCCGTTCAGAAAAATAAATAAAACATAAAAAAATGAATAATAGTCATTTTATATATGTGGTGACCGAGAACCGACTATCCAACCTCGGTCGAGTTGTTGGCCCGCTATGTCCCCACACTTTCTTAAAGTCATGTTACAATTTTACATCTTAGAATCCAATGCCTGTAATGATCCCACGTGTAATTCAACTATCAACAAAATGGTTGTCCAACAAGACTACAAATTACTAAACATGTCGGACGCGTTATTGAAGCTGAAATAATATTCGAAGAAAATACAGATGCAAAACATATGTGTTCTACGAATAAGTTTGATGCATTTTGACAAGAAGATTCCGTTCAAGTTGTAACGACGCAAATTTTCTATTTTATGTATGTTTCCAAATGATGATGATAAACAAAATTTATAGACAATCGCTATCGACAATTGGGTTGTATTTGAAATCCCCAGTTTTCATTGATAGCCTAGTTGTATGTTTCATTGTCGAGATTAAAAAGTAAAACCAATGTTAAGTAAATATTAGATAACTGAAGAAACAATAAGTATCCCGAAGATTATCACTAATCACCGACTGGTTAATACTTACGTGACTACAAGTACTATCCTTTACCCAAACCTTTGGTTCAACCCGAGAAAGGAAATATATGTGAGTGTGTGTGTGGTGAAAGTAAGAACACAAAGATGTAAGTGGTTCGGTCGGGTTTGACCTATGTGCACTGTGAAGAGCCGGTTAGCTTATTACTTTGGAGAGTACAAAGTGTTACAAATAAACCTAGTCCTATGTTACAAGTGAGTATTTTTTGGATCCTTTGCTAAGGAGTTGATGTCTTGTATTTATAGTGGAGATCGTGGGCTTTGTAAAGAGCCCACGAGGAGTCTTCTTTTCCTTGGGCCCAGCTTTGGCCCAACTGCTTTTGACCCCTGGAAAGGGTGGGAAAAGGACAGTCCTGTAGCTGACGTCATCGGCAGTCGGAACTGCCATGCCTGAAGGACATGTGGCGGCTTGTGATTAGTTGCCGGTGGTATGTCGTTCTGACACAGCATGGTTGACTTACCTGCTGGTGTCTGACATGACCCCTGACAGCAGGTAAGCATGCCTGGTCAGCACTATAGAGGCAGCATGGTGGAAGCATGGAAGCAGTCACGTCACTGTTGAACGTCAGTGGTTGTTGGACCACTGCGGACACGTGTCTCCTTCCAGTTGGCGGTACCTTTGATCTTCTGCAGGTGGATCTTCCTGATCCTTGATCTTCTGTACCTCGTACGGAAAGCTGGCGTGTAGTGGAATATTCCGCGCGTGGGCGGATGTGCATCTGCTCTTCCTAGGTGAAGTGGGTAAGACTGCTTTAAGTGCAGTCTTTCCGCTCCTGGCGGAGTGACTTCCGCGTGAATGCTATGCGGAATGTTATGGAGAGGGATAGGGATGCCGCCTCCACGCGGATTAGGCTCCATATCCCTTCAATAACGATAGCAATGCATCCGATGTTGTGTAGTTTAAAAATATTTAGAGATATTTAAACTATTTGTGTATTTTTGTTAGTTAACTTTTTGCTATTTACGTTAAATTTTATTTCAGTTAATCATAATATAAAGCTTTAAGCGATTTTTATTTGTTTAACCGTGTGTACCACAAACAATAATCTAGCACCCATTAAACATTACTAGTGGGTTTACCCGTGCGTTGCAGCGGGATCCACAAATAGATTGCAATACAACATTATGATACTTAAGTTTTTTGCCGCGCAAAAAGAATAGAAATGTGCACACTATGTTTTAACAAGTATTCGTAGAAAGAAAAGAAAAGAAATGTGCACCGCTAGTTACAACTGATTGTAGTTCACCACAAAAACCATGTACTCATTATTGAACAAATCTTAATAAACCAAGGTATGTTACCGTAACATACCAATATGAACATAAACATCACTCTTGTGTAAGCTGTCCGGTCATTGCATATCCACATAGTCGTGTCAGTGAAGACATGAATTTATTAGTTTTTGTCACGTTTTAAAAACCTCCTATATTTAATGATAAATAAAATATATAATAATATTTAAAGGCAAGAATTAACTAATGGTTAAAAAATTTTGGCTCACATTTCACACCCAATAACGATATGTTGTCGGTTGTGAAATAAAATTCAAGAGCAGTTAAAATTAAAGGAGAAGTTACAAAAACAATAAGATGGTATGACTTGCATTACTCTTTTGTACAATTGCTATGAAATGTGGTATACAAGGGTATAAATAGAAGAAATGGTGAAAAATTTTGAGGATTACACTTGAGGCTCTTGAGATGTCATCTTAACTTTGACATTTTGGACCTTAACATTAAAAATTAAACTAAATATATGTCATTTCGGTTTCTACTTTTTTTTATCGCACCAAACCGAAAAGGTTAAAGTTAACATCTAAATCGTTAAATAGGTTGGCATTTTTGGGTCAGATCTGGACCGTTTTCACCACCAAATCAATCTATTTAGCAGATTCTAAAATTAAGCACTTTTCATTAAAATTACAAAAAAAAAAAATAATAATAAGAAGAAGAATTTGCTTAGGCCATAAGGTATGGTGATCTTAGTCACCATCACTTCCTTGCGCGGTATTGTCACATCATTTCACCCTCCATCACTATCCACTATGGTATGGTCACTATCATCCTCTTTTTTTATTTTTTTAAAACTAAATTAAATCAAATTTCACTCGTGATCATCATGAGTTCCCTCACGGTCATCACGCGTGAGGGAGCAGGCCAGGAGGTGGTGTTTGCGTGAATTCACGTGACTCACAACCCTATCATGGGACTCCCGCATCCCTCACGGCTTAAAGTCTTAGCGTCCTTACAACAGGATGGTTTCTCACTTTCCGTACAGCTGAAAAGTCGACTAGCGTTGCTAGTAGTCTAGCAGTAGCAATCCCGGCAGAAAATTCAAAATAGTAAACAAGTTGATAGAACGGTGACGAAGAGGAAGAAACGAATACGAACTTAACCACTTAATGTCTTAATCAATTCCAAAAATAAAAATAAAAATTAGAAAAAATAATAAGGGGTTGAGAGGGTCTCAGGACATTTGTGGCCCAAACTTCATCATACACTTTTATTATAGTAAAGACACGCCTCACTTATTTGTACGTTCTTCATTGGACGATTAAAAGTATGAAGATAAATAGAAATAATAATAATAAAAGTAAAAAAAAAACGTGCGTTAGCAAATTTAGTTACGCCATCTGTTTCGTGCCAACACAACACAAGACACCACTTTGCCTTGTTATTATTATTATTATTATTTATTATTTTTTTAATTATTATTATTATTAATGTATATTAATGTCAATACGAATACGTTGTGTCCAACACTTGTAGCCTAGTTGGTTGAGGGCTAAGTATTCTATAGGAGGATTTGGTTCAAATCTCACTAGCTACATTTGGATGACATTGGTGGAGGGGAAATGAGGAATGACCCAGCCATTGGCTTGGGTTCGAGTCCTGATCCCGACCAGTTTTACCGATTATTTCACTGTCGTGCCTTCGGGCGGGTGAGTGGTCGGGTTTTCCCGGGAATTGGTGGCCCGTGTACTCTCGAGTACCTGATTCGCCAAAAGGGTGCCCGAGAGTGCTCGGAAATTGATTCGTTGGCCGTTCAAAAAAAAAATACGAATACGTTGTAATGCAATGACAGAGACATTAGTGAACAATGATAGAAAACTCAGGAGATTCTGAGTTTGATTTTTGAGTCAGACGAGTTTTACTAGTAATTTAATGATTGTGTCTACAGACGGGTGGGTTATCAAGTTTTCCTTAGAATTGGTGTTTGACAACTCAGTTGGAGTACTTGAATTTCTCGAAATAATGCCCAGAGAGTGCTCGGGTTTGATTTGTTGCTAGTTAAAAAAAATTATTAATAATATTATTATATTATTTTATTTATAAATTCCCAGTTTATCTCCCTGTCTGTTGCGTGATATTAATATTGCTTCTACCATTCATCATCGTCAACCATAATACTTGAAAAACTTTAATCTAATCAAAACCCTGCTCTGGAAAAAATTCTATGTCAAGAAAGCGGATCCAAACACAACGGTAATCAATCAATCAATCAATCAATTGATCAAACAATTGATCATAATTTGAATATTATCAAATATTCAAATAAAAAAAACTGCAGGTTTTGCTTTCTAATTTCATTTCCCAATCAGTTAAACAACTTTTGTTTAAAGATTTTGTTCTGGGTATGCTTAGTATGATTGTTTAAATATGTGTATGTGTTTAGTTGAGATAATATTATGGTTTAATGATTGTGTGGTGGTTGTTGGTGATGAGTAGATGGGAGATCAAGGGTTTGGCTACACATTGGATGATGCACTTGGTGCAATTGGGTTTGGGAGATTCCAGTATATTGTGCTTGCATATTCTGGGTTGGGGTGGGTAGCTGAAGCTATGGAGATGATGCTTCTGTCATTTGTGGGCCCTGCTATACAGCCTGAGTGGGGTCTCTCTGCTAATCAAGAAAGCATGATATCTACTGTGGCTTTTGCTGGTATGCTTGTTGGAGCATATGCTTGGGGATTGGTTTCAGATACTTATGGAAGAAAGTAAGTTGCTTTTTTTTATTTTGTTTTCCTATATTTGTCTGTTGTTTAACTAACTTGTAGATGTAACTTCGGGGGGTCAGAAATCACTAGTTTCGGGGGGTCGAAACCGTATATACCAAAAAAATTCTATACGAATACTATATAATTGGAACTTCTGAGCGAAAATTCGCGCGGGGGGGGGGGGGGGGGGGGGCTTAAGAGGTGCGCCAATGATTGTATGAGCGAATATTGTCGAGGGATTTGTTTCAATATCTATGAAAACGATGTAAGATTTGCCTAAGGTATTATGTAACACCTTAGGAAAATCTGACATAGGATGTGAACGTGAGAACTCGACAGTTAAGTGTGCTTAGGTGAGAGTAATACAAAGATGGTTGACGTCCTGTCATAGTTTAAAAAATGGTTGAGGCGTGCCTCGTGGTGAGGCGCTTAGAAAACAACTGTGAGGCAGCGCCTCGGGGAATTTTGATGTTTGTTTTTTATGTTTTGGATTTTTGTGTCAATTTTAAACATTCAGTGTCTACATTCAGTGTCTTTTTAATGTGTGTTTTTTATGTTTTTGATGAATTTAACGATGATACTAGTTAGTATTTTATTTTAAATAAGATATATAATTTTTATATTTACTTTTAGTTCCGGCTCGACTCACCTCGAGGCTTACGCCTCGTGTGGCGAGAGAAAACGCCCCAAGACTCAATTCTGTACTTCTAAACCTTGCCTCCTGGGACGTCTCTCCTCAGGCAACCAAAAGGGTTTGCATCTAGTGGGCAAAGCTGACAAATATTGATTTGTATGTCGGGCCGAATGTTACAAGAATGCTCATGTTTTTTACTTTTTTTTCGTCATTTGTCTAAGATGAGTTCCTCTTCTTTGTCCTTTTGTTTTGGCATTTCAGGAAGGGATTTCTTGGTGCAGCTATATTAACAACCATAACCGGGATTTTGAGTGCATTAGCGCCAAATTACGTATCACTGTTGATTCTTCGCTTCCTTGTTGGTATCGGCCTAGGTTGTGGGCATGTGTATTCATCATGGTTTCTTGAGTTTGTCCCCATTCCGAACAGAGGTGCTTGGATGATTGTTTTCTCAACTTTTTGGACAGTTGGAACAATAATGGAGGCTTCACTTGCATGGGTAAAGGCCTTAAACTTCAACCCATCTGATTCGGGTTTTCTTTTATCTCTTAACGGGTGGACCTGACAAACCAGTCGTCACCACTAAGGATCATCTCACTATATGGTTTATAATTTGGTTCTATTGCAGCTTATCATGCCTAGATACGGTTGGAGGTGCCTCCTCGGAGTAACTGCATTTCCATCTATCATGGCACTATTATTTTACAGTCTTGTGCCAGAGTCTCCAAGATACCTATCTACACAAGGAAGAATAGCCGAAGTGCGACAAATTCTCGAGAAGGGAGCTGCATTGAACCAGAAAGAACTTCCGGCTGGCATACTTGTATCAGATCATATAAAGACTATGACCATTGAAAACGAGCCATCAGAATGTACCGCGTTGCTCTCTCCCACGAGAAGTACAGCCAGCAGTTCTCAAAGAAGCTCATCCTCCATACTCATGCTTTTATCACGAAAGTTGGTCAGAACGACGCTTCTCTTATGGTTCTTGTACTTTGCCAACACATTTGCTTATTATGGCATTATATTATTGACTTCACAATTAAGCGTGCCGCAAAATGAATGCGACTCGCCCTCATTACGCTCAGAAAATGTCAAAGATCCGAGCCTGTATATAAATGTATTCATTACCAGCTTGGCAGGTACCCCGGATCTAAATTTTCATCTATAAAGCGTTTTACCGAGTCTGATTACATAATGTGGTGTGTTTTGCAGAGCTTCCGGGGCTCGCTTTAGCAGCATATATATTGGACCGAGTAGGTCGTAAGATCTCTATGGAAATCATGCTTGTTTCAGGGTTCGTTCTATTACTACCAATAATCGTCCATCAGAATGACTTGATAACCACAGGCGCTTTGTTTGGTTCTCGTATGTTTATTTCGGCAAGCTTCATTATTGTCTGCATCTATGCTCCAGAGGTATGTCAATATGCTAAATTGCTAATGCCTCTTTAATGTTTAATCCAATCAAAACTCTAAATTTACATTTTCGGGTATCCTATGAATTATTGTCATGTGATAGGTGTATCCTACAAACTTAAGAACAACAGGGGTTGGAATAGCAACAGCGATAGGCAGAATCGGAGGTATGGTGTGTCCTTTGATAGCAGTTGGGATGGGAAGCGGTTGCCACCAAACAGTTCCGGTGATTCTGTTTGAGGTTACAATACTTGTGTCAGCTATGAGTGTTGTGATTCTTCCGGTTGAGACCAAAGGGAAGGAATTACCTGACACTCTAGATCTACCTGTTCAAGTACAGTGAATGTCTCATGTATAGTGAGAGTGTGAAAGACGGTTGAATAATGAGAGCGCAAAAGATAGTTGATTATATTGTTACACAACTATCGTATGTATAGCGCAATGGTTCGTGTAGTTTTTTTATTATTTGAAATTGGTTATGTATTGAATGATACTTATATTGCATGTTTTTATTTTATAAAGCTAAGACAGTAATTGTTAAAATACATTATAACTGAATGCAAAGAACACAAGACAGGGAGAAGAAAAGGTAAGTTTCATAACTTATTTGATGGTATATGGGTTGAATTTATATCAAATGAATCAACTTGGTTTTAGCCGAAGGGGGAACGGGTCAAACGGGTTGAAAGTGACAAGTCAGTTAATGCATGTATCCTGCTGTTTTCTTCAAAAGTTTAGATTACTTGAATATTATGGCAAGTTGTAACAAGCTTTTATCATGTATACCTGACATTATTATGGCAAGTTGTAACAAGCTTTTGGTTTCAATATTATGTGCAACTATCAGCAGAACCAATGTAACATAGAGATCAGATGAGGTCAGGTAAGTGATGCAAATATTCATTACTTGAATATTGAAAAACAATTATAGATTACAAAAAAAAACCACCACAAATTCCATAACAGATATTGACCATTACATTGTAGATGTTGCCATGTTGGTTATAAGGTTCCCAAAAAAATCTAAAGTGAACTGTATACGACAATTGATTATACGTTTTGCTATGGAGCTGCTTTTAGATTATTGCGTTTTGGTAACCTAAATATCCATTTCAAAACTCAACCCCAAACACTAAAAACTGATATTTGCGCTTTCAAAACGCAATAATCTAAAAATCCATTTCAAAACTCAACCCCAAACACCCTCTAAATCAATTTCGCCCTCATAGTTTAATAAAGCAATTGTGCTTTGGGCCCATTCTCACCGGACCCTGATTTTTAAATATATAACATATCGCGTGTAAAAAGTATATAAGTCTAGTTTGGTTTATAAAACAATTGACTTGCTAGCTCATTAAGTCTAGTGGTGAATGCATATTTGTTTTGTAGGGGGCACAATATGTGTCGGCTAAAAACAAGTCTGACAAAAAAATATAATAAAATAACACAGTTCATTAAATACTCAAATATAATATAAAAATTAATTAACATACACAAAATGTATGCACATCTAAAGTTTTCTCGAAAGGCAAATAGACGTTAAGAATAGGCATATTTTAGAAGTTAATTGTAAGATAAACCAAAAAATGATTAATTTCGAAAAGGACGAAACAAGAATAACTTAATCCAACTTAGCACTCATCAATATACTCAACTTTGGCCTTTTGGATCAATTAAAAGTTTCCTCCTTACATAAATATTTGGTTGCACTTTAATCTGTTATATGCAAATCTGGTCATAGTTGTTTTTATTGGTTAATATTAGAAACAAGGCCCATAATACATTTGTTGATACTAACATTTTAATTATCGCACCGGGTTGAACTGAGTGAACGGTGGACACATACCCACCCTACCATGGCCGCGCATGTTGTCAAAACTGAGACCTTGGTAGACGCAGGTTCGAGTCCATTAAAGGTGATTTATTTCAAATTCTAAAAAAACAACATAGCATTTCAAGATTTAGTATTTTAAGGGCCATTTTTTTATTAATATAATAATTAATATAAGTATATATTGCATGAGTCTGTTTTTTCTTGTTACATGCTCCCTAATTATCAGGACCCTCTGAAGTTTTCTCCTGATAACTGGTATTATTATTATTATTATAGTTTACTCAGTCACATTTGTTTATTTCAAAGCTAATAATTATAACACAAAGGTAATCAGTCATATGATCAAGCCAACAACAGGTTTCAGTTTCTAATATCTTTTTTTTTTTTTAATAATATTGCAAACTGTTGTTGAATGTTGAATGTTGATCAGATGGGAGATCAAGGGTACACATTGGATGAAGCACTTTGTGCCATTGGATTTGGAAGGTTTCAGTATATTGTGCTTGCATATTCTGGGCTGGGTTGGGTTGCAGAAGCTATGGAGATGATGCTTCTGTCATTTGTAGGACCAGCCATTAAACCTGAGTGGGGTCTTTCTGCAAAGAAAGAAAGTTTGATATCAACTGTGGCTTTTGCTGGTATGCTTGTTGGAGCTTATTCTTGGGGGGTGGTGTCTGATACTTATGGAAGAAAGTAGGTTCCTTTAGCATTAATTTTTATTTTTTTTATTTTTTTTCTATTTTCTCAAGATTTTAAGATTGTCACTCGTATAATTACCAATATGATCCGTTTTGCCCACAATGAGCTCACAAATTTGTTTTTTTTTTTGTTGGGTGAGTAGGAACTTCAGAACAAGTATCATGTATTGCTCCTAAGTAGGGGTGTCAGTCGTAGTGGGTTGGTAGGTTGCAGTTTGATGGGATGGAATGTGCAACCCGAACACGACCCGTTTAATGAGTTGTTGATAGTAACTTGTTTAATGAGTGAGTATATGACAAGTAGATAGTACGATGTGACAAAACTAAAATTATTATGACTAAACGTATAAAAGATTTTTCGAAAAACAAAATGGAAATATTTTTGAGTCGGCTTAAACAAGCTAACGGGTCAACCCAAGCCTACTCTGTTTCCAAAACGGGTCAACCCAACAACAACTTTTTTGTTATAAAACGGGCCGTGTAAGCCGACCCAAAACCTGTTTTTTTCATGTCGTATTTCAGGTCGTGTCAAGCATTGCCGCTCCTACTCCCAATCAAGCATAGTGTCGAGTTCTTCCTTTATCCACAACCCATGCCCCAAAAAGTATTAATATACATATTTTTGTATGTATTTCCGTTACATACTATTGGCAAATCCCACATCAGCCGTAGAAAAAAGACGTGGGGAAGTATGCTCCACCTCAAGTTTCTACTAACACGTTTTGGGGCATCAGTCGATGAGGGAGAGCTTCGCAGTTAAGCGTGTTTGAGTGGATCTTAAGTTCAAACATAAACTCTTTAATCATCAGTATTACTTAACCAGTTAACCTCTTGTTGGTCCTTTTTGTTTCGGCATTTCAGGAAGGGATTTCTTGGTTCAGCTTTATTAACAACCTTAGCTGGGATTTTGAGTGCTTTCGCGCCAAACTACATAGTACTGTTGATTCTTCGCTGCATTGTTGGTATCGGTATAGGCTGCGGGCATGTGTTTTCATCATGGTTTCTTGAATTTGTTCCCTCTCCACACAGAGGAGCTTGGATGATTGTTTTTTCAACTTTTTGGACAGTTGGAACAATATTGGAGGCTTCACTTGCATGGGTAAAAGGCCTTCAACTAAATAGTCATATATGATTCGGGTTATTTTTATCTTTAATGGGTCAACTCGGCACATTTGCTTCTATTGCAGTGGATCATGCCAAGATTTGGTTGGAGGTGGCTCCTTGGAGTATCTGCAGTTCCATCTATCCTGTCACTAGCGTTTTACGCTCTTGTCCCAGAGTCTACAAGATACCTTTGTACACAAGGACGATTACCTGAGGCCCGACGAATCCTACAGAAAGGAGCTGCACTTAATAGAAAAGAACTTCCGGTTGGCCTACTTGTTGCTGATCATATAAACAATGAGGATGACTCTGAGTCGTTTTCAGATACCGTCGTATCCTCTCCCATTAGAAGCAAAACCAGCACCTCATCGTCCGTATTCATGCTTTTGTCATCGAAGTTGATCAAAACAACGCTTCTCTTATGGTTCTTGTACTTTGCCAACACATTTTCTTATTATGGCATTATATTACTGACTTCACAATTAAGCATGGAAAAAACTGACTGCGACTCGCCTAATGAACATTCAGAAACAGATATCCACGACTCGAGCCTGTATGTAAATGTATTCATCACTAGCTTGGCAGGTACCCCGGATCCAAATTTTCTTGTATGTAAATGTATTCGTTCATTAACCGAGTCTAATGACATGATGTGATGTGGTGTGTTTTGCAGAGCTTCCAGGGCTTGCTTTAGCAGCATTTATATTGGACCGAGTTGGTCGTAAGATCTCCATGGAAATCATGCTCGTTTCAGGGTTCGTTCTGTTACTGCCATTAGTCGTCCATCAGACTCAAGTGATAACAACCGGCTGTCTGTTTGGCGCTCGCTTGTTTGTTTCGGCAAGCTTCATAATAGTCTGTATCTATGCTCCAGAGGTATGTCCTATGTAACTTTGTTAATACTTAATACTTAATACTTAATAATAATATTTAATGAATATTATATCATTTGATAGGTGTATCCTACAAACTTAAGAACAAGAGGAGTTGGAATAGCGACAGCTATAGGCAGAACCGGAGGTATGGTGTGCCCTCTGATAGCGGTTGGGATGGGAAGCGCTTGCCACCAAACGGTTCCAGTGATTCTGTTTGAGGCTACAATACTTTTGTCTGCTGTGAGTGTTTTGATTCTTCCACTTGAGACCAAAGGGAGGGAATTAACAGACACTGTTGAAGTAAACTAAATGTCTCATTACGCGCAATAACCAATTTTTAATAAATAAATTTTAGTATGAGAACCGCATGAACACTTGTACTTAATATTACTACAGGTGTGATGGTAGACAGAAAGATGGTTGATTATTTTGTTACACAACTATCTTATGTAACAGTTAAAGCGTTACGGTTCTTGTATTTTTGTTCTTATATGTTATCAACTGATAAACATAGTTACATGTGTGCATCAAGTGTCGCTCGCGCGCCTGGAAGGCCTTGAAACTTAGTACAGCACTGCAGCTGCAACATGTTAAGTAGCATAATACTTCTTTTGCCAAAGTTTATTACCAAATGATAATTCAAATAATTTGGCTACATATGTCCAGGGAATACTGTGTTACATGTTAGTATTTAGAGTTTTGGGTGTTTTTAGTTAAATATAAAAAAAAAGTTAATTTTTGGATTAAAAATCTTAAAATAAGTAAGTGACCATACCATCAAAATCAATAATCCTTGTTTTTAATAGAAAAGGTCCGGGCAACTGCGATCACCCTGGCTGATAGATCACCCATTCCGTCTGAAGAACAGAATGTGGTTACCCAGTCACCCACCCATGATAATAACCACAAGCGGGAAAACCCCTAGCTCAACTTGAACAAAATTTGTGCTAGGCGGCGAGACGCCTACAATTTGATCTTCTCACATTTAGCTCTTTGAAAATTAAATATATTATATATGTTTGGGACATTATATTATATTGTTTGTCATTTTGAACTATATGTATGTATATTGTATATTGACCTATTCTATACTATATTAATTTAGAGACACTTTAATAGTGTGCTCTACTAAATTGCGCTAGAATTTTTTATTATTTTTTTGGTCAAACTGCTTCAAAAGAGTAGGGTATGATTGTGCTTATTTTTCTTTTTATTTTAATATAACAACTTATTAAGTATACTAAAATTAATTATTACTTATGTTTTAGAATTGGGCATATTGTCACGGCCCAATATTTGATAGTCGCAATGCTGTGGGATGTACTTGCACGCTTGGGTTACTAGCCGAGTAACTTCTACAGGAACGATCTTAGGGGAATAAGGCGAGTCGTGTCATGACATTTCTATTTGTCGAATGCACCACTGGTCGAAAGCTGTTGAACACAAAGCTCCATGGGTGCTAATTAAAGTGAACAAGAGACAACCCAATTATATATACATGAGTTGGTCTAGAACTTAATGGCTCGCGATTATTTTTGTGAAGCTCACGCGAGAATAATAGTTACCTTAATGTTATCTCTAATGTCCACTAAACCCTCAACGAAACAGGAGCTCCCGCGGCGAAGCGCGGGGAACTAACACTAGTTGGGTATGAATTTATATTTTCATAGAAGAATAAGCCAAAAGGGAAAAAAGACAATGTTTGTTTGTGTCAACCCAAAAACGATTAGCTAATTTGTTTGAAACATAAAAATAACAAAATGACTCTTCTAACGGCGTGAGTTAACAGTGTCAGTGTCAGTATTATTCATTAACTTTGAAAACTAACGTAAAGAATAAAGGGTAATTGAAAACTAACGGATAGGGTAATGAATGTAAAAACTACGATTAAAACAATATAGCTTTAAAAGTGATGAAAAGAACATGGGAAAAAAACATCATCATCATACTCAGTTAATCCCACCTATAGCAAAGCTAAGGCATGATCTGAGAAGGGTAAGATGTAGACAGTCTTACCTCTACCCCTAAGAATAGAGAGGCTGCTTCCAGTGAGACCCCCAGCTCGATGTGGTTTGGTATCAAGCCTTGGGCATAAGGCACAAAACACTTAGCAATCGGGACAAACCTAATCGGTGCATGTACCCCTTTGTCTTTTGGCTATCCACGCCACCACATGATGCATGATTAACCATCCGTCGTTTTTAACGTTATTTTCATGAAATTAGTAAAATAACGTTAAAACTAGTGCAACTTTACTTTTGCCCCCTAAGGGCCACACATATATACATTATATGCACATACCGTAAGTGAGGCATACGGGAAAAAACATCAATAAAGAAATTTAGTTTAAAAAAAATTCATAAAGCTTTAGATAAAAAGTTTATAAAATAAAAGTGATGAAAAGGACATGGGAAAAAAAAATGTAAAGAAAAGAAAAAAGAGCCAAAGTGCGTTAATTATTTATTTTTTTAATCCCAATTTCTGTCTTTTTGTCTGTTGCCTGAAATTTAATTCGAATCTTCGTCAACAAGATTTCAGTATCATCTTCCACTCCTTTGTAATCCACACAAAAAAAAAAAAATGAATATATATGTTTGAGTGAGATATTATTTGTGATGATGGTTGACCAGATGAGAAATGAAGGGGGGTTTGGTTATACAGTGGATGAAGCACTATGTGTAATTGGGTTTGGAAGGTTTCAGTATATTGTGCTTGCATATTCTGGGCTGGGTTGGGTTGCAGAAGCTATGGAGGTTATGCTTCTGTCTTTTGTGGGCCCAGCTATACAGCCTGAGTGGGGTCTGTCTGCTAATCAAGAAAGTATGATATCAACTGTGGCTTTTGCTGGTATGCTTGTTGGAGCTTATTCTTGGGGGGTTGTATCTGATTCTTATGGAAGAAAGTAAGTTCCTTTACCGGTTCTAGCAGAACCCGCGCGTTGCGATGGGGCTGCACCCGTAAACTTTTATTACATGTATAATAATTTTGTGAGTTCCCTTTAGGGTGTGTAATTCTGATGGGACTGAGATTTTGTGAGTGGCGTTATGTTATGCCAACCTTCATTCTCTCTGTATACACCCGGGGGACACTCTAATTGAGTTAGTAAGGGTAATTCCGTCCATCCAGTTATAAAGTTATAAAGATAAGGATATTATTATGGGGAAAGGATAATGTGGAAACCTTGTTATATGGTAAACTCTGAAAACTCTGACTTCCCAATTTTTTTTTATTTTTGAAAAAAATACGGCATGTAATATACATGATTTTAAGCATTTTGAGCCAAAAAATCAAAAAAACGCCCAGTAGTTTTTTTTAAAAAAAAAATAAATAAAGTTTTGACTAACACATGTTAAGCGAAACTAACACGTGTTAACCATTTGTTACCCGAAAACGGTTTTTTATTTTTTAAAAAGAAATGGCTCGGCGCTTTTTCCATTTTTTTGGCCCAAAATGCTTAAAATCATGTATATTACATACCCTAAAATTTTCATATAAAAAAAAAGTCGGGAAGTTAGAGTTTCCAGAGTTTACCATATAACAAGGGTTTCCAATATAACCTTATACTATTATTATGCAAACCTTAATTATCTAATAATCTCTCTCTCTATTTATTCTTACATGAGTTCCATGTCTAGTGTCGACCAGGTTTTAGGTTCAAACATACAGTCTTTGATCATTGATATAATGGTCCTTTTGTTTTGGCATTTTCAGGAAGGGATTTCTTGGTGTAGCTATAGTAACAAGCTTAGCCGGGGTTTTGAGTGCTTTCGCGCCAAATTATATATCATTGCTGATTCTTCGCTGCTTTGTTGGTTTCGGTGCAGGTTGTGGCCATGTCTTTTCATCATGGTTTCTTGAGTTTGTTCCCATTCCTAACAGAGGTGCTTGGATGGTTGTTTTTTCATCCTTTTGGACACTCGGAACAATACTAATGGCTTCACTTGCATGGGTAGTAACCACTTCAACCCGACCCAACCGTTTTTGACCCATCTCACCATATACTTTACAATTTGATTTTATTTCAGCTGATCATGCCTACATATGGTTGGAGGTGGCTCCTTGGACTATCTGCACTTCCGTCCCTCATGGCATTACTGTTTTACGGTCTTGTGCCAGAGTCTCCAAGATACCTTTGTACGCAAGGAAGATTAGCCGAGGCCCGACAAATCCTGGAAAACGGAGCTGCTTTCAACCAAAAAGCGCTCCCAATCGGCCTACTTGTTTCTGATCATATAAACACTATGACTAGTCAGGATGATTATTATGAGTCATCAGACAGTACCTTGTTACTCTCTTCCACGACAAGTAAAACCAACGCTTCTCAAAGAAGCGCCTCGTCCGTATTCATGCTTTTATCGCCAAAGTTGATCAGAACAACGCTTCTCGTATGGTTCTTGTACTTTGCCAACACATTTTCTTATTATGGCATTATATTATTGACTTCACAATTAAGTGTGGCGCAAAGTGACTGCGACTCGCCCAAGATACACTCAGAAGAAAATATCAATGATTCGAGTCTGTATGTAAATGTATTCATCACTAGCTTGGCAGGTACCCTGGATCCAACTTTTCTTGTATTAAGTGTTACCTGAGTCTGATTAGATGATGTGGTGTGTTTTGCAGAGCTTCCAGGGCTTGGTTTAGCAGCTCTGATATTGGACCGAGTAGGTCGTAAAATCTCCATGGAAATCATGCTCGTTGCAGGATTCGTTCTATTGCTGCCATTGATCGTCCATCAGAATGACGTGACAACCACAGGTTCGCTATTTGGAGCTAGAATGTTCGTTTCAGCGAGTTTCAATGTTGCATGCATCTATGCCCCAGAGGTATATCCTACATTAATACTATCCGAATACGGTTTCAAAATCCTAGATTTTTTATTTTGAGGTATCTTATGATTATTGTTATTTGATAGGTGTATCCTACAAACTTAAGAGCAACAGGAGTTGGAATAGCAACAGCAATAGGCAAAATTGGGGGTATGGTGTGCCCTCTGATAGCAGTTGGGATGAGTAGCGGTTGCCGCCAAACACTTCCTGTGATTCTGTTTGAGGTTATAATACTTGTAGCATGTCTAAGTGTTGTGTTTCTTCCATTTGAGACCAAAGGGAAGGAATTAACAGACACTACAGATGTACATGTTCAATTAGAATGAATGTCTACCCATGACCTGCTGGTCTAGCGGTATGACACTTGTGTATAAACACTTGTGTATAACAGTTTAAAAGCAATGGTTCATGTAGCTCTTGACTTAAATTTGGTTTTGTATTGATAACATGCTTTTTTTGGTCAAACTAAAAAAGCAAACTAATTAAAATACATTAGAACCGAACGCGTTATAACTCATGATGGTATAATTATGGAGAAACTATAAAAAAACTAATAACAAAAATCCTTTCTGTTAGTTTCATAAACAAAATTACATTTGACTATGGTCTGAACCTATTTCTCTTGAATCGCGTATCATTTAAAGGAGAATAACAAGAAGGGGCACCACTGTAACCTAAAACCTCAGTTAATCTTAGCCTTTGGTCGTCTTGGCTTTAACACAAGCCACAGTACAAAGAAGACAACCAAGAACGCGGGAATGGTTGTCATGTCAAACTCAACCTTAACTTTTCTCTGCTTGGTGCAGTGAATATGGTGCAGGCTGGTTACTGTAGTGTTCACATACTCTACAAACCTACAAAATATAAGAGATAAACATGATAATTGATATTAGAAGAAAAACAAGAAATTGTATTCGCATATTGCTAGTGTTTCATTTTGTGGGTCCTGGTAACAGGACCCATAATGTGCCGGTCGGCTTGGCTAATGGGTCAAAACCGAATGAGCTTGATTGAAATAAATATTATTGTCTTATGACTAACCCGTTGGAAGCATCTTCCAGACTACTTAAAAGTCTCAATGCATCCACATATCGTAGTTCTCCAGCAACAGTTGAAATCTGAAGGATTATATACAGATATCGATTAGTTATAAGTAATAAAGAAAGTGATATTAGATGTTTAAGTGTAGTGTGTTATGCAAGAAAAAAGGGCATATGTTAACTTACTCTTTTCCATCGGTTAACAACATAGTTATATTTGTCCACCAAGCTTCGCTCATGCGCCTGGAAGGCCTTAAAACTTTGTACAGCTGGCATGTGTTAAGTAGCACAGAACCTCTCTTTTGCCAAAGTTTATTACTAAATGAAAATTGATGTAACAAGTAAAAATAACACGAATGAAAAAACTATAGTCGTTATGTCAACCCATTTACTTATGAATGGGTCAATTTGGGTTGTATTTTATCACAAATTAATTTTAGCTTGAAGGGCAACGAGTCAAACTGGTTGAAGGTTCCAAGTCTATTCTTAGTGCATATATCCTCCTGTGTTCTTCAAAGATTTAGATTACTACTATAATAACTTCCTTAATCAGAACTAGCACATTGATAATTTATAATAATTTTATAAACTAAAAAAATGGACCTGATACTCAACCCACCCACACCTTACTACTTCCACTTGCCAGTAAAGCTCAAGTTCAGCTATTATCATGTATAATCCTGACATCATTTTGGCAATAAAACATTAATGACTCTTTTTTGAATTTTAAAAATAGTATAGTTATTAAATGTTTTTATTTTAAAAAAATTAAAAATTATGGATTATTGTGTTTAGGAAAGTTATTAAACACGTTGACCGAACCATTAATGAATGATTTTCGATTTTTAAAAAATAAAATTTTTTTACAAAAACATTAATGACTCTTTTTTGAATTTTAAAAATAGAATAGTCATTAAATGTTTTTTATTTTAAAAAAATTATAAATCTGGATTATAGTGTTTAGGAAAGTTATTAAACACTTTGACCGAAACATTAATGAATGATTTTTGATTTGTAAAAAATAACTCTAATAGTTGAGGCGTTTCCTTCGAAACGCCTCAACTATATTAGTTGAAGCGTTTTTTGAAACTATTTTTCCAGTTTTTTCTCGGTTTTTTTTTTTCTGTTTTGTTCCAGGATTTTTTTTTCCAGTTTTTTTGCAGTGTTTTTTTTTTCTGCAGCATCAGGTTGTTGTGCAGCAGGTTGTACGTACGCTGTTAACAGATTCAAGCCTTGACCGATAATGCAAAACAAGATTTGTTTTCCACTTTTAATATAAATTAATTATAGCAACATTTTAATATAAATTAATTATAGCAACATTTTAAGCTAAATTAATTTTGATTTTCATTTTATATTACTTGTGTTTTTTCATTTAACTTATGGTTTTTTTTAAGGTAATCACAAAGGAACACTGTTATCTAATATATCTAACGGTAAACGAATTTCATATATTTTACATCTTTATTTATATGCTAATGGTATTATGCAAGTAATTTATTTTTCTTCACAGTTCTCTCGAATGAAGAAAAAATTAAGAATGCGGTCGAGTGTCGCAAATTTAGAAAATTACAACTAGATGCCAAGAGATGCAAGGTCAATAATCCTACAAATGATGGAATACAAAATGTACCACCAAGTGGAGTATTTAACTGCGACTCCATTGAATCTTCACACCGTTTCAATGTGTCTAAAGATGTGGTGTATAAAAAAATATTTAGTGATATTTGAATACAATGTGTATTGGTTTCTTTTAAATCTTCATAAAATATTTCTGCTACATTTTTTTTATATGTTTTACCCCTCAAAATAATTGTACGTTGGTGAACCGCGTGTAACGCGGGCAAAGATCTAGTAATTTTATAAACTAAAAAAATGGACCTGATACTCAACCCACCCACACCTTACTACTTCCACTTGCCAGTAAAGCTCAAGTTCAGCTATTATCATGTATAATCCTGACATCATTTTGGCAAGTCGTGACAACCTTTTGGTTACAATATTTTACTACCTCCGTCCCTATTTAATGTCGTGGGGCCAAAAACACACATTTTAAGAAATCTTTTGTTTGTATGTGGTAAAATGACAATAATATCCTCAAAAGTGGTGATTGTGTTTTGTCTTTTATGGGCAAAACTGGAAATTGTATTTCTCTTTTTGGAAATGGACATTTAATTCGGGACAACCAAAAATGGAAAGATGGACATTTAAATAGGGGCAGAGGGAGTAGCATTTAATGAATTTATCATGTTCAACTATCAGCAGTAAGTGAAGGATACATGTATGTTCCGCCAGTAAACGGTGAATTGCTGAGTTAACTTGCTGTATAGATTCCTCAAGAGTTGTTAGCATATAGCTACGTGCAATTGTATCTGATATAAACTGTGAGATATGCCACCCTTGAGAAGTGACGGATAAAGGGCTACAACCCACTGACCATAACCAGTCCTGACATATAACAACCACACGTATAACATTAGTTCATGTTCTTCGACAAGGCAAGTAATAATCAAAAACATAAATATTCATGTTTCTAAAGAGTAAAGTACTTCCATCCTAACAGATTCACCCTAGAGGACTGCAAAATAAAGTGCAGTATGGAATTCAACATATGAAATACCTCAATTGCCGTTTCGTGAGCTTGGCTGTAAACAAGATGAAGTGGAAGCAGACCAGCAATGTGTTCAGAAACAGCAGCCAATGCAGCTTTTATGGGCCTCCTAAATGTAGCATATAGATCAAGATGATGTAAGTGATGCAAATATTCATTACTTGCGATTAGCAGTTACATACTGAAAAACAACTATAGATTGCACAAAAAAAAATCCACCTCAGGTTCCATAACAAAGATTGGCCATTACATTGGAGATGGCTTTCCCACGATGATGAGTCAGACTGAACAACTATAACCATATCAGAAAGCGCCTTTGCCTGATAATGTTTGTCCACTAATAATGGTTCCCCATGTATAAACCAGAAAATAGGAACTTCTAATGTGGACCTACTAAGGGCATGTGACCCTACAATTACAAAAGAAATAATAATTAGTAACTTAAGGTTTAAATTTGCAAGCCGTAAGTTTAGGACTTTCTGTAACTTGAGTTAAAAAAAATGTGTAATTGTAAGATGTTTACATCAACTACAAATGTAAAAAAAAAATCACCAATATTTGTTGTTAAAAATTAACAAATACATCAGAAAAAGATTACGCTACTCTTATGCATATGAATAGAACATGAGAGTCCTACTATTAATCAAATGCCTAAAAATTTAATAACAATAACATATGAAATCTTGTGGCAAAACATCAGCATATTAAATTTTACTGATTATTGACATAATAAGCATAAGATATAGAATAAAAACCTTTAAGAGAGCCATGATCACTTAGCCTCTGCAACTGATGCTGTAGAATAGAAGAATCAAGATATGAACGAACATTTCTCCTAAATGTTCCATTAACAAGCAACAAAGGTACAGCAGAGGCTCTTCGAGCTACAGAAAAGGCCATTGCCAAGGCAGGATCCTCTGAAAGCGGTAACCTACAATCATGACACAACACAATAGCCAGATGGTTACAAAATATAAATCAAGATCAGATGCTACTAAAGCCAAATGATAACATATTGATTCAAAAAGGTTAACTTACATGTGTTGACTGAACATTGATTTCTGAGAAGGTAATAGTAAAGAAGAAAGTCCAGCTGTGATAGCATTTATATCCACAGGCAGAGACTTGATATTCCTGACTTTCTGCATTTTAAAAACAAAATTAAGGATTACCTCATATGTAGTTGTCAGAATTTATCTTCATCGTTAATTAATATAAACTTACCTCCTGTGTTATAAAAAATAACTGGAAAGATATTTTCTCATAATGATGGAAAGCCCCGTCAGCAATGGAAGGTGATATAATATGCCTCAAAGAACCCCATAGCGTCGCGCCCATGTGTGCAAGAAAGGTATCCCGTGCAACTGTGTAGTTGTGGGAATGCTGTAACATCATACGCAAATTGTATCAATTTATTCCACAACTTTTAGCAAGAGAAAACCGCTATAGATGCTCAGATAATATCATATACCTCATAAGAAATATCACTGAACAAATTCCAGTTCTCCATCCGTTTTAAAGCATCTACAGCCTTTTGTTTATGGCCTTCAACAGAGTCGTCCGTTTCAAATGCCTCGAGCTCCGTTTTTAAGTCACGCATTCTCTCTTCAAGCTCTGTATTAAAATTTTGCAAAAGACTAATTGGTAAAAGAATCACAAAATGATTGAAAGTAGCCAAAAAAACATTAACAAAATAAATTTAAGCACATAACAAGCTCAACTAATATATACCTTCACAGAGAGAAAGTTTCGTTCTTCTCCCCCAACAGTGCTTGAAAGCAAATAGCTCGTATATATCTATCTCCGCTAAAAGGATATCTATAGCTTGATGATCGTTCTGGAAAAGTGAAGTAAAACGTATGTAAGACTGATGATAGCAATCATAAACGAAACTTTATATCGAGAAGAAAGAAAACATCCAACCATGAATTTGTTAATTACTGTGATAATCTGAGAAGCTTAACTCTGATCAATGTAATTATTTTATTTAAACATAAAAAAGCAGGTTTAATACTTTAATTTGCCACATTCTATCTGAGACATCAGACAAGCTGACGAATATAGTGGCCTATCTTTCCTTGTAGATAAGACCACAGTATAGGACGCAAAGAGCATCTAAAATACAACATAATAATGTCTCCAAATTCAAGTATGTCATTTATAATTGATAAAATGGTTGTTAAGATACATACATCCCCAAATGCAGCAAACTTCTCCTGTATTGCATCTTGCAAGTGATCTTCAGCCTCTTCTTCCGTAATTTCTATAACCAAGGTAAACACAATTAATAAATAAGCATACAGAGACGAATGCTAGCTCAAGAGCACTTCCATGTCAGCAAAATGAAAAGGATGTAGCTACAGTAACGCAAATATTGTATTTTGGTAGTAATTCAGTACCTGCAACTGCACCAAGGGTTTTTTCCACACTGGGTAAGGTGAGTTCTGTACGCACACCTTCTCCACCAACAGCAGGTCCCCAAGAGAAAGGACCTGCACTTAAATCAATAAATGCCCATCTGTCTTTTCCAATCCACGTATCTGTAAGACATTCTGCATGGACACCACTCAAATCGCCAGATTTCAGGTCCTTTGCCCATTGAAGCTTCATGTCTTCACTTTTTCCATTTAACAACTTCAAAAAGAAACAATAGCACAGAGTTAGCTTGAAGCTATGAATGATTTTCAGATATTGTGCCCCCTTTAAACTTTATGTATTTCTGATATTTACTATGACAAACCTGGACAACTTTTGCTTGAATAATGTCAGCCACGTCTTGCTTTTCGGATAGCCTCTCAACATTGTTCAGTGCATTCAGGCAACCGTCATACCATTCTATCTGAATTTGCAAAAAGAAAAACATGTTAAGACCATATGATAGATAGCAAGACCTGTTACAATTACATATAAGCATATTAAGCTTTTACACAGACGAGATTATCTGAATTAAATTCTTGGGAATATTAAAACCATTCTCAGGACCAGCACAGCCATGCAAAATGGTAAAACAAAAATAAATAAACGAACACTGAACAAAAAAGCTTAACAAAGGCCCAGCTTACAAAACTTGGGTCTGTTCCAAAAAGTTGACGATTGTGAGGAAAAAAAAGAATGTTTAGAAACCACTTTTGCTTTTAACATAGTGTAGTTGGATTTGAAAAGGTTCATAAAACAAGGCTTGACCACTGAATCTTGCATTTGAGCTTAACAAGTATTTTTATTAGAAAACAGTGTGGCTTGACTTTTGGACTTCAATCATGTTTAGGTTTCAACCTTATTAATGACAAATGTGAGAACTGACCATGTCGGATTCTTCTGTTATTGTCCAGGAAAATTTTGCCATTGGATGTTTTTTGTACAATGGTCTCTTGATTTTATCCATAGCTATAGCTGTTTTTAGAACATTTAACACAAATTAGACATAAATTTAGGCAATAGTATTGAGTTTAGAATATCAAAATGATAGTATATAATTGCTACACACCAAGAGCATTTTCTGTCACGCTTCCTGACCGAAGAATTTTGTCTTGTAAACTTTTATCCTGCATACAAAAATATGCTGGGTCACTTGCCTGTTCTTAGATAAGAACTTACCTAAGGTCATCAAAGAGCAGCTTAATAGTTAACCAAATTAATAACCATTTTAAGAAGCCCATATGTGTGTCCAAACACAAAGTGTGTGCATGTTTAGCCAGTGGACTATGAAGTAAAGTGATGATGGCATGTAATAACAACACACTTTCACAAGTGCATTGTGCAATGCAGTGTGTTTTTTCATACACCCCAGGTCACTGAACTTGTAAAATGTGCTCCACCCTTTAAAATTTTAATGACTTTGTGTACAAAGAAAACAAATTAAGATTACCAGAGTGAAGCACACTTTCCAAGTTCAATTACCAAAGTGGAATACTTTTAGTTTTAGAAGTTCAATAACTCAAGAGTGTACAACAAAGCATGTTGTGTAAAAAGGTACACTTGTGAAAATATGTAACTATTACATGCCATTATCCCTACAATAAATATAAAACAAATGAGCTCCTATGATAAAGCTCCAGTAAAGAAGATTAACATTTTCGCAATAAAAGGATAAATAAAAGTACCTCCTTGAGAAAATTTATTTCACTCTCTGACAATCCTCTCCTGCAAAATTTCATGACATCAGCTACAAGTATGTCCATGTTTGCACACAAGATATAAAGTTTAGATAAACACTGTAGAGATACATACCATATAGCAGTAACCAAATAGCATATCAAAAGAAGAGAAAAACAAATTAAAAAAAAACGGCTAAACAAATACGCACCTATATCCATATTTACCTCTCCTTGCATCACGCTTAGGATTCATTACAAAAATATTATAAGCATTTTCTAATTCAAGATATTCCACAAGGCTGGTGAACAGAACATCCATCATATCAACATCCACTTGCCAAAGACCATCATGCCTTCAAAAAAAAAGGAGTTTTCAATTAGGATGGTGAAAATTTAATCATATGTTCCAAAATTTTCTAATGCAAACAAATACTTCAATTTATCAATAGGCCACAGAAAAGAATCAAAACAAGTTGAAGAGAAAACTATAGAACCTGACACAGATCAGAGATTCAAGATGTTCCAACACTCAGCAGTAAGGTAAATTCAACAACTTAAAATATATATCCAGTTAACTTATTTGTCTTCAGTTCACTACATAGTACATATTTAATTTAGATACTGCGGAATACAGCACGTCAGCACTATATTTAGATCTTATTCTCTGATCTTAGTGTCTTCAAGGTACAACTTTATATGTAGTTTAAAGCAACTATTTTAGGATCTTTATTTCTTAGCCTTTATGACATATCCTACAACTTGAATCAACTAATATCCAGTTGTAAGCCTACGACAAAGTAAAAAGGTTAAATATTATATTGGTATAATTGTACAAATATAGTCTATATTTTAGTGTAAAGCCGTAAACTAATAATGTATGTCATGAACTTAACAGTTTGTAACTTTTGGTGGGTAATTCATTGAATACAAACATGCAAATGAATTGTGGATGTAGCAAATCTAGTTATAATACACACACATGTACACATGGCTAATGATAGATGTAAAGATCAGGAACTTAAAAGCAAAACAGTAAACCAAAGTAGTAAAGTACGAAACAATTGGGTTGTCAGGTTGTGCTATTTAGAACCAAGGGGTGTTAATGTGTAACTAACTCTAGGAGACTAATATGTATCACTGATGCTATACACTAATTCTAAAGTTTGGCACACATAATATAAAGGTATAAACCAAAGTAAGTGTGGAATTTCAAGAAAAAACACGGGTGAGGATATCTACCTGGTATGATTTACAGGCACACATAATATAGAGGTATAAACAGAAGTAAATGTAGAATGTGAGAAAAACATAGGTGATGAGATCTACCTGGTATAATTAACATCATCCTTACGAGAGAAAACACCAATAGCATGCTCGAAAATGGAATTAACTTTCTCACTTGTCTGGATAGCATGTACAGAGAAGCTGATGAAGTAAATGTTCCCCAAGGCAACAAATTAGTAAAAAAAAAAACAGCAGCTATATAATTGTTAACAGAAAAACGAGTAGAATCATTACTTGTAATTGAGGTGACTAACAAGAGGAAGGTGATGCTGATGATTTCTGTGTATCCTGTTTCTGTAGAATGAAGCAAGAACTTCTTCTGTTTGTGGAATCCTAGTGTGTTCAAATATATGATCAATTTTTGTGAACCAACGTTCAATTTCTTCAGCATTTAGCTTAAAGGCTGTATTAGTATCACAAAAGTATATTCATCAGCACCCAACTTGATATTAGTTGAAGAACAGAAGAGTTAAGTCATCAGATGCAGAGAAACTTAAAAGCTGTATCATATACCTTGATTCCCACTGCCTTCAAATCCTATAAAGATGAAATTCACAGGAACTGGAAGATACATATGTTCCACTTCTAAAATCTGTAGATAATTGGCAACATTCCCTGAAATAAATGAAAAAAAAAATCATGCTTCTTGCATGCATAAGTCATAACATGATAAATATATCATTTCACCATTCATAAAAAAAGATACTTGAGTTTGATAATTAATTATGTTTCGCTGGACCACTGCAATGTTAAAAATGCCACTAGAGTTGAGTGAAAGTCAAAAAATAAGTACCTGCCTTGGTGTAATTAAGAATGCTTGATTTTTCAACCGTTGTAGTCTTCAAATCATCAAAATCTACAAGTATCCGTCTAGACGTAATTACAAGATAGCAAAAGAAAAAACAGAAACAGTTTTGCAAAATAAAAAAGATCAACAAAAGAAGAGAAAAGATGCATGCATGCATACCGCTTCGTATCACAGACTCGGTCCAAAATTTACTCTTCTCTTTGAGATTAAACAATGAAAATACTGATGATTTTCCAGTTTTACGATTGCCAGGAGATCCATATGACCTGCTTGCTATCAACTAGTATAAAGAGAACACAGTGCAATTATCAATAAGCAATCATTACAACTCTTACATAAAAACACAGCACAATACACAACTTGAAAGCAGTATCACAACCTAGATAATTCGCCACCCTATTGTTCGTTTGTGTGACGTGTTTCTGTATCGCAAACCGACCTTAGATGCATCTTATTTTTACCGTTTGTTTGGTGGTAAATCTATATTCGGAATGAACGGTAAAACTATCCGTTCTTTTTTTAACGTTTGATTTGAACCGGTGCTGTTCGAACCTACTCCTATCACAGTCTATGCAAAAGGTACAGGTAATCTATGCAGGACAACATCTCATTGTACAAGCTTAATTAGTAACAGGTTTTATTAAATTATCAAACATAAGCAGAACATTTTATCAAGCTTTGATAGTAAGGAAATGAATAATCCTAAAACATCGAAACCTAAACAAGATGGATCATCATAACAAATGAATTTCACTTCGATTCTAGTTTACGTAGAAAATAATCAGTAACAGAAATATATTATATATAAATATAAATATAAAGATGAAATGAATTGTGTGTTTAAGTTACCAGCAACAGCAGAGAGAATAAAGGAAGGAAACGGATCAAGTGAGGCATCGAGCCCTAAATCAAAATTTGAGAGGTCAATTAAAACAGATCGTTGATTTCAGCCCTAAATAGGAAAAGAGGGTTTCAGGGGGAGACTGATGAAGACGATGCGCAGACTGGAGTTGGATTATTATTATTATTTTTATTTTTATTATTATTATTTTTGTTATTTTATGATCCATGGGTACTCGGATCGCTTTATGGATGCACCAATGGGCCCAACTATGTAGATCATTTTAGCAAGCCCATAGGAACCGGTTTGGAACCTATGGGAACCGGCGGCTTGTGATCGGTTTGGGAACCAGAACCAATAAGGCTTAAGGGTAGAGGTGAGCAAAAAAACCGGTTTGGGAACCGGAACCGTACAAACCGAACCGAACCGGTTCGTCCAAACACCGGTTCCTACACGAACCGGTCCGGTTTCTACAAGAACCGGCGGTTCTAGGATCGGTTCCCCATCCCCACTAGAAAAACCGAACCGAACCGGTTTTAACTCAAACCGGTTTGGGAACCGGTTCCCAAAAACCGGTTTGGGAACCGGTTCCCAAAAACCGGTTTGGAACCAGTACGAAAAACCGGTATTTTTTTATAAAAAAACTGAATTTTATGTTTAAAAAAATTATATATAATAAAATTATACAAAAAAGCTTCCACACATACAAATATATACCCATACACCTTAAAAAAATTATAAAAATCAATAAAAGTTGAACTTTATGTAAAAAAAATAAAATTTTGTCTCGCCTTTTAAAAAAAATGCGCGCGAAAAAACCGATTAAGAACCGAAACCGAAACAAACCGAAACCGGTCGTACGAACCGACGAAACCGGCCCAAAACCGAACCGGTTTGGAACCGAAACCGGTTCTGGCAAAAAAAAAACCGATTTGAACACCTCTACTTAAGGGTGTGGTTCGGGGAAGGAGGTCGGGGAGGTGACGTGACACCTACCACCGACGGGGAACACCCCCCCCCCCCCCCCTCAAATTTTGGTGCCCTTGGTAGATTCTTCCCTCCTACTCCAAAGCCCCATTTAATTATTATTTTAATGCATGTGTGTGTGAAATTGAGGGAAAGAATGAAGGGGGAAGGGGAACACCACCCCCTTGATGGAAGAAGAGGAGAGAGAAGATGAGGTGGACTTGGAGAAGAAGGGGTGGTCAGTACCACATCCCATAGCCTAAGAGCATGTTAGAACTATAATCAAACCAATACTTTTACACTTGGAAACCCGATATGGTATTGGTATTGGAACTGGTTTTGGATTCCAGTTCTAACAGTCAATAAAATGGTGTTAGGGTGGTTAGGGCACTCCCGGCAAGGTTGTCGAGCCCCCCACTAATCTCACCTTGCCATGTCAAAATCACACAAAAAGTCATCAAAATTACCGTTGCCGGTCGGGTAGTTGTTGCCGAGTGGTGAAGTTTTTTAGGGTTGCCGGGTAGGTGGTGGCAATGTTGCTGACTGGCAACGGTACCCGAAAGACAGTAGTCGGTGACTGTCCCGTCCCTCCTTATCGGGTATACCCATGTTTGTTCTATATCTATGGGTGGGGAATAGGGCATGTTTAGGTCTTTGTTGGACTGGTCATGTTGTTTTATTATGGTGTTCCGTTGTTGAATATATGTTATGTTTTGACTAGTAAAAAAATAAATGAATGAATGCCCATTACACGTGATGTAAAATGCTTTCTAGCATAATATGGATAATGTTGTCCGACTACATGATATGTGAACTAGAATGTGCTTGATAACAACTAAAAAGTCACAAGTTCATCATTTATAACATGACTTTGTGATGGTGCTCATATCATAAATAAAACGATAATAAAGGGCGCTAACCTATTAAAAATATGATTCTTTGACACTAGGTAAATCACGGCTCTTATATCGTTTTTAATGTATGTACTTTGAAATTGACTAAATTGTGTATGAGTAGAGAAAATAGCCGGGATACACGAAAAGTTACACCATCATACAGTTTTTTTAGTCGGTGGAAGTTAGATCATGCTTATTTATCTTCAAACTGGATCTTCAATGCTTAACTATTGATTGTTTTATTTGGTGTCACCCAAAGTGAGATTGTATAAGACTTAAGATGTATGTTATTTTTTTCACATATGTTCACTTTACACAATAGAATTGCATATCATCATTACCATGATGACATATCATTTGCTAACATTTTGATTGTTTTTTTTTCAGGTTCACATCGCAACTTTAGAGAGTCTTGAGAAAGTGAAAAAGTTGTATAGAGACTTCACTCAAGCAACATGTGCACACTTAAAATTATAAGTAGATTTTATGAGTTATCGAGTGTTGATCTTTTATAACAACAATTTTATGAAAAAAAAAGACATATTCTTTTTATAGTACACCTATTTTTCACTTTATATTATATTTGTCTATCCCGAGGAGTTCCCAGAAGATAAACTAGTATTTAATATATGATGATGGCAGCAATGGTTTTGCACTCGAAACACGTTCGTCGTTCCTGATCTTATTCTCGACTATATATAAAGAAGTTCATTTTCCATGTAATTAACCTAGTTATATGAAACCTTACTCTACAATGGTTAGAGAAAAAAGAAATTAGGTATATGATTCATGTAATCGAGTAACACATAATCTAATCGTGTAAGAGGGTGTTTGGGATCGCGTTTTGAATCTGATTTTAGATTATTACGTTTTGAAACACAGATAATCAGTTTTTAGTGTTTGGATTGCGTTTTAAAAACGCAGATAATCAGTTTTTTAGGCTATCAAAACGCAATAATCTATAAGTAGCTCCACCTCTGCTTGTTCAAGCCTGCCTCTAGATTTTTTCCCTGAACCAAACACTACCGGGAAAACACAAAACATTCCCACATCCACTTTCTCTTATCCTCTAAACCCCACCGTCAGCCACCACTCCCCACCGTCAACCACCGTCATCTCCGGCGACATTAACACCACTCATGGCAGACAACCTATCCCTCCCTCTCCTCCTCCCAACCCCACCCTTCTCCAAACCCATCTTCTCTCTAGACTCCCAACCCCTTAAACCCCACCACCACCACCATCAACCACCACCACCACCACCACCATTAACCCCTCTAATCAACACCATCCTTCAACCCAATCCCATTACCCCAATCATCCCTAAACCCACCAAACGAATCGGTAAACACAACGACCCAAACAAAGGCAAACCATGGTCTTCTCACTTATCCCCTCAAGCCCACCTCATTCTCCAAACCCTTATCCACCCCTCTTTCAATCCTTCCCAAATTAATAATATTCTTCTCACCCTTTTCAATTTTTATAAAAAAGATGCTGATTTTGATTCAAAGTTGTTATCTTTAGATGTTTTAGGGATAATCCAAGGGTTAGGTTATTACAAGAAAGTAGATTTAGCTTTAATTGTGTTTGATTGGTTTAAGGAATGTTATAAAGATTCAGGGAAAGTGTTACGTGGGTCTGTTGTGGCTGTGGTTGTGTCTATGTTAGGTAAGGAAGGGCGGGTTTCGGCTGCGGCTTCGTTGTTTCGTGGGCTTAGGAAAGATGGGTTTAGTGTTGATGTTTATGGGTACACTTCGTTGATAAGTGCGTATGCGAATAACGGACGGTTTCGTGAGGCGGTTTCGGTGTTTAAGGAAATGGAGGAAGACGGGTGTCAACCGACGAAGATTACGTATAATGTGATTCTTAATGTGTATGGGAAAATGGGTATGCCGTGGAAGAGGATTGAAGCGGTTTTTGATGGGATGAAGAGTGCGGGGGTGGTGCCGGATTTGTATACTTATAATACGTTGATTAGTTGTTGTAAGCGTGGGTCGTTGTATGAGGAGGCTAATAGGATATTCGAAGAGATGAAGTTGGATGGATTTGTGCCGGATTATGTTACGTATAATACGTTGTTGGATGTGTATGCTAAGTCGCGTAAGCCTAATGAGGCTATGGATGTTTTGAGGGAGATGGAGGGTAACGGGTTTAATCCAAGCGTTGTGACTTATAATTCGTTGATTTCGTGTTATGCTAAAGACGGTTTGTTTGATGAAGCGATGGAGTTGAAAGGTAAAATGTTGGAAAAAGGGATAAAACCGGATGTTTTTACTTACACGACGCTGTTTTCAGGGTTTGAGAAAGCAGGGAAAGACGAGTCTGCGATGAGGGTATTTGACGAAATGATTAGTTCGGGTTGTAAACCGAATATTTGTACGTTTAACGCCCTTATTAAGATGCATGGAAACAGGGGTAGGTTTTTGGAGATGATGAAAGTTGTTGAGGATGTTCAAAAGTGTGGATGTGTACCCGATATTGTAACGTGGAATACACTCTTGGCGGTTTTTGGTCAAAATGGAATGAACGGTGAAGTTTCGTCCGTCTTTAAGGAAATGAAACGAGCAGGGTTTATACCCGAGAGAGACACTTTTAATACATTGATTAGTGCTTATAGTAGATGTGGGTCGTTAGATCAGGCGATGAATGTTTATAAAAACATGCTGGAGGCGAAAATCAGCCCTGATCTTTCAACTTACAATGCGGTTTTAGCAGCGTTAGCTCGTGGAGGTCTTTGGGAACAATCGGAGAAGATTTTAGAAGAAATGGAAAACATGCATTGTAAAGCGAACGAGTGTTCTTATAGTTCGTTACTGCACGCGTATGCAAAGGGAAAACAGATTGAAAAAATGCGCGTTCTTGGTGAGAAGATATATTCTTATGAGATCGAACCACATCCTGTTTTGTTAAAAACACTGGTTTTAGTCAACAGCAAAACCGATCTTTTAGAAGAAACAGAGCGCGCGTTTCTTGAAATGAAGAAAAGGGGTTTCTCACACGACATTAACACGCTAAACGCTATGGTTTCTATATACGGAAGAAGGCAGATGTCAATGGAAGCAAATGAGATCATTTCATTCATGAAAGAAAGCGGCTTTTCTCCCAACTTAACGACATACAACTCTTTGATGTATATGTATAGTCGATCTTCAGATTTCCCAAGATCCGAAGAAATCTTGAGGGATATTATATCAAAAGGAATCAAACCCGACGTTATTTCTTACAATACTGTGATTTACGGGTACTGCAGAAATGGAAAAATGAAAGAAGCGTCAAGGGTATTGAGCGAAATGAGGAAATCTGGCGTAATTCCAGACGTCATCACATATAACACCTTTGTTGCTAGTTATGCTGCTGATGAATCGTTTAAGGAAGCGATTGACGTAATAAAATACATGATCAAACAAGGGTGTAAGCCGAATGAAAGCACATACAACTCCATCGTTGACTGGTACTGTAAGTTTCATCATAGGGATGACGCGGTACTCTTCATCAACAGTCTTCGTGAGGTTGACCCGCGTGTGTCTAAAGATGAGATCAGTAGATTATCTGCACGTGTGGCGGAGATTGCATAAGGATGTTTTAGTACTGTATGTTAATTTGAGGCTAATGTACATATGCTTATAGTTTTGCAGATGAACCGAAGAACTTAAAGGTGTGTATGCTTATTGATATAGTTGCAGGATGAAGATGTAAATGCCATTTGTGTCAAATGTTTGATTTTTGTGTATAAAAGAACTTTGATACTGTAAGAAACATTTCACCACTGATATTAAGTGCTCTGATTTTGTTCCTGAATGGTATATATGTCAACAGTAGTAAAAATTGGGTTAAAAATGCAGCCTTTCACATAATTGCAGGCGTGCTTCCAACCCGAAACCCGACCCGTTCATACACGAAAACCGAGGGACCTGAACCCTGAAAAAATTCTGAAGTTATTCGGGTCGGTTATTGGATGGATTTTCAAACTAAGAAAAAGAGATCGATTAACTTGAACCGGTCTACCCAAAACCCGGATAAATAACTCAAACGACACCCCTAGTTTGAACGGTTTGTTGATTGTATTTAGGGATGAGGCTGTCCGGTGTGGTTGAGGACCGGCGTTGATGCTCGGCGTCCATGTAATCCGCCACGTCACTGACGGGCCTCCCTCTTATCCGAGTGCCGGGCCTAGGGTGTGGAACGACGGGCCTCCTCTTCTCCCTCATGTAAAGCTTTCTTCTCCGGTGACCACCATCTTCTCCGGCGGGTTAATCAAACGAGTGGTGTTTTTTTTTGTTTTTTAATTCAGTCGACCTTTTAACGGTCCAATCCTCCACGTGGTGGCCCGGCAAGCCCGGCAATAGAATGCCGTTGGTGACGATGATGAGCCAGGGGGCGGTGTTGCCGCCCCTGGCTAGCGAATGGCCGCTCCCCACACCGGACGGCCTGAGTATGGGTCAGTTTCGTTCGGTTTGGGCTAAAACCCAACCAAAAACCAAAATATTCGGTCTTAAGGTTTTTGAAAACTGTTCACTTTGGTTTTTGGTTTTCTGGATGGGTTCGATCCGGTCTTGGTTTTGTCATTTGGGCTTGAATTTTTTAGGCCTAAATGTTTTCCTAGTTAGTGACTAATTGATTCTACACATTCAGGCTTAAACTTTTTGGGCTAGCCTTTGTTAATTTCTTAAGAGTATAAATTACTTGACATTTAAAAATCAATTCTTTTTTATTCAGATATTACTTTGTTAAAAAAAAACCCGTAACAAATTACAAGAGCATGGCAGGTAAATGGATAAGAAGTTGCGCCGCAACCCTCTTTTAAATTGCAAATCCTACTATGCTAAAAATAAAACCTTGGTTCTTAGAGGACGGAGAATTACTGTGTACGATCTTTTTCACCCGATCCAGGAATCGAGTTGCCTCAGGGGCAAGGGATTCAAATGTATCAAAAGCAAATGGCACAAACGCGTGTTGATTCTCCAAGCAGGCTGTTTCATGTTTAGCCACCTTTTTAGCCTCTGCGTTCAAAACCGATTTCCCTGCCACAAACCCTGTGTCCCGAAGTCCCACCAGAGGAGACACCCCAGTAAGGTCTACACATGTGAAGAAACAATGAGTATAACTGAAGAGGTATGGTATCAAAACATTACAAATACCATACCATCGCCCAACTAGAACCGGCATCGCCTGGCGTCCATCCGCCCGTTTTACGTCAGCGGAACGCCTGGCGTCCAACCGCCCGTTCTACGTCAGCGATATATCTGGCGTCCAAACCAACGCCAGAAGTAAGCATTACCCGCCCGTTTTACGTCGGCGATACACCTGGCGTCCAATTGACGCCAGGCGCAAGCTCGCCCGCCCGTTTTACGTCAGCGGGCCCAATATACTTCAAAGCTTCCTCAGCAAGCTAGCTAAAGCTTCTTCAACACAACTGGAAGATGTCTTCTTGGGCACCCTTGGGACTCACTCCTGCCCCAGACAAAATATCTCTGACGCAACAGGCTGCCCGTCAGAGTTCCTCTCCAATCAGAGACTGCTCTCAGTCTGACACACAGGAAGGACAACGACGTGGCAGTCTCCTGGCCAAGACATCTTCCTGACAAGCAGACTTTCTCAACCTGTCTCGAAGTCCAACAAAAAGTATGATTGCTCACCGCCCTCGGTCTACCAACAGGCGAGCGTCACATGTCCGCCGACCATCAGCGTCCACTCAATGGGCGCCACGTGTACGAATCGTCAGGGCGGTAACTTCCCCCCTTAGCATTTTACTTTCTCCTGTTTATCAAAACCCACTTGCACCAAATGGGCTTAAGAACTTGGGCCGGATTATGGAGACACCTCTACCTGGGCCGGGCCCCATTAAGGGTAGAGGATGTGCTGAGAAAGTGTGATGTCCAGGTACTATAAAAGGAGGACCTCCTTCTCCTTTTATTGGCATCTAATATCACATATACTTTCACTCAAAAAGAATACGAACTCCTTCGTACCTTCTTCAACCCCTTGTTTATTTTACTAACCTTTAGAGGCTCGGCTCTTCTAATCGGTAGTCTCCTAAACTCCTTGGTCTTGCCTTTAGACCCTCACGTATTTTATAAACACACTCTCTTTACAAAATACTGTAGAACCACTCCTTGGATTAGCGCCTGTTCGGTAATCCAGGATTTGTGTTTCTTCAATAACCTATCCTAAAAGGGATACGTTTGGTTTGATACTCGTGCTCGCTCAAGGTATAATCATTCGCTCACACTAATGACGAAACCGAAACCCTAGGAGGTGAGAAAGATTGTAGGTGTGTGGTGAAAGTAAATACACAAAAATATAAGTGGTTCGGTCTAGAACGACCTACGTCCACTGTAAATAGATAAATGTTATTGCTCGGAAATAATACAAGATGATTACAAGTATTTTCTCCCTATGCTAGTTCTTGCATGAAATGATCGATCCCTTGTAAAGGAGAGGATGTCTCTTTTTTATAGGGGAAAGCATGGGCCGACCGATTTGGTCCAAGAGAGGAGTCACCGATCTAGGCCTTGGTTTAGGCCCAGGTGTCTTCAGCCCAGAAAAATGGCGGGGACAGGTGGCCATTAATGCTGATGTGAGAGAAGGCATGACTTGGACTGCAGAAGATCCACGTGGCGTTATCTGATTGGGCGCAAGCGACGCTTCCCTCTAACACAGCATGGTTGACCACCTGCTGGCGTCTGACGTGACGTCTGGCAGAAGGCAGACATGCTTGTATAGTGCTCTGACCAGCACTGTTCATAGCAGCATGGTGGAAGCATAGGGACAGTCAAGTCAACATTCCTTGTCAGTGGTTGTTGGACCACTGCTGACACGTGTTGTTATCTGATTGGCGCAGGTTATGTTCAGATCTGACCAAATCTTCTTAATTCTTGATCGTCCGTACCTCGTACCAAAAGCTAAGGTTGAGCGAATATTCCGCACGCATATATACGCGTGGAGATTCCTTTTCATTGGTGACGTCATGGAGCTGAAGTCATCTCGCACATGAGTCGGTTACCACGCGCGAGATTGGTTTCGTGGCAGCCTGATTAGTCCTTTGAAGGTTCCTTTCCGCGGAGTCGTTATGGAAGACGTATTTTTTGGGATAGGGACGTTATCCGCGCCGGGGCTAGGCACCCTATCCCTTCAACATGCATGTTTACTGCCCACCCAACCAAACACAAGGACATCCGCCGGGCCCAGGGTAGACCTTCCTTCTAGCGGGTCTGTCAGAAAGTTCACGGGGGCTTCTTTCTTAGCAGAAATCCCAGCTCTCCTCATCACATCCCACATGACATCTCTAACCATGTTGTGTCGGTATTTAAACCTCGGCAACTTCTTATAGTGTAGAGTGTGTTCCCCAAATTATAATCAATAAATACAATAACACGCATTAAAAGATATACATTTAAAAAATGGTTATTTGGTTCAGTTTGGTTTTTTTGAGTTTCAAAAAATATAAAACCCAACCGAAACGTAAACTTCGCTTTTCTAGAAAATTTAAAACCAGCCATCGGCTTTTTGTACAGTTTGGTTATTTTGGTTCGGTTTTATCGGTTTATATGATTTTGATTCAGTTCTCTTTTTACCCCTAATTGTGTTAGTTTTAAGAAAAAACTCATACTCAATAAAAAGTCTTGTTTGGTTGAAGGAGCTGGAAGCTTTTAGGTTAGAAGAAAAAGTTGTACAGTGAAAAACTACTAGTACTAGTTTTTAAGAAAAAAACTCTACTAGCTACAAGCTTTTAATTAGTAAATGACACAAATACCCATTCTATTTTAAAAAGAAAATAAAAATCTTGTTTACAAGCTTTTAATTATACCAATTTTGGTCATTTTATACATTTTATTAAAAGTTCCAGCTACTCTGTCAAACACCAAAATATATTTAAAAAGCTTACAGCTACCAGCCACTAATCACCAGCTAGTTTTGCCAAACATACCCATAGTCAGGTAGTCACTATACTACTATAGTAGGCCCAGTAAGGACTAATGTATTGAGCTTATTATTGGGTTTTAGGTTGACTATGGTTCGGGTCTAATCGAATTGATTTGAACGGCAATCAAATTAATTTAATTTGCTATCTATTGTGATTTGTGACTATTGTCATCTTAAATTAAAAGTTTTTTTTTTGAACAATATCTTAAATTAAAAGTTCACTAAGTCTACACCGTCAATGCCATTTTATTATTGTAAAGAAAATCAGTATTTTCATAGACAACTCACATGCCATTGCCACTTTATTGACCTGTTATTGTATGATTCACGCTTTCAAAGTCAATTAGTTTTTTTGGCCCACTGCATTACATTAGACTGATAGGAGTGGGGGCGGGATAGATGGCGTGGAGGGGGGTTTTGGGTGGGAACACCGCCGCTAAGGGTGGGGGGAAGATGGCGTGGCCCCTTGGGCGGGGAAGAATTCACAGGCGTGGGGCGGGGCTTGGGTGTGAGGTGGAGCATTCTGATTGGTCAGTTTTTTTTTTTAACTTTAACACAATATAATATTATTTCATCCCCCCCTTTCCCCCTTTCACTCCCCACAATTTTCACCCTTCACACACGGGTCCCACAAGTGCCACATGGCGCATCACGCCCCTCCTTCCCGCCCCTCCACTCCGGGTAGTCTTACAATTTATATTGCTACTCAAGATTAATATATAACCTACACTAATTTTCTTTTGTAAAAACTGCCTTTATCATAACTATTAAGCTATTATGAGTTAAATATTATACAAAAATGGAATTCATGTATAGACTTAATCAAACAAGTATTAGCTTAATCGCAATTGGTACAAGTGTATGCGAGATTTTTTTTATTTATTTATTTATGTTTGTCACAACCACGATATAAAAGCTTATGTAAAATGAAGAACACACGAATATATGTGGATCTATCAAAAAGTGATTTACATTAACAAATTTGTATTATTAAAGGTTTAGTGCACAAAAACGCTGCAGTATTGCTGGTTTCTTGGCAAGCTTATTTGGCGGATCAGAAACAAACTCTGCATATGTTCTGCTGCACATACATGATGCAGTGCTAACTTCGTTGTGGTTAAGTCTGCAGATCTTGGTTATATTGGTGATTTGAAGAAGATTCTTTGGTTGATAAACTAATGCATGTGGATGTATCAAAAGCGTATAAAAACAATGGCACATTGGAATTAAATTATGGTGATCTGGAATCTAGATGCATGAAGTAAGTGCGAGATTAGAATAAAGTGGTTATCATCAAATAGAAATAGTGCGAGCGAATGCGGTTATTGGCTTTTCATTGACTTTGGTTGGGTGATAGTAGCTATGTACTTGTTAGGCGAGAGTCTTGTATGTATGTTGTTTCTCTTTAATCCTGGTTTTCTAACCTCTGGTTAGGAAACTTATGTACTCGTGAATAGGGCTGTAAACAAACCAAACGTTCGATGAACAGTTCGTAAATCGTTCGGCGGGAAGTTCGTTTGTGTCCGTTTGTTTAATAAATGAACGAACACGAACAAAAAAATTCGTTTGATTAACTAAACAAACAAACACGAACAAATGTCTCGTTTGTTCGATTGCGTTCGTGAACGTTCGGCAATGTGTTTGTTTACGTTCGTTTACTTATATTCGTTCATGTATGTTTGTTTATGTTCAGTCACTAGTTAAAACTTAGGATAATTATGAACTTTTGAATTAAGAATATCATGTATTCATGCCTATACCTAAGTAATTTTAGATAATTATGTCTAAGTTAATATAATTTTTTTAAGGTTAATTTCTTTTAAATCCTATAGTCTGTGGGACTTGGACCCAAGACCTTCCACAACCTAAGTTAATATAATTTGACTTATCGACATTGTTTAGTAGATGTACTTTGTCTAACGGTTAATATTAACAACATTTTTTTAGTTAGTTGTAAAAGATGATTCAACCCTTGCTCCTTTCATTAACTTACAATGAATATATAATACAATCGGTTGACTTCTAAGAAAGGTAAATGCAAATTATAATGAATACAATGAATACACTTTGACTATTTCCATATGCTTGGCTGTTGCCATATATTCGGTTATTACACCCCCGCAGTCGAAGCAGGAGGTGACCGGATGCTGAGACTGGACCTGAAATCTTCAAAGAGGATACGTGGTAAGCCTTTGGTAAAAATATCTGCTATCTGATATCTGGATGGAACATGTAAGATTCGAACGTGGCCCTTCTGAACTTGCTCGCACACAAAGTGGATGTCCAGCTCAATGTGTTTTGTGCGTTGATGCTGAACTGGATTCCCGGAAAGATAGATGGCACTGACGTTGTCACAGTAAACCGGCTGCATAATGATGGCAGCGGCTGCAGGCAAGAGGAAGGAGGCGAAGGATTGGTGACCCGGTCTATGATACCATAAAAGATGATTCAACCCTTGCTCCTTTCATTAACTTACAATAAATATATAATACAATCGGTTGACTTCTAAGAAAGGTAAATGCAAATTATAATGAATACAATGAATACACTTTGACTATTTCCATATGCTTGGCTGTTGCCATATATTCGGTTATTAAGTTGCATATTAAGTGTTTGTTTTTGTTTGTTTGTGTTCAAGACCCGTGTTCACGAACAGTTCGCAAACAACTGAATTTCTTAACAAACAAACACAAACATAGAATTATGTTCGTTATTGTGTTCGTGAACGGTTCGTTTGTTCAAGAAACCTTAACAAACAAACACGAACAGAGCCTTGTTCGTGTTCATTTGGTTCGTTTACAGCCCTATTCGTGAATGTTTTGGTTTTTGTTTCGTGTGAAATAAAGTTATCTCCTTCTCCGTTTAAAAAAAATACTAGGAAATCCTAATTACAAGCTACCTAGCTACCTAATTAAATCATTCAAATATTATCTACTAGGTTAGAGCCCCGCGTGTACACGCGGTACATGTCCATGTTAAATGAAAAAAAAAATTCTATAAAGATTGTAGTATGCAATTTTATTTATTGAAAGTTACGTAATACAAGTTGTATGAATTTTGGTTGATTGTAAATTATCATAAAAAAGTTTAATGGTACCCAATAACAAATATATGAATCAACAAATGTTTGATTTGACGTGATTTAAAAACAAATAATGAAATGAATAAACATATATTTATTGTAACTGCATGCAAATGAAGATTAAATTCAAAGTAAATAAATGTAGTTTAACAAATCATACAACAAAACAATTATAAAAAAAAAAATAAACGATTTATGCAAAATATGATCGCATACTTATTAACAAACTTCAAAATATTATTTTAGAGACAACATTTGCTATTTGTTATTAAAGTTGTCATCTTTATCCAATATTAGTATCTTCAGGCCATCTCTACTCTTGTCACTTGGCAGCGACATACAACTGCCCATGTGTAAAAATAAGATCTTTCAAATACAGACCTACCCTAAATAGGGTTTGTCCTTGACTCTTATTTATTGTCATTGCGAAACATAAAGTAAGAAGGAATTGTCTTCTGTTAAATCTGAAAGGAATATTCTTATCAGATGGGTACAGCCTAATTCTTTGGATAAAAGTTCGCATTCCAATGTTACTCCCTGAAATTATTTTAGCTTCTATAACACGGTTTGATATGGCAAGACGATTTGGAACATGTGGGTTTGAAAAGAATTTGCGTCCATTTATAGGATCCCTGAACCATTAGAATAACAAAACAGTAAAATTTGTCAAAAAAAAAAAAAAAACTCTGGTGAGGAAAAGAAAGGCATTTGCCATTGTAACTGTATTATCATCAGGAATTTAACGCAAATATATCTAGAAGACCCTAAACTGTTTTGACGGTTTGACTCATAACCAATGAACTAAAAATCAAGCTAAAACCATAGTGAAAAATCAATACTAAACCCACATGAGAAACTCGTTAGGAGTAAAGATAGCAACGTGGATGGGTTGAATAATATGTCAAAGTAGAAGGTTTTTTATAGGGCAACCTTTTATCCATTTGACCTGTTTTAATGCTTCCACAATCGGAATATTGTGTCTTGAATAATTCTAATAGAATAAGTTGGACCTATTTATATAATTGAATTATAAAAATGGAAGGATTGGTAATTTACGTGAGTTGGTCAACGACGCTTAAAATTAGCACAATTATTACAATCATGATGATGGTTAGCGTTTCATGACAATTTATTAAAGGACAATTCTTTGTAAACATAATATGATAACGTTAATCTGTCAAAGATATTTAAATTAAAGGCGTAATATTCTTATTCTTAGTATCACTGAAACGATATTTAGTTAATGTAGTCAATGATGGAGGATTTCATGACAAATGAGGTTTTTTTAATGTTATGAATCGCCTTTAGTTAATGTTGTTACTGATAACGTAAAGTGATATTTCATTATTAATTTCGTTACTAATTACTAATAAAAGTATTGTAAGACATGAAAAATAAATAAAGTCAAAGAATTGACCTCCATCAAAATAACAAAAACGTAAAAAGTTTTTACGTTTATTGGTCAACAATATTAAAATGAAAGTCATTATAATAGTAATATCATTGAAAATTATTTTGAATAAATTATAAATTTTAGGAAATTGTTAAATAGATTTAAATTATTATTATTAAAAGAATAGATTTAAATTATATTTATTAGATACATTTTGTTTACCAAAATTATTACATGAATCTTTCTGTTATCATTAATTGAGTTTTTTTAATAATTTTTGAAATAATTTGAATGTTATTAATGATCAAGGGTTCAATGACAAATGATGATTTTTTATATTGATATTACGTTTATTCTTTATGTTAATAATTGTAATAATTATTACTATTAATAGTAATAAATTGATGACAAAAGTTAACTTAACAATTTAAATTATTTACTAATTTATTAAGTTAATTGAAAATTATTTTGAGTATACTATATATTTTAGTAAACTGTTAATTAAGGAAAAAAATTATTTTATTAATATACAATTGAATGATTGATTTATATTATTAATAGTAATAAAAACGTAATTTAAATCTAATTAACAGTAATAAAGGCGTAATTTATTACTATTAATAAAGACGTAATATTATTAATATGGTTAAAAAAATTTATTAATATACAATTGAATGATTGATTTATTTTATTAATAGTAATAAAGAAGTTATTTAAATCTATTTAACAGTAAAAAAGACATAATTTAAAACTAATTAATAGTAATAAAGACGTAATTTATTAATAGTAATAAAGACGTAATATTATTAATATGATTGAAATTTATTTTATTAATATACGAATCAATGATTGATTTATTTTATTAATAGTAATAAAAACGTAATTTAAATATAATTAACAATAATAAAGACGCAATTTATTTTTTTCGTTAGTGACAAAATTTATTTTATTAATATACAATTGAATGGTTGATTGAATTTATTAATAGTAGTAAAGACGTATTCTAAATCTATTTAACAGTAATAGTGACATATATTAATAATAGTAATAAAGACGTAATATTATTAATATGATTGAAAATTATTTTGAACATAGTATATATTTTAGGAAACTGTTAATTACTGACAAAATTTATTTTATTAATATACAGTTGAATGATTGAGAAATTTATCATTTATTTACAAATGAATTTCAAGTAAATGCTAATTAATAAATTATAATTTTCGTAATAATTATATGATATATATTCATCTCTGCCAATAAAGTCCAATCAGAATTTAAAAATTTTTATTAACGTCAATAAATAACATTAAAACTCTTAATAAATAACTTTAAAACTACTACAATCTCAATAAAACTTATTAATTGCAATAAAGTCCAATCATAATTTAAAAATTCTTATTAATGTCAACAAATAACATTAAAACTCTTAATAAATAATATTAAAACTGCTACAATCTCAATAATGAATCATTCAAATCAACATCTTTAGTAATCATTATTAATTGTGATTGAAGTAATATAATTCTTTAACAAAAAGTAATATTTTTAAAATTTATATAATCATCTAATTTCGTTGTTAAAATAGGTTCAAAATTGTCGTTTCATTAAGTATCAATTGTCGTTTCATGACAATTGATTAAAGGAAAGTCGTAATATCAAAATTAAAGTCGGTCAACAATATTAAAACTAAATTCGTAATATTAGTAATATCAATAAATAAGATTAAAAGTCTTAATAAATAACATCAAAATCATAATCAATCATTAAAATTAATGACATTAAAATAATCTGCTTCTCAAACTGCCTTAACCATTATCTACAAATTATTATTGTCATATTAAAATTAAGAAACTAAAATTAGCATACGAATTTGAGACCATGATGACTTGAATAGTGTAATTGACAATTGATTAAATAAAATTCGTTATACCAAAATGAAAGTCGTTCAACAACATAAAAGTAAATTCGTAATATAAGTATTAGTAATATCGATAAATAAAATTAAAAATATTAATAAATACCAACAAAATCATAACTAATCATTTAAATCAATGACATTAAAAACATCCGCGTTTCAAATTGCCTTACCAATTATCTACAAATTATTATTGACATTCTAAAATTATCACACTTATTGAAATGATTTTGATGATTAACGTTTAATGACAATTGATTAAAGGAAACTCATAGTATAAAAATTAAATTCGGTCAACAATATTAAACCGAAATTCGTAATTAGTAGTATCAATAAATAACATTAAAAATCCTTAATAAATAATATCAAAATCATAATCAATTATTCAAATCAATGACATTAAAATCATCCGACTCTCAAATTGACTTAACAATTATCTACAAATTATTGTTGTTATTTTAAAATTATTACATGAAAGAACCTTTTAATATATTGAATAAGGAAATCATACATTAGTTATGATTTTGTTTTTTTTTAAAAGATGAGTATGTTAAATATATGTATTATTACTCAAGGGTGATTTATATAAATTAACATACGTGTATGTAACATCTATGAAATTTCACTACACTGATAATATAAAGCGGATGGCTTTTTTTATATATAGGAATATTGATGTCGTATACTTAATGATATATGAGTATTTAAAATATATTTGCATATGGGATATAGTTTAATATTTGAAATTTGAATTCTTAGAACTTGAGTCGGTGACTTTTCTAACTCAGCATAAATTATGGTAAGCTTAAATTTCGGGTTAAATTGATTCATAATCAATCATTCATACAAAAAAATAAATGAGAGCTATTATGGTAAACCGAATTTCGTATTAATTGTAATATAAATTATTAAAAAATCATAATAAATAACATTAAATTCGGTCAATTATTATTAATGACAATAAATAATATTAGTTATGATTTATTGTAAATCATAAAAAATCACATATATATTAGATGTTAATATACAGAGGTTTTTAGTTTAAATTAAAAAAATCAACCAATACATTAGTTATGATTTTGTTTTTTTTAAATGTGAGTATGTTAAATATATATGTATTATTACTCAAGGGTGATTTATATAAATTAACATACGTGTATGTAACATCTATGAAATTTAAATACACTGATAATATGAAGCGGATGGCTTTGTGTATAGATATGAATATTGATGTCGTATACTTAATGACATATGAGTATTTAAAATATATTTGCATATGGGATATAGTTTAATATTTGAAATTTGAATTCCTAGAAGTTGAGTCGGTGACTTTTCTAACTTAGCATAAATTATGGTAAGCCTAAATTTTGGGTTAAATTGATTCATAATCAATCACTCATACAGAAAAAATAAATGAGAGCTATTATAGGAAACTGAATTTCGTATTAATAGTAATATAAATTAATGAGATTAAAAAATCGTATTAAATAACATTAAATTCGGTCAACTATTATTAAAGTAAATAAATAACAATCATTCAGATTGATTGACATTAAATTGGGTCAATTATTATTAATGACAATAAATAGTATTAGTTATAATTTATTGTAAATTATAAAAAATCAACCTATACATTAGTTATGATTTATTGTAAATTATAAAAATTATAAGTCTTTTATGCACATTATAAATGTGTAGTAAATCGAAATTTTTTAATTAAGTTTTTTGAATGCTTTAAAAATATGGTCTCAGAGTAAAATGTGCAAACGAAAATGATTCAATAATTTAGAAAAAGAATGAGGAATGTGTGGAACGATTTTTATAATGATTGAATGCTTTAAAAATATGGTCTCAGATTTGTTTATGAATTTTGCATATTTATGGCATGATTAATAATCCATTTTAGTAATGATTGATTGATAATTTAATGTCTGAAATGGTTAATTCAAATTTGTTTCCTAAGTTAAGTGTAGGCTAGAAAAACTTTTCTAATTTATTAGTTGATGAGCATTTGTTCGGTACGTTTGTGTATGGCATGTTTGGTGAATCCGGGTAAAAGAGTGACGTTGGGCATAATTGGGCCAGTTTAATTGGAATCGGTTTTGCATTTTTTAGGTTCAAAGGATCCGTTAAATTTTATTAGTGGTTTTAATTTGTTATTTTTTTTTGTATTTGTGTTTAAGGTTATTAAATATATTTAATTGAAATTAATAAGGTTGACTAAACTTAAATTTAATTTACTATTAATTTACATATGGTGTGTATATTAGGTAATTGTCAACTTTATTTCAATCAAATTTAAATACATAGGTAATTGTCGCTAGGTTTGTCAACTTTATGCTTACATTTATCCTGAAATATATATTTGTAAATAAGTTTAAATGATTACCGAAAATATTCATTTTTTATACAAACTTTACAAAAATAATATAACTAACCTCTATATAATAAATAAGGCTTATTATGGTAAACTTAAATTTGTATTAATGTTAATATAAATTCGGTCAATTATTAAAACATAGTAATAAATAAGATTAAATTGGGTCAAAATATTATTAATGTAAATTGATAACAATAATTAAGATTCAAATTTCAGATTAAATGACATTAAATTCGGTCAACTTTATTAATGTAAATAAATAACAATAATTCAAAATTAATGAAATTAAAATTGGTCTAATATTATTAGCTGAATATGAAATGTAGGATTGAATAATCAAAATTAACATAAGAAAATTGTCGATAGTTTAATGTTTAAAAAATATTGTTGACCGATTGTTGAATGTTAAACAACATCTTCCAAAAAATTATGGGTCGGTTTCTTGTGTCCTATACAGAATCCGATTCAACTTTATGCTTACATTTATCCTGAAATATATTTTTGTAAATAGGTTTAAATGATTACCGAAAATATTCATTTATTTTATATACAAACTTGACAAAAATAATACAACTAACCTATATGTAATAAATAAGGCTTATTATGGTAAACTTAAATTTATATTAATGTTAATATAAATTCGGTCAATTATTAAAAGATAGTAATAAATAAGATTAAATTGGGTCAAAATATTATTAATGTAAATTGATAACAATCATTAAGATTCAAATTTTAGATTAAATGACATTAAATTTGGTCAACTTTATTAATGTAAATAAATAACAATAACTCAGAATTAATGAAATTAAAATTGGTCTAATATTATCAGCCCAATATGGAATGTAGGATTGAATAATCAAAATTAACATAAGAAAATTGTCGATAGTTTAATGTTTAAAAAATATTGTTGACCGATTGTTGAATGTTAAACATCTTCAAAAAAATTAAGAGTCGGTTTCTTGTGTCATATACAGAATCCGAAGATTCAAACGAATACAATAAATAAAGAGAATCGATAGACTCTTGAAAAGGATTTAGACAATAAATAAACAAAACAGTTTTATACATACAAAGTTGGAGCTCCATATACCTAATTGGATTCTAGAATTTGTGTCTTCGGATCAAATCCTTTTGTTCAAATGTTAAAACATAGCATTAGTAAAACCGATTGAATAGTAATAAAATTAACAAAAATCCGAATGAATACATGGGTATATTACAGATCTGTTTATCACAATCTGATTGAATATGTGTTTAGCACAAATCTGGTTATCACAAATCTAAATGAAAATATGCTTTTAAAAAAATATGGTTTCAAATGAATCAAAATACGCTTCAAATGATTTCAAATGAATGAAAATATGCTTTTTAAAAAAATCCGATTGAATATTTCTATATTACAAATTTGTTTATCACAATCCTATTGAATATGTGTGGATAATCAACATTAGAAGAGTAGTATGGATGTTTACCTTTAATCGGTTGTGGATAATCAAAAAATGATGCAAGATGAAAAAGAAAGCCTCTAATATTTGTTAGGAATTTGATTCGGAGCTTTGATATGGAGTAGTATCAATAGGAATTAGAAGAGTATTATGAGAGTTTTGATATGGAGAATGAAAAAAAAATGAAAGAAAGAGGTTTTTATACTAATAAATTCGGAGCTCCATAGTTGTTGTTGGATCCCAGAGGCCATCTCTAAAGCCTTGATTCAACCCAAGTGACCTCAATTATTATATAGATAGAATAGATATTATCTTATTAAGGAGGAGTGATGTACAACATAGTAATTTGTATTTTCATACAACTTAACAAGCAACATGTACAACATATTTAAGCATGAAATTTAAGGGTATTATAGGCATAGTTGTGACAATTAAGACACTTAGGAGGGTAATGTAGACATTTCACCATCCTCATCCTTTACAATATCAAAACAATTTTACAATACTACCCTTTTTCCATCACTTCTTACAATGCAACACAATGAATGAGACTTATCGTTTGCCTTTTTGTCTCTTCAATTTCCCCCCACCCTCAACACCAATTGAATGGGATTCAATGTAAAATTCAATTTCTCCTACTCTACTGTGACATTCGTCACTTTTTCATAATATATATATATATATATATATATATATTTATAATAATAATAATAATAATAATAATAAAAATAATAATAATAAAAAAAAAAAAAAAAATTCAGATTATACATGTATATATATATTTTTACACACACACTTGAAACCCATTATCAACCAAACCCAATAACCCAACCATTCATCTCCTGAGCCCAACAGCAGAAGCCCAAGGGCCCATCAACCAAGCCCATCCCCATCTCCCTTCCCCTTAGCTGTTTAAAACAATAAAAAAAAAAAAGATGTCTTACCCGGGTTTCGAACCCGAGTCACCACGAACACAACACACGCGCTGAACCACTGAGCTAGCAAGCTCATTTTTGATTTAACCCCAATCCCTATTATATTTAAACCCTTTTTGTTTTTCCTCCTTCTTCTCCCTTGGCTGTCGCGAACAGCACAGCAGCAGATATGTTTTTTTTTATTTTCTTTTTCTTTTTTTTTGACAAATCAATAGCTTGATTTAAAGCTTAATTATCATGGTTTTGACTTGGAACGTAATTATCGGCCTAATCTTCAATCCATTACACCTATAATTACAATCAATTTAAACCAAATTGATGAATACGCGTGGACCATTTTAAAAACGAGTCAACCTTCCAATTTACCAAACCCACTGATCCTCCCTATAAATTGATCACCTACGAGCCTTCTACACTCGCTCATACATCTCTCTCAACTCTCAATTTCTTCATATAATCTCTGTTCGTGTGATTTTGATTCGCGTTTGACTTTTGGTTGACCGAGCATAAACCCACGAATACGTAACTTGTAAGTCTAATTTCTTTTGTGGGTTTTAATGATCGGCCAACACTCAGTGTTTACTCCATGATTAATTGGGTTAACATTGCGTGATTTGAACGATTGATAATCTAGGGCTTGCAAGTATTAATTTTGGGGAAGAACACTAAACTCACATATATGTTATAATTTTAATAAACTGAATCCAAACACAACCAGTGGCTTGGACCAGCTGGTTGTGTCTGGAGCCCCATATCAGAGCTACCCGGGTTCGATCCCCGGCTGTAGCAATTATTTTCTTTCTTTTTGGTGTTTTACTTTAAACAAGAATTAAACATACATATAATCTTATAAATTCATTTTAAATTATCAAAACTCTTTTATTTATTCTACAAAAATTATCTTGTGTTAATCTGATGTAATAGTTCAACACCCAATTTTTAGTTTTTCAAAAATAATTTATTTAATATATATTATTAATAATACAAGTTTATTCATTTATATTTATTAAAATCTATAAAAATATCAAAACGATCTTCTTAATTTCCACAAAAATTATTCTGAGTTTTTATAACATTAATCTTTTCAGAAATGATTTTTATTTCAGAAAAATCATTTATTTTATATTTTTAATCAATTTTTTTGTTAGTTTTAATCATAAATAATTCATAATAAATCAAATTTTCATCATTTTTGCACCAAAATTTTATACAAATTATTTTTAACCATTTAGAACAGAAATATGATTTTTAAAATAGAAATTCTTTAATTTTAGTATTTTTGAATATTAAAGTTAAATGTTGGCTATTTATAAATAAATAGATTTAAAAATCTATTTTAAATGAAATAATTTTATAAAAATTATTTCTATACTTCAAACACTTTATTGTGTATATTCTAAATTCAAATTTCATTAAAAGACTTTTATTTAATAAATTTCTCTTAATTAATAGACAATTTGTTTATTAAACAAATAAACATTATCCCCAATTCGAAGCCCTAGGAATACATGTAGCCTAGAGTTATTTCACTCACACATTATCAATTACTTTAGGTTAATCATTTGGGAGAAATCTCAAGTTCATATTTCGTTGTCCAGTCCAAATTCAAGTTACTACGTGAACTGTGAGTATTACTTATCCCCTTTTTCGCTTTTACAATTTTTGGGGTGATTCATGCACAACTATACAAAGCTTCCATATTCATTTACACATACATTTTTATTCATTTACAATTCATATACGTGTCTTGTTTATCTTTGTGCTTATGCTTGAACATGAACGTAGCTTACATACAAAATCATACATTTAGACATAACTTATGTTATGGTGCTCTTTACACTCAGACGTAACTTATGTTACGGTGCTCATTTAGACATAACTTTGTGTTATGGTGCTCTTTTAGACTCACACGTGTTGAGGTGCTCATTATCAATTACATTGTACAACTTTACATGTGATCTTGTCTTGTTTGGTTACTTGCGTGTTTACATAATGCCTTGGTGATGCTAGACACATGAATTGTACTACTTTTCAAAGCTTATACTATATGTACAAAACTAAGTAGTACTCACCAGCATCATATGTTGACAAAATTATTTTCGTGCATGTTTCAGGATGAGCTGCTTGACGCTTCACATAGGACTTTGGACTTAGATTAAATCAATCAATTATCTTTATTTGTTGTCTTGTATTTAATTTCACATGTTGTAAAACAATATTCAATGATAATATATTTACATTTTAGTACCATGAGCTTTTAAACAATCGTCACTACGTGACACCTCGATGATTCCGCCATCGGTTGGGGTGTTACAGATTGGTATCAGAGCCATGGTTATAGGGGACTAGGTTACTAGATGAAATAGACCTAGACTATAACCGAACTTCAACTTTCATGCATTATACTTCCTAAATTACCCTACCCCTCATTTCTCCCTACTTTCCTTCTTCTATCTTTCCCTTCTTCTCTCTCTCCATTCTTCTCATCCTTCATCATGGTGCATAGAGATGGTGTCCTACAGGGAGTGGAAAGTCTACATCATCATGGAACAGGGACAGTACATTTCATGAAGATACTCTTGGGAATAATGCCTACTTTTACTTTTGTTCCTTCAAAGTTGTTGAACTTTAATGAGTGTGATAAGGACACGTGCAATCTGGAAGGGTGGACGCCTGTACACTGGGTTTTCTGGCATAGGCAAGCATAGCGCATAAATCCATTTACGGACCTGTTATGCTTACCTGGGGATTCCTGGAGTGAGTGTCCACTTATAGGCTAAAGCACGTCTTCTTTGATCACCATTGGGTTCAATTCCTTTGAAAAGTCAACGTTCTTGTTGGGCTTTACAGCTAGACAAGGGCACTCCAAGCATTTTATGCAAGCTTTTTTCAATAATACTCTCTCGGTTCATATACAATATTTTGTATTTCATTATTTTCATATATTGCTTACAAGTTCATACTTTCATAACCATCTATGGATTTCACAATCACACTTCACCTTACCCTCTTAGCCACTTTTTAAATATTCAATACCCTACCCGAATCATATTATTTCTTTTCTCCACATATTATTAGCACAAACTAAAGATTTTTAAAACTAGTTGTATTACCTAGCAACTTTACAAAGTACATATTTTCCTCGAACTTAAATTCAATTGATTATTTATTGACGTAACAAACAATTTTGTATATAATGTTTTAAACTATTACAAAGCCTACTTAGCTTGTACTATTTAACAACTTTTGCCTTATGTACAAAACCAAATTTTGAAAATATTTATTTGGAATAATATCTAAACTTTAGATTTTCCATCAACACTCACCCATTTTCAACTTGTTCAAATTTTTACAATATTTTGCATATACCACAATCATGTTTTCTTATACACTTGATTATAACCTTTGATCCAAACCCCAAAATTTACACTGCTATATAACCTCCTTAATAAACTCTTTATCAACTACCTTCACATTCACCATCTCTCACAACCTTGATTCTGCTTCAAAAAAAATTTTCATCCTCCTCTCAAGAACTAAATTCATGTCCTTCTCACACATGAGCTAGTTACCCATGCTAATCAAACTACTAAAAACCTGATACTTGATTCTACAGGATTTTTTCCAAAACATCATTGTTTATGAAACTTGATTTTCCCTTAATTTGACTATTCACTGTACATTTAATTATTCATGATACTCGTGTTTTCATCATTTTGTACCCAATTATGACATACTCATAGGCATATAACATCTAGAGATTTCCTTGCATGCTATTATGTACGAACACAAATTGGTAATCTATCATATTGGTTACGTTATCGTACACTTACATTTATTTGAAACGTTTAGACTTGATACTTGATTTTACAGAGCTTTTCTAAGAAAACATCATTGCTTATTATATGAAACTTGATTTTCCTTTAACTTGACTATTCATTGAACATCTAATTATTCATGATACTCGTACAACATTTAATTATTCATGATAACACTTACACTTAATGGTTGTAGTACTTACAAACTTGCTTGCATAAATTTGCTATCAATTTGCAATCTATGTGAATAATAATTGTTGCACTTAATAGAGGTCATCATGCCTTTTTCAACAGTCGGGAGAGGCCCTACAACCTGCTCCACGACTGGTGGAGGCTATCGAACATACTCAACGATTGGTAGAGGTCACTATGCCTTTTCAAACAGTCGGGAGAGGCCCTACAACCTACTCCACGGCTGGTGGAGGCTATCGAACCTGCTCAACAATCGGTGGGATCATAGAAAGACATAAAACCCTAATGTAAGGTAAATTGATGATTCCGGTCCGGAACGTAATCATGAATTTACAGGTACGTTAGGGTAGTGTGAAATTCTATTAGAGTTTTTGGTAGGCGTCCAGTACGTTTTCAAGGTATCAAAGGTGTGGTGGGTTAGCTGCGGTACACCCTGTATACAAACACTAATGATGCGTTGAAAGTGTGATTGGAAGTCGGACCAGGAACAAACTCTGGTTATTTGGTAGTCTATTTAGTCTTTCTGTAGATAATCAACACGTACATATATCTTAGGATTCCTAAAACTTGAAATCTATTGATTTACTAGATTCTTATTCTCTTTACTATTCGAGACGAACCTAATCCAATTCTTAACTCTCACCTATCAAACCCCTTGTCCAGATCATTCGAATTTTCCAAACCACAGTTATCTTAATTTTTACCCAAGCATCCATAACCCTATGTTTCTAATAACTTCGGGACGAAGTTTCTAAAAGTAGGGGATGCTGTGACATTCGTCACTTTTTCATAATATATATATATATATATATATTTATAATAATAATAATAATAATAATAATAAAAATAATAATAATAAAAAAAAAAAAAAAAATTCAGATTATACATGTATATATATATTTTTACACACACACTTGAAACCCATTATCAACCAAACCCAATAACCCAACCATTCATCTCCTGAGCCCAACAGCAGAAGCCCAAGGGCCCATCAACCAAGCCCATCCCCATCTCCCTTCCCCTTAGCTGTTTAAAACAATAAAAAAAAAAAAAGATGTCTTACCCGGGTTTCGAACCCGAGTCACCACGAACACAACACACGCGCTGAACCACTGAGCTAGCAAGCTCATTTTTGATTTAACCCCAATCCCTATTATATTTAAACCCTTTTTGTTTTTCCTCCTTCTTCTCCCTTGGCTGTCGCGAACAGCACAGCAGCAGATATGTTTTTTTTTATTTTCTTTTTCTTTTTTTTTGACAAATCAATAGCTTGATTTAAAGCTTAATTATCATGGTTTTGACTTGGAACGTAATTATCGGCCTAATCTTCAATCCATTACACCTATAATTACAATCAATTTAAACCAAATTGATGAATACGCGTGGACCATTTTAAAAACGAGTCAACCTTCCAATTTACCAAACCCACTGATCCTCCCTATAAATTGATCACCTACGAGCCTTCTACACTCGCTCATACATCTCTCTCAACTCTCAATTTCTTCATATAATCTCTGTTCGTGTGATTTTGATTCGCGTTTGACTTTTGGTTGACCGAGCATAAACCCACGAATACGTAACTTGTAAGTCTAATTTCTTTTGTGGGTTTTAATGATCGGCCAACACTCAGTGTTTACTCCATGATTAATTGGGTTAACATTGCGTGATTTGAACGATTGATAATCTAGGGCTTGCAAGTATTAATTTTGGGGAAGAACACTAAACTCACATATATGTTATAATTTTAATAAACTGAATCCAAACACAACCAGTGGCTTGGACCAGCTGGTTGTGTCTGGAGCCCCATATCAGAGCTACCCGGGTTCGATCCCCGGCTGTAGCAATTATTTTCTTTCTTTTTGGTGTTTTACTTTAAACAAGAATTAAACATACATATAATCTTATAAATTCATTTTAAATTATCAAAACTCTTTTATTTATTCTACAAAAATTATCTTGTGTTAATCTGATGTAATAGTTCAACACCCAATTTTTAGTTTTTCAAAAATAATTTATTTAATATATATTATTAATAATACAAGTTTATTCATTTATATTTATTAAAATCTATAAAAATATCAAAACGATCTTCTTAATTTCCACAAAAATTATTCTGAGTTTTTATAACATTAATCTTTTCAGAAATGATTTTTATTTCAGAAAAATCATTTATTTTATATTTTTAATCAATTTTTTTGTTAGTTTTAATCATAAATAATTCATAATAAATCAAATTTTCATCATTTTTGCACCAAAATTTTATACAAATTATTTTTAACCATTTAGAACAGAAATATGATTTTTAAAATAGAAATTCTTTAATTTTAGTATTTTTGAATATTAAAGTTAAATGTTGGCTATTTATAAATAAATAGATTTAAAAATCTATTTTAAATGAAATAATTTTATAAAAATTATTTCTATACTTCAAACACTTTATTGTGTATATTCTAAATTCAAATTTCATTAAAAGACTTTTATTTAATAAATTTCTCTTAATTAATAGACAATTTGTTTATTAAACAAATAAACATTATCCCCAATTCGAAGCCCTAGGAATACATGTAGCCTAGAGTTATTTCACTCACACATTATCAATTACTTTAGGTTAATCATTTGGGAGAAATCTCAAGTTCATATTTCGTTGTCCAGTCCAAATTCAAGTTACTACGTGAACTGTGAGTATTACTTATCCCCTTTTTCGCTTTTACAATTTTTGGGGTGATTCATGCACAACTATACAAAGCTTCCATATTCATTTACACATACATTTTTATTCATTTACAATTCATATACGTGTCTTGTTTATCTTTGTGCTTATGCTTGAACATGAACGTAGCTTACATACAAAATCATACATTTAGACATAACTTATGTTATGGTGCTCTTTACACTCAGACGTAACTTATGTTACGGTGCTCATTTAGACATAACTTTGTGTTATGGTGCTCTTTTAGACTCACACGTGTTGAGGTGCTCATTATCAATTACATTGTACAACTTTACATGTGATCTTGTCTTGTTTGGTTACTTGCGTGTTTACATAATGCCTTGGTGATGCTAGACACATGAATTGTACTACTTTTCAAAGCTTATACTATATGTACAAAACTAAGTAGTACTCACCAGCATCATATGTTGACAAAATTATTTTCGTGCATGTTTCAGGATGAGCTGCTTGACGCTTCACATAGGACTTTGGACTTAGATTAAATCAATCAATTATCTTTATTTGTTGTCTTGTATTTAATTTCACATGTTGTAAAACAATATTCAATGATAATATATTTACATTTTAGTACCATGAGCTTTTAAACAATCGTCACTACGTGACACCTCGATGATTCCGCCATCGGTTGGGGTGTTACATCTACCAATGGATATAAAGCAACTTGTTATTTCATCTTAAATATTACTCAATTGCTTCTTGCATTCTCAACTTCTTCTAATTTGATAGGTGTTTCTCTTTGATTTTGTTTTACTGCATAAATTAAAAGCAACAAGAGTGCGACGGACCTTCTTGTAATATCATCGAAATCGGTTCTTCTTGTTAGATTTATATTTATCTGGAGGTATGATGAAGTACATCTAATATATCGTCTCAACTAATTTTATACATTTAAAAAGATTACTGAGGTACCAAATCTGAAAGTATATAAACTGATTAGTAAAGATACCTCCAAAGATGATATTTTAAACATTTATTTAATATATAATTAATTAATTATCATAGCAATCGGGCACATGATATTTACCAACAATTTATACTAAAATCGGGTGTGAAAAAGAGTGCACGTAAATACATTGGGCTTGTTATCTAGAAAAAAAAACAATATATGAAGGTTCTCATGTTACATCTTTTCCTTTCATCATGACTAGCAGGTAAAATGAGATTCAAGTGATAGTTTTATAGAAAATAGCTTCACGAAAACTAATAGGATATTACAAATGAACAGAAAAGATCCAAGTCATTTAGGAAACGAATCATGTTCATGGTCTGTTATATGGTTTGATTACATCTTTACATGCTTATTTTAATTTTTATTTATGTAACAGTTGCATTTATATGGTTTTATTACATCTTTACCTTATTGCTAAATCTGCACTATATTTGGCATATATTAAACTCCTTGTTTGCTGACTTGGTTTGGTCATGATCTGAATTTTTGGGCTTTTACTAATTACTCACATGTTTGCATTGGTAGTGAAAAGGAAAAATATTTCATGGAGGCTAATTGCCATACAAACACTTCCTACAACAAGAAGCAAAGATAATAGGTAGATGAAGTGAAAATTTGAAGACTTAGGTCAAGAAACACCATTTTTTGTAACTAACTACTCATAATCGTTTGGCCAATACTCAATAGTAGCTACTAGCTACTACAACTGCTATTAATTTATTGTAATCATGGGGCCACCTAGAGTGAATATCAACCACAACTCTTTTCTAATTATACATGTTAATAAACATAATCTTTTGTGATTATACTATTGTTCCATATGTACAATTGTGGCTTGATGCCCGCATCTCGCGGCTTCCACACTATCTACAAATATTGCATGCTTACGTTTTAATATTTATTAGTACATTGTGTTATATATGTGCCAGTATCTTATGTTGTGCTATGTGTTAGCATAACCATATCTCTTTATGTTGTTCTTGTCTAACTTCGGTTGCCTCAACAATAAACGACCTTAATTGCACCAAATCCGCTTCCGGCAAGTCTCAAAAAATATCTCTTATGTTGTGCTATGTGTTATCGCTTCTTTTTGTTGACAAGAGTTCTGGGACTTCACACGTTCTTACAAGCTACACTATCGGCCATAAAGGTACTAACTCAACATCAACGGTGTATCCATACAACATATATAGGTTTGTTGCTAACAATATACTTTCTTTTTAGCACCAAACCCTCCAGAAAGCCCTCTCCCACTAAACAACAAAAGCCAAAGGATCTTTAGAGCATGCGACTAGCCCAAGCCGAATCTTTAATTCACTGTTACTAAACTACTCCCTCCTACTTAGTAATATTTGTGATATACCCATTATAAAATTTTTAGACCCGATATTTATATGAGTTTTAAATTTTAATAAACTACCCTCCTACTATGTTGCTGGTTCCTACTTAGTTCACGTCACCGCAACGAATCCCCCACAAGCACTATATAAACATCACAACCCCCAACAACATCTATGAGACAACAAAACATACGCACCCGCTGCAACGCGCGGGCATCGCCACTAGTTTATTTAAAAAACGTAGATTTTGGTTTCTTGTAAATTTAATCATTCAAATATTAAATGCACCCCATGATGGAGACCACAACCTTCAAGTTTATGATGCCAAGTGTCATTTGGCAATATACTATATCCCGATGGGAACGCCGTCGACCATTGACCATCATAAGGTCTTTTGGTCAATTTCTACCTCTTATTAGGTGACAATGAATTCCTTTTTTGTTTTAACACCTAACTAAATTCACCAAGAACTTCACTCAGTCAAATCAGGACCTTTTTCACCCGACATAGCTTTAATTCCTTTTAATTGATAATTCACACATCAATTTTTTAAATAAAAATAAAAGATTGCAAATACAATATAATGAAACTTAAGTTTTAACATGCTATGTTGTTAGAGAAATATGCATAAATCCTTTGTTGTTTTGGATATCAGTTTTTGGATGACTACCAACACATACTCCAACTTTTGCATCCGCTCCCTAGCAAAAGCCAACCACCATCTCCTTTATCATTGACAACCTTTATATCACTGACATTGGTAGCTACCTTCTTTTCCAATAACGACGAACGCCATATCCTATTTCGCTTCTTGGTTTGTGTTTTCTTTAACTATTAGAGATGAATATGTGGTTCATCGCCGCTTTTTCCTAGGCTTTTGGAGTTCATGTTGGGTCAACATGTTAGGTTCCTATATTCCGGTTTTGTGTGCGTGCGTGTGTGTTTTCCTTAACTACAAGAGGAATATGTGGATGCATAGTTGCAAAAGTCATACGAGTTGACCGATTACTCGTCGAGTAGTCGCTACAAGGTGGGTCACCGAGTATACCCGAGTTGGCCAAATATTCCGAGTACTCCCCGCATAGGCGATTCAACCCCCGAGTACTCGCCCACCTAGGCGATTCATCACCTTTTTATCTATGACTTTTGGGGATTTCATGTTAGCTTTCTAGTAACATTAATGGTGACATAAAGTCACAATATTTATAGGATTGCTATAGGCTTTAGAATTAGCTTGATTATTGTGTGGACAATTGTATTGAGGATGTGTTTGTAGGTATGTGTAGTCATGTAGTTTGTATTTTTCCTTCATTTACTTGTCTTGATTCCCTTTTCTTTTGTTATATAAATTCCTTGTGATTATAATATATAAAAAATACACGTCTAAAAAAAAACATTATCATGTGATTCAATGGATTGTTCAAGATTTTGATGTCTGGTTTACTCAATATCCCATTTTATGGGTTGATTTTATTTGACCCACTAGACCTGGTGGGTGAGCTCACCATAGATGTAGCTCACCATAGATGTAGCTTAAGAGAGCTAAAATATTCAAATACCGGCTTATGATCCATCTGTTTTTAGTTGATGAGCCTTGCCAAGTTTGCCGCAAGGTTTGTATGGATTCTTTTGGTGAGCATGTGGTCTATATTGATAAATTCTTAATATTAATACAGAAACATAATTAAATAAATTAGACGTACGCGTTAATTTAGTAAAGATAGAGAGGGAAGACAATGCCATGGGTGATTATGATGCATGGGTTCCCGTTTAAGGTGTACAGTTATGATAGTTAAAGAGATTAATAATCTTGGTTTAGAGAGGAGAGAGATGGATGATTATAAGTGCAAGTAATAGTGTTTCATTTGCCTCTAAACGTATCCTAATGATCTTTATATATACACCCAAAGGAAAACCCTATTTAATGATTTATTAAGGGTAATTACGTCCATCACATAAGGACCAGTTAAACCAATATAGGTATTTATTAGATAAATGATTATAATTGTCATTTAATAAAATATATAAATATACTCTTACAGTCCATTGCAATGAGTTACGTGGGTTTCAATACATGCATGATTTAGTTAGTGATGCCCTATGAGATGTTCTTAAGAGAACAAGAATTTTTGCTAAAAAGGAAACCTATGTGAACTTTCTGACAGATCCACTCGAAGGAAGGTATACCCTACGGCTGATTGATGTTTTGGTGTTTGGGTGGGTAGGGGGAAACACTTGTGTGTACCTTATAGGAGTGTCCCCTCTTGTTGGGTTTAGAGAATCATAGACAACAGGTTTGTTGCGGGCTAGGCTGCAATGGATGTGGAATCAAGCAAAGTTGTTGAACACATGAAAGTTTTTTTACAAATTCAACACGTGTTTATCTCACTTGCTTTTGATACCAAGATCCAAAGACTATGGAATTTTTTAACAAGGTTCAACTAACGGGTCTTTATTAGTAATTTTTCATCTCCTAAGATTCAAAACTTTGTTTTTAGCAAAATGGATTTTGCTATCTAAAAAGGGATATGTCGCAGCTTGTTGTCCGTTTATCTATTGATGACGTGGGTAGCCTAAAGCAAACATAAATATATAACATTACTAAACAAATGCTTAAAGGGTTGAAGCCTACAAGGCTTCGAACAACCAGGAGCATCCTAAGTCAAAAAGATGACTTGTCCCGTCATCTTTTTCATCGATCAGAACAGATAAGCTGATGGAGTAACATCAGCCAACAGACCGCAGGTCCATAGCAGCTACTTACCATTTGTGGGATGTCCTTTAGTTGCAACAAGGCTCAAGGCAAGATGCTTTCTCCTTAGGGAGATCCCCTTTCCCTATAAATCAGAGGCTGATTCCTCAGCTCTGGACACCATCACAATCACTCTCACTCCACTCTTCTAATTCTTCTGGTCTTGCACGTGGAAGAATATTTCTCTCCACTCGGATCTCTAGAACTTCTATTTCTGGTTTCGAGTACATCTCAAACCAGAACCTTAAAGGATCTAAAACAAGAAAAATAACCTTGAGCCTCCTTCTACGTTTGCAACGTAGAAGGACACCACGACCTGCGTTAGGCAAAGTGTAACCCTTGAACCCTTGAACCTCCCTTGTGACTCAGAACTATCGTTAGGCAGTTATTTGTTGTAGCAACAAGTTGGCGCCATCCGTGGGACTACGCCATTGCCTTTACAAAAATCAGTTGTGTAGCTCCAACTCTCTCCATGTCTGACCCTGAGTCCCAAGAGGAAGTCAACCAGATCTCTCCAAGCACAGATCAGACTTCTCCAGCCAGATCTGTGTCTTTTTCCACTCCAGGAGGCACTCCAGCTCGAACTCAGTCCTCACCTGCACATCATGGGACAACAAGCTTACAGACTCCACCTCCCACTCGTTCAGGGGTGTTTTCTCCTCTCCCTGATCTTGCACAGACTCCCCAACGAATAGATCTTACCCCTGAAGGAGTGGAAAGAAACTTCCTGCAGCTTAGATCCCTTTTGAACCAGTATGTCATGAAGGAGAGAGATAAAGGAGTCCGCCTCCGTCTAGACTATGGCGAGGAAGAAGAGGTGTCGCTCTCGCCGGGGCCTCCTCCTCCTCTAAGTGCCACCTACAGTCATAGACCACGACTTGGAAGCAGTGCCGCTGGCCCCAGCAACACACTCTCCACTTCTCAGCATGAAACAAGGTCCAGCCCCACCGCTTTCCCATTGTTTACCACCCAAGCTGCCACTACTGGCACACCACTTGGGCATGAAGTCACCCTGGATCAGCTTCTACAGTCACCAATATCCAGTGTCCCTCCACCGGCAGCCACTTCATGGGATCAGGCCATGGCTTCGCTCCCCATGGCTAGGAACGCTTCCATGAGCATCCCCATGATGACTAGCAACGTGGCCACAACCGAAAACCTCCAAGGTTTTAACCTCATGCCCTACATGATATCACAAGTAATGGCTAACTTCCCCTGGCAGCAGCTCATCAGTCAAGCCATCGCTGCTCAACAAGGAACCCCAGTCGGAATAACCAACAACAGGACAGAACAACCTGTCAACCCACCCTACAAGCCAAACAGCTTATCTTGCTTCTCACCGGAAATAGCAGATTATGACTTTCCCAACAAGCTAAAGATGCCAGCTCATATAAGAACATATGATGGTTCTGATGATCCAGAAGATCACCTTCAGATCTTCTCAGGGGCAGCTCGGATCGAAAAATGGGGCGATCCAGAGTGTTGTTTAATGTTTATGCAAACCCTCGTTGGATCCGCAAGAATCTGGTTCAATGGCTTGAAGGTTGGAAGCATCCGAACCTTTGATGAACTCGACAAAGGATTCCTTGCCAACTTCTCACAACAGAGAAGATGTGTCAAGGATGCAACCGTCATCTTCCAGATAAAGCAAAAAGATGATGAAAGCCTGAAAAATTTCATTGAGAGGTACAAAAAAGAAGGACTTACCTACGTTGGTGCAGATGAAAAGATGAAGGTTGCAGGGTTCATGAACGCCATCAACTCAAAATACCTCACCAGGGAGTTTAACAAGAGTCTCCCCAAAACCCTTGAAGAGGCTTTGGAAAGAGCCGAAGCCCACATCAGAGGAGAAGAGGCTGTAGACATAAAGGAGCAAAGAAAGAGGGCTTCCAACTGGAGAAGCAACAGCCCTGCTCGGAAAAGAGGAAACTATGGTACCTACGACAACAGATCCAGGAGATCTGAGTCTCGAAGGTCGGAAAGCAGGAACCCTCCAAGCAAAGATAGAAACATAAATTTTACAGCCCTCTCCAAAACTCCTCAAGAAATTCTGGCCACGGAAGAAGTCAAACACACCTTTAGACCACCTCGTCCCTTGCCTAAAAGTAAAAGAAACGAAAACTCCAACCAGTATTGCGAGTTTCACGAAGAAAAGGGACACCACACCAACGACTGCTTCCAGCTTAAGAAGAGGATCGAAGAAGCAGTTAGATCTGGCGAACTGGCCCACTTGGTTAAAGGTGTCAAAGAAAACATAGCTGATGGCAAGAAGAAAGATGTTGCCATGGTATTTGTTGAAAGTGAAGCACCAAGCAAACGACAAAGGTTGGAGGATTGGGAATGTCAAGGCATCTACTTCCCTTGTACCAACGAAGAAAAACATTGTGATCCACTAGTCCTTGAAGCCTTAGTGGGTTCACGACAGACACAAAAAGCCTACATAGACACCGGAGCTGCTACTGAGATCATGTTTGCAAAATACTTCAACCTTCTAAGCCACGAAGAACGCTCCACGCTCAGGCCAGCCGAAGCTGCCATCAAAGGCATAGCAGATATCCCCATCAAACCCTTGTGCGAGATTGTACTCAATGTAACTTTCTCCGATGGGCAAATGCGAAGAACTGAACCACTGACGTTCATTGTCTTAGACCTACCATCCAGTTACGATGTCATCATTGGTAGACCCGGTGTAGTAGCTTTCGATATGACCGTTTCCATCAGCCGGAAGAGTGCCAAGTTCCCCACCAAAGAAGGAGTAGGAACCCTCCAACCATCAGCCTCTGTGCTAACGGTTGTTGAAGAACAAAGCAAACTCGGTCTTAGCATCAATCATAAATACCCTGATCAAAGGATACGGGTAAACACAGCCCTTCCTAGGGAAATTCTCTCAAAGCTTGAAGCATTGCTAAAAAACAATGTAGATGTTTTCGCTTGGTGTCCCAGTGACATGACAGGGATCCCACGTGATGTTGCTGAACACGAACTCAAAGTTCCCCAAAACATCAAACCAATAGTACAAAAGAAAAGAAGCCTTGCACCAGAACGAAGCAGAGCAGCTTGACAGGGGAGAATCGACAATCACGTCCGTAACAACAAAATAATGAAAAACCCTTATCCATTATTTATATATATAAATAAATAACACAACATAATAGTATAGATACCCTCACGATAGATGTCTTTAGAATTATCAAGTGCCTGTAAACCTGCGATAACGTGACGTCTGCGTTATCGAAAATTTACCTCACCAGATCATCCTATTAACCTCCATCATAAGTTATATCACGAGCACTCGTCACATTCATATAATAACACGTATATACAATATGATATAATACAATATTCGTCGTGTGCGCCACTTTTCCCGGTGCTCTTCTCGTCCGCATTCCAGCTTCGCAGCATCATCAGCAAAACGAGGTGCCTCATCAAGACGTTTCTCACCCAAGTCTACTTTGACGACATAGCATACTCCGAACCCGGGATGCGAGACCGCAAATGCTGCAACAATACCCTTGCCGATTCGTCCAACAAACGTGACACGTGTGTACGTTCCCAATACGTCCAAGCTTGAGTCGACAACCATTGGCGATACGTACTATATATACTTTAAGTAAATGCACACAGTATATAAACAAGCAAGTTGTTTCACATACCAAGAAACAATGACTCGGCTGAACTCTATGTGAACAAACACTCTGATATCTAAAGCGATGACTCACCAGTCACCAGTGAAGTACACCTAGCCATCACGTGCTATTACCCTTCGTATATACCATTATAGAAAATCCTGACTTCCTATTCACATAAGAAAACAAATGTTCCTTTCGACAAAGAAACGTACGCTGGGCTAGAGTAATTAAGTACACTAATAGTCATGTAACACACTTGGCAACGGTTGGAATTTCAGTTCCTAGGCGTTCATGCTAAATACTTTGTCTTAGAAAATTTTGGTCCCTACTTCAAAACAAACTCAGGTTAAAGCCTAGATACCTACCCAGATACCTAATTCGCTAAAACCTATGGCTCTGATACCAAACTGTCACACCCCGACTTTTCCCTCGTCGGTTGCGACGTTTGGTGCCTTTGCCAGCGCAGCGGAAAGTTGCATCTAAGACTCTTATTTCCTGAACGCCATTGTTAACCCTCTAGGATCCCCGATCCCGATACGTCGACTACTCCAACCGTGCCGTTACCAAAGTTTAAACCTGAAAGACATACTTAAAAGTCAACATATAATGCTGGTGAGTTCATAAGTTTTGCAAAATGTTATCAAACATTACCAAGTTCCAAAAGTGTTACCATGTTCACCCTGTCCATACTATAACAAATCGAAAACCAAAGTACGCTAGCTAGGCGTATGTTTTGTTACTACCACGATTGGAAAACCATTACTAACACGCATACCAGTTGTTGTGCCCGAAAAGTAACCCTGTTGTTCCTGTTGTTCCTGTTTGAGACAATATGCACTCGCCCGGCCCTCCAAGCCGACGAGCGGGGTTGGTCACTCCCAATAGCGCTATTCACATTTCCCCGTTGTGCAAACCCGCACATTCATGGTTCCCCCCGGGACTTCCAAAGATCGTGTAGTACACAATAGAAACCCATAGTATGGCAGTAGTTACCAATAATCGTTTTAACACATGTTTTCTCCCCCGAAAGTATGAAACCGGTTTAAAAGAGGGGCCGTAAAACTCACGCAACCCGTTTCATTTTCCAAAACTTTGTTTCGTTTTAAGTTCCTCAGTTTTTCATAAAAGAAGCATGTCTTCCACCCCGGAAACATTTATAAAACAGTAAAAAGTGGGGTTATGAACTCACCTTAATTTCCATGCTAAGCTAGCAAACCAAGCCTGAAACCTCAACCGACTTCCTCGTGCCCTAATTACCAACAAAGGACACCTTAACAGTCTATCACACATAAGCCTAGCTTATTAACCGCCTAAAAGATAGTCTATCCGACTGTCTAGACTCGTGTGTACCAACACGGGTCTAAATACGTTTCAACTCGACGAACCGACAATGACTTAACTTAATTCCCATATATAACATAGCACCCAAGTTGCACACTTGTTACTATTGTGTATAAACCATGTTGGACTAGTACCCCGAAACGTATATTGTCCTGAATCGTAACTCGTCTCGCAAATCATGTAAATGTATTTGTTTTGCGTAATTATATTTTAGAAAATACCCTTTGAGGAAATACAAATTTAGTTATTAAACCGATCAATGACATTTGTTACTTTTTCCCAAATATTGTTTGAAATCATCTTTATTGCTACGAATAAATAGTCCTTAAAAGCATTTCGATTTGTATATAATAATGCATTTGTCCAAAACACTTGGGGAAATTTATTTATAAAAATGGTAGTTCGTTACGCTTTAATTTTATAAAAATTTGGGCAGAGTTTCCTCTGTTTTTGTACAAACCAGACAACACCCGTTGTCTACAATTTTCCCCAAAATCAACTTTCAAACACAATTCATCAAGTCCTTTTATCCACATTTCCGATTCACGAGACTATACGTTTCGTCACCTATGTATACTTATTTATATAAATATATATATATACCAATATATATATACAATATAGTTCGACAATATAGTCCAATTATATTTAGTCCGAGTTCAAAACCATACATCACATCAAGTTAATCGTTTATCAGATCGTTCGATATTTAATATATATAGTAACTACAATTACTCAAAAATAAATACAAAAGCTTTAGTTATACCATATCGTTTGCGCCACCAACGCCGTTTCGCACAACGTGCTGACCAGATCTGACGGTTGACCGAAAGCTGACTGGACCGAATGCACTTTGACCAGATCTGACCCGTTGACCAAGTTTGACCGAAGCTTGACCAGTTGACCATGTGTTGACCGGACCAAAACTCGAACCCATAACCAAATCTGAACCAGACCCGAGCCGACCGACTGACGAGCAATCCGCAAGCAAAGAACCAGGTCTGACCCAACCGGACTTGACGAAACCCGCAGCCGACCCATCTGAACCGGAACCAAACCTGACCCGGCTCTAACCTGGACCAAAACTTGAGCCACCATCGGACCCACACCCAAACCAACCACGAGCCAAGACCCAAAACATCACCCGGACCCGAGCACCAAGGACCAAACATAACAACCACTTACCGGTCAACACCTTGTCTTGACCATAACCAGGTTCAGACCGGATCGCCTAACCCGATCATCACCTCCACCTGCAACCCCCACCTCCGCCGCCGTCACCTTCCCACCAACTACCACCATAGCCGGACCCTAAAACCACAACCCGTCACCGCTGAGCCCCGTCGCTCTCCACCACCCACAACCTCCTCTGTCCTCGTCTCCATCCTCGAACCCAGCCCCACAACCAGAACGAACCAACCACTCCTGCCGTCAACCACCCCTAAACCATCACCAGCAACCGCCTAACCTGCTGACCTTCACCAACAACCACGACCAGCCACCGTCACCTCAGACCTGCTGCGTAAAGATGATATTTTCGGGGCCACAGTTCTGCGCCGCCACCACCCAAGATTTGGTGGTGGCCGGCTGCTTCTGAAACAGGGGCGGGAGAGGGAAGCGAGAGAGATTGAGAGAGAGAGAGAGAGGTTAGAGAGAGAAGCTGCAGAGTTTCTAGAGAGAGAGAGTGAGGTTGCGGCTGGTGGAAATGAAGAGGAAGAAGAAGAAGTCCCCTTTTATACCTAGGGTTTAGGTAGGTGGGCTTCTACCGCGTATCGAGCCCGTTTTAAAACGTAAACGTCTCGGTTTCTATTCTGGGCCCGCTATAAATTATAAAAAGTAATCGGTTTTGTTCGAAATACAAAACCGAGCATAAATATAAATGTTTTCGATGTCCGACGCGTGTTTTCAGAACACGCGTTTAAATCGCGTTAACTAAATCGGTCGCAGTTCCAATTGTAAAAACGGTCAGTAAACTTCCGAAACTTAATAATTAACAATATTTAAAATAAATATTTAATTAAAATCTCATTGGTATTAATCGGAAGTTGCCGGTTGTCACAAAGAAACCTGATGACTCATGGAGGATGTGCATAGACTTCAAAGACCTCAATAAGGCTTGCCCAAAGGATTGCTACCCTTTACCAGAGGTGGATTTGAAAGTTGACTCGTTGACAGGTTACCCTTGAACCTAAGAACAACTTTTGAAGTTACTCAACACCTCCCAAATTTGTTTCTTTTTACATAATGCATGCTTACAAGCTAACCCTTCGACAGGTTTCCCCTTCAAATGCTTTTTGGATGCCTATAAAGGTTATCACCAAATACAAATGAAGGAGGATGATGAAGAAAAGACTGCTTTCCATACGGACAAGGGTATCTTCTGTTATAAAAAGATGCCCTTCGGCTTAAAAAATGCAGGTGCCACCTATCAAAGGTTGGTTGACAAAGCCTTTGCCGAGCAAATTGGTAGGAACATGGAAGCATACGTGGATGATTTGGTTATCAAAAGCAAGACCGAGGATGACATGCTCAATGATATACAAGAAACCTTCGACAATCTCAAGAAGATCAACATGAAACTAAATCCCATCAAGTGTTCCTTCGGTTTTGAAGAAGGGAAATTCTTGGGTCACGTTGTAGGAAAACAAAGCATAAAAGCTAACCCAAACAAGGTTCAAGCCATCCTCAAAATGAAGTCACCACAAACCAAGAAAGAAGTGGAAAGCTTGAACGGCAAGCTTGCCGCCTTGAAGCGTTTCGTGTCGAAACTTGCTGAGAAACCCTTCCTTTCTTCAAGACCCTCAAAGGTTGTGCCGACAAGAAGAACTTCAGGTGAACAGAAGAAGCTGAAGAAGCCTTCAACGCTATGAAACATTACTTGGCTTCCCTTCCCACCATTGCAGCACCTGAAGCAGGGGAAACGATCTCTGTCTATCTTTCAGTCACTGAAGAAGCCTTCAGCGCTGTTCTCACTATCGAAAGAGAAAAAGCCCAGGTACCAGTTTATTTCTTCAGTAAAACCTTAAAGTTAGCAGAGGTCAAGTACCCTCCTTTGGAAAAATTAGCCTTGGCCCTGGTACAAACGGCCAGAAGGCTTCGAAGGTACTTTCAAGCACATCCTATTCAAGTAGTCACTGACCAGCCAATCAAAAATGTGCTTGAAAGGCCTGAAACCTCGGGACGACTAGCCAAGTGGGCTGTTGAGCTAGGTGAACACAAAATCACCTACGTCCCGAGAAAAGCAATAAAAGCACAAATACTTGCTGATTTCATTGCTGAAATTCCAAGGGCAGAAACTGCTGAGGTTAACATAACCATGGACGAACCTCTCGATCCTGAAGCCTGGAAGCTTTACACAGATGGAGCTTCCAGCGTTGAAGGCTCGGGAGCTGGTCTTATATTAATCAGCCCTGAAGGGTTAGAATTCACATATGCCCTTCGTTTGGAATTTCAGACAACAAACAACGAAGCCGAATATGAAGCTCTGATCGCAGGACTCAAGCTTGCAAAAAAGATGATGGTTCACAAGCTTCAAGTGTTCACCGATTCACTAATGGTCTCTAGCCAAGTGAACGATAGCTACATTGCCAAGGAACCCAACATGAAAAAATACAAAGAGAAAGCCAAGGAAATCATGAACACTTTCCAACAATGCAAGATCAAGCAAGTCCCAAGGTCTCACAACAAAAAGGCTGACGCGCTAAGCAAGCTCGCCTCGCTAACCTTTGCTCACCTCACCAAGAAAGTATTGGTTGAGGTAGTCAAGCATCCTGCCATATCAGAGGCTGATTCCTCAGATAAGCTGATGGAGTAACATCAACCAACAGACCGCAGGTCCATAGCAGCTACTTACCATTTGTGGGATGTCCTTTAGTTGCAACAAGGCTCAAGGCAAGATGCTTTCTCCTTAGGGAGATCCCCTTTCCCTATAAATCAGAGGCTGATTCCTCAGCTCTGGACACCATCACAATCACTCTCACTCTCACTCCACTCTTCTAATTCTTCTGGTCTTGCACGTGGAAGAATATTTCTCTCCACTCGGATCTCTAGAACTTCTATTTCTGGTTTCGAGTACATCTCAAACCAGAACCTTAAAGGATCTAAAACAAGAAAAATAACCTTGAGCCTCCTTCTACGTTTGCAACGTAGAAGGACACCACGACCTGCGTTAGGCAAAGTGTAACCCTTGAACCCTTGAACCTCCCTTGTGACTCAGAACTATCGTTAGGCAGTTATTTGTTGTAGCAACATCTATCCTTATTGTATTCGTACTTCTAAATTTATATATAAATCTATAGAGTTTATGGTCATTTTAATTACATAGTGTACGAAGAAAATACAATGAAACAATGCAATCAAGATCCTTTTGGTAAATAGTTTCAGTGAGAAATATTCATAGTTAATGACTACGATAATTCAAATAGACAATCACACTTGTAATTTACCCTAATTTTAAGCGTAGATATATAGGAATCTATTTTTGTCATGTTATGTTAGGTTTTAAAGTTCACATAATAAGACATATATAAGGTTAAGACTTAAGATCTTTATCTTAAAGTTGTATTAATATTTGGAATTTTGTTACGTTTCAACCAATACTAACATCCATGGCAATTGAATATTTTGCTTTGTGGTAGGTACTATACTACTAGCCCTTAGAATATGTGTTGCGGCCTGCGAGCGAGATGCCGCGAGTCACAAGTAGGGCTGTCCAAAAAGCTCGTGGCTCGGAGCTCGCTCGAAGCTCGCTCGGATTTAGCTCGAAAAAAGCTCGCTCGATATGGCTCGGTTTGAAACTGAGCCGAGCCGGCTCGGATCGGTTAGAAAGTGAGCCTAGCTCGGCTCGGTTCGTGACGAGCCGAGCTGGCTCGGTTTGGCTCGAATAATTCTAATTTTTAATATATATTTTTATATACATATAATATACTATCAAAATGTAAAAAAAAAAAGATGGAGAATATGTTACATATTTAATATTTGGTAACACTGGCATGGAGATTCTTTGCTTGGGATTGAAGTTATAGCTAAACAAGTTATTTAAATAAATTCAATAATGCTTTTGATCCAAGTACTCAAGTTAATTCGTATGTTGATGAACTTATACGGTATTCCGTTAAAATTTGAGACTTATTTTGTACTTGCTTGAACTTGATTTTAGCGTGTAATGTATAAGGTTGAATTATTTTAAATGTGTTATTTTTAACTATTAAATAATATTTTAAACTATTGAATTTTGAAAGCCATTTTTCTTTTTTATTTTTAAATTCAAGCCAAACCAAGCCGAGCCGAGTCGGCTCGGTTTAAAACCAAGCCGAGCTCGAGCTTTGATTTTTAGCTCGGTTTCAAATCCGAGCCGAGCCGAGCTGGCTCGGTTTATAACCAAGCCGAGCGCGAGCTTGGCCTGGCTCGGCTCGGTTCGGCTCATGAACAGCCCTAGTCACAAGTTGATCCATGTGGATCGCTCAGACCACAATACCCCTACTCGAAAGCTATCGCGAGCGAGGCAACGCTACCACAGAGTGTGGTAGCGGAACAAAAATAGCCGTTGGCTGGTCAAAGTCGACCGTTAGCTAACTTTGTATTTTTGGCAAGTTTGATCAAAAAATTCAATTCTCACAATTTCACAATCAATTTTTTTTTTTTTTTTCAATTCACTCTCTACAAATGACTTGCATGGAACGATTTTTCTTGTATTATTCTACATAACATGATATTGGAGGACTAAGACATGACGATATGTCAAAATTACCAAGGTGATATCCCATGTGCCCAATCGACAATCACTGATATTCAAAGACTCGACAATAAATTAGTCGAGCATTTGTGGGCTAGACGTCCCAATGATCTTGTATTAGATTAGTTTTTAGTTTTTTATAGATTGTATTAGTGTAATCATTAATCTAATTTTTAGGTAAGTTTATTTTTGTATTAATATTATAAATTAGACAAATTTAGAAAGCTTTAATAAAATTAAAAAACTGGATAAAGCTGTTGCTCACCTCTAGTCACAAACAGGATTAAGTGAGCGACCAGCAGCTTTATCAAGCTGTCAAGTAGGCGCTAACATAATACAATATAAGATGATAAAGGTGTGGCTAGAGATAAACCACAACACATAGTCTTAACAAAATAGACACTTTTCTTTTCTTTCTAAAAGCTTAATTACGTGTAATTAATCAAATTTTAGGCTTAAGTTGAAAGGGATTGATTTCGTCCAATAGTGGAGTCATAGACATGACAGATTGACATGTTTAAAATCAAAGATAGATATTTGTAGTTACATAACCTTAAAAGAAAAATATAATGTAAATCTTTACTTATCTATACAGTATACAATATTATAAAGTATTTTTCAATGAGTTCTTAAATTTTAAGAGGTATAAGTTTAGTTGCTTATGCAACAACACCTAATGCATAAAATACCCATCTTTGAGGGGCAAATATGTCTTTAGAGCACCATATTTAATAAAAAAAAAGTCAAGAGTCAGGAAATGTTTATGAAACCTCATTACTTTCAATTTAATAATAATTATTTTGAACATATTAAATAAAAAACATATAAAAAAATTCATAATGCTATATCTTTATTATTATCTTTTATATAGAATTATGTATTTTATAAAAGTTAAAGTTTTATAAACTTAATCATACTATACATAAATTGAGAAATTAATAGTGAAAGTTGTGTTCTTAATCATGAGATAACGGTTTGAATTCTAAAAGTATCACGTGTATGAATATTCATACACGTAAACATGCCTAATATGATGTAAACTATATGATCACCGGATTTAACGACCGAAGAAGAAAGTTTCTGTTTAATTTAGTCATCTCTAATTATCTCTATGCGAACTAGGGGATTAAGTTTCCTAAACCCTAGATTAGACTCTATATATTGATACATTGTACTTGTAACTCCTTATAGCACCCAAACAATAAAAGAATCGTTATACATTTTATACATTTTCCGTAGGATACTGTTTTAGTAAAGTCTGACTCATATGGCATCCCACTATCTTACTAATCGTTTTCAAAAGATGAGAATGCAGAGGGGAAACTAAGGAATATATATAGTTTGATGCAATTATTCTTTACTTGAGATGAGAATACTTATATCAGGTTGTTGTAAGTATTCTTTATTTAATATGTCATTTAAACAAAAAAAGAAAATTTGGACGTATTTTACCGCAATGAATTGATACATTTTGATTCAATTTTTTATTTCGTCACAACGCACGGATTACCCATCAGTAACTTTATATATACCAGAACGTATTTATGTAATATGTATTACTTTGTAATTTTTTTATATCAAGTACAATATAGTGTTTTAATTACTTTTTGTTTAAAATTTTGTTATTTAACTTCAAATTACTAGATTATGCTTAACATTCGAACTAAAACGTTTGATTTGATAATTCAAATTTATATTTTCACGAGTGAATTACTATTTGAGTCTTTATATTATATTGGTTTTAACTACTTGAATCCAAAATAAAAAAACTTTAACTACTTACGTCCCTATCTGGAAATTAACTAACTTATTGAGTCCAAATTGCTAACTCCGTTAACTAAGCCAATTAAATGTATGAAATGACAAAAATACCTCTACTTATTAAACCATCTTCTTCATCTTGTCTCTCTACATCATCATTCTTTTGCAGCCACAAATCCTAATACACTCTATCTAACCCGATTCTCTCTCATCATACTCTCCTCTCACCCACACACTATCGGTCTCTCTCCCTCTCCATTATTAGAAACGGCTGGCCACCACCATGGATGGTGGTGGTGGCGACTCTTTGTAAACGTCGCGAAGGGAGGGGGCTAGGCCATTTTTGGTGGTGGTCGGTGGGGTTTCTCGGTCTGATGACGATTGTTGTTATGTTGGTGGTGTCATGGGTTGGTTACAGGGCCGGGCTTGGTAACAGGGTGGTTTCGGTTGGTGCTGTGACGGTGGTTGTGTTGTTACTAAACGTGACAAAGACGCCGACGCTGGTTGTTGGGTCACCGGAGTAGTAGAGCTTCTGCTTTGTTTTTGGTTATGGCCGGTTGTCGGAGTCCGGTCACACCTCCGGCTTCTTTCTCTATTTTACGGCAACACACACATGGCCTGCAAACCCTAGCCGTCATCCTCCATCCTCGTGACCTGCGAATCCACCACCTAATTCCACTTTCTCTGTTTTAAGGTAACACATACCAGAATGTTGTAGAGAGATAGATGATATATATATATATATATATATATATATATATATATATATAGAGAGAGAGAGAGAGAGAGAGAGAGAGAGGGGGAGAAAGAGATGGAGATAATTAAAGAGGAGGGGTTGGTGCAGTTTAGAAGTAGGAGTAGTGTAACATACCTTCCAAAATGGAGTAGTGTAACATTCGCCGTTAAAAAACAAGGGCGGACATAATTAAAGAGGAGGGGTTGCGGACGTTGCGGCTCAACTTCGTGCGTGTAGTGAAAAATTTGATTTTTTTACGAAATTTGGAAAACGTTGCTACTAAAATGAAAAAAATGAAAAACGTTACTACTGATTTTGTGGCCTAGATCCGCCACCGTTAAAAAACTCAATATTTTGATTAAATGGTATGCTATCTTTTGAGTTATCAACGATATCCTAAAATATTATGTTTATTTGAGTATTAATGATTTGAAAAAAAAATAAAAAACACAATTTAATACAATTTAAAGTATATCATCTTTTTCCTAAGACTTTTATTACGTTTACTGTCAACCAAACATATTAATTTGATTAGTTCTAAATCCAAACACTTATAAGTTGCAAAACGTGATTTAAGATTCTTTGAGGATTTGACGTTCTAAAATTACAGATTCACGAACCCAACTCCACTAAATTAAAAATTATTTAGTGATAAACAACTCATACAAATGCCATAGAACATGATGACGAAGATGATGATGTTAAAAATTGTGAGCTTGATGATGATAGCATCGCATTGGAGCCCACCTTGCTCGATGATACAAACAATTATACAATTTTGCACTAGAATACATATATATAGATGATAGACCCATTCCTAGTGGAATCATGTGATCGTGTTATTATATGCAATAAAAACATGAATAATGAGATTCTTACTATATATATACAGTCAAGTTGAGCTTATATGATTTTATAAATTCAACAAGTTATTAAGTTATTCACAAGCCAAAACAAAACCAAACGAAAACGAAAACATAATTTAATCACTTCATCCACGTGAATATTACAAGAGTAAATTATGTAAACTAGTGGATTAACCCGCACTACGTAGTGGTAGGTCATTTAGGGGGTATTCAGAGACTGTTAGATCAGTGTCGGCTGATTTGTTAGGATACCAACACATCACACATAGATTGATTGAAGGACACTAAGGTTATAAGGTATAGGGACATACTAAAAGGGATATTCTTAGAGATAATCTTCTCCCTTTTTTTTTTTTTTTTTTTTTTTTTTTTTTTTTTTTAACTTTAACAAAAATAATAATAAAATATTCTCAACGTTTAACAAAAACAATAATAAAATAATGATAGCGGCCCGTCTTGAATGTCCTCTAAAGGACGACGAGGACGGGACAACCCAGGGGGCGGTGTAGCCCATTCTTAACAGTCAAGATGACGGTGCCGTGCCCACACCGTCCAACCTAATAAAACACATTTGATAAATGCATTCACCATTTGACTATTACCCCCACTTTTGTGTAAATCTTCCATACATCAATTTTTAATGCCCACACCATAGCTACTTTTAGATCATACATAATTACCTTCTATGACCATAAATAAATATCCAAACAAACTTGAACCAAGTTACCAAATAGATTCTCATGTGCATCCTGTTAATATTTATGTAACAAACCATTTAGTTGCATCTTATTGACTAAGGTAAAAATTAGTTTAACTTGACTACATGGTAAAAAAAAATTAGTTAACATATTGTGATTTTCGTTAATTTAATTTAAAATTTCTCAAGGAAAATAACTCCCATAGACACGTCCAAACAAAAACTTTTTTTTTTTTTGAACGGCTTCCAAACAAAAACTTTGTTTCCTTTTTTTCTCTCTATGGTAACCAATGTTCCTTCTCTACCGCTTTAATCACCTCACTACTGCCACATCTCCGCGACCCTTTGGGGGTGTTTCCTGCTTCTTTTTAGCCGGCGAGACTGCCAAATTAGCTGAATCCGTCAACTGGTAAACCAACGTGGTATGAGTCGCTCGCTGCCTCACGCTATGCATGTCCCATCTTCATGACACAATGTGCTTTTTGGCGATTTTAGCAACTACAACGCGGTTCCAGCAAAGTTATGTACGCTAGACCCGATCTATCATTGCACCAGGTTTTCTCGTCACGATTCGTGGCTTTCAAGTTGTTTGAGTCAGTCGGTGGAGAGGGGCGAGGAGAGACCGTGGAGAGAAAAGAGGGGTTGAAAAATCTGATAAAATTCTTTTAACATGTATAGTATATAAAAGAGAGACTTAAAATTACTAACATACACTCAATAACATTATTCCTTAGCATGTTGTGATTTAATATATAGAGTAAATAACACTCTTTCTCAACATGTTAGTGATTTAATATATAAAGTAATTAAATAAATAGACGAGTACTAGAAAATAGTACTATTTCTCAGCATGTTGTAACAAAATTAAGGTAAAATAACCCACAAGTCATAAGTCATAACTATATGTGTATACTATTTGTAGTATTGTAAACTTACAACCAGTGGCGAAACTTGGTTCTTGAATCGGAGGGGGCCAGACTCAATTTTTTTCGATCGGTAGTGGCAAATCGGCGGGGACCGGACTCAATTTACCTACAAAAATCGTAAATTTCCACTACTGTGCCAAAAAAACAGGGGGGGGGGGGGGGGGAGGGGGGGCAGGGCCATCCCTGGCCCCAATACATCCTTCGCCTCTGCTTACAACGTGTCTCACTCAAATACACACAAAAGAAAAAAGATCGAAAAAAAAGCCAATAATAATTTGATTAAGAAAACATAAACATAAACGTCAAAGTAATCAAGACTGTTCATCAACTGACCCTCCTGCATGGGACCCAACTCTCTCAAAGCCGCCCCATATAAACAAATTTGTTGCATCATTTTCAACATCACCCACCACACACACATACACACACTTGCTTCTTCCCTTAATTTCAATACCAAATATTCAAACAAAATTAAAATAAATAACGAAATCAGAATATCTTGACAATGGAAACCGAAGCTTCATCGTAAGTTCCCAACTCATCTCCTTTCTTTCTTTCCTTATATAATTTTATAAAAAAAAACTTTAGGATAATATTCCAAGAATAATATTATTCAGAAATTTCGTGGCACCTTGTATGCATTATTTTTCCTGGGTACATATCTATCTATCTATACAAATACTATAAATCTAACACGTTAATCATGGTTAGGTTTGAGACCAGTGAGATGCTAGCAAGGTTTTTGGGGTCAACGCCTATGTTGACCGAGTCATGGAAGCTTTGTGCACGATCAAACGTCATGGCATCTCAAGGCTTCTTGATCGATGAAGTTGGTGGTGTTACTTATGTTGCTTTTTCTGGGGTCCAGTCCTTGGATGGACTGGAACCCTGTTGCGGGAATCTTGTCCCTCTGTCGGAAGTCTGTCCTCTGTACGGAGGCGGCCCCGACAGAGGGATGTTTCCCGCTTTACAGATGCAAAGTGATGATGAGATTGGAAATAGTGTTATGGTTGATGCTGGATTGCTTCAATTGTTTTTGAATATTTATCATACGCCTGTTTTTCAAAATCAGGTTAGTTTGTTATATATATATTATTTTTTTATATTAATTATTTGTTATTTGTCGGTTCGAGTCTAGTTTGTGACAAAATGTCATGCATAAGCTAGGGGTTTTACTACTGTGGGCTTACGGGTAGTTGGTTTCCTTTGAAATTCGTCAGCGTTGTCTGCGATCGCGGGCGTTGATGACCTTTTGCCTATACGGGTATACCTAGGGGCTGGGCTTTGTTGGACATAAAAAAAAAAAAATTAATAATAATAATAATTTGTGCAAATTTGATTAAAATGTTGTTGATGTTGTATAGATGTTTGAGATTAAGAAGAAACAGAAGCCAGTAGTGTTCACTGGACACTCAATCGGGGGTGCGATCGCGGCGTTGTCATCGCTCTGGCTGCTATCGTATTATCAGTCGATTTCGTCCCCGCCCTCGGTGATTTGCTTCACCTACGGGTCACCGTTGATCGGGAACGAGCCGCTTTCGCGAGCTATTCACCGACAACGATGGGGCGGGAACTTCTGCCACTTAGTGTCGAAATTCGACATCATGCCGCGGTTACTGTTCGCGCCATTGGCTCCTATCACTGCCCACCTTAACACCCTTTTGAAGTCTTGGCACCTAACCATGAACTCGCCTTTCTTTATTCGCGATCTCGGGGTTCAACTGACCGAACATGAGAAAGCAGAGTTGTTTCGTTTTGTGCTTCATTACGTTGAGGCGACTGCGCGATCTCTGCAGGTGGTTGCGAATTCCTTTGTGCCATTTGGGAATTTTATGTTTTGTTCGAGTGATGGGGCGGTTTGCGTTGATGACACCGTTGCAATAGTTAGAATGCTTCATTTGACGTTTGCATCGGGGTCTCCTAGCTCGAGCATCGATGATCACCTCGAGTATGAAGGTTATGTCGAAAAGATTAGTTTACAGTTCTTGAACCGAACCGAAGATGAGTTGTGTGAATCTAACACCTATGAAGCTGGAGTTACACTCGCGTCACAAGCAGTGTCAACCGGTCAAGTAAGTCACATTCTCATTCGCCTGATCAGGGTTTCGGTTTTAGGATTTAGGGGTTTAGACCCATTAAAAAGTCATTAACTTGGTTTCATTTTTGTTGGCAGGATCATATGGTTAGGCCCATTAAAGACTGTCTAAGGGTGGCTAGGCGAATAGGGCCTACACCGAACCTCAATAGCGCGGGACTAGCTATCGGTTTATCAAAGATAGCGCCACTACGAGCGCAAATCGAGTGGTACAAAGCTTTGTGTGATGAATCTGACGACCAACTCGGGTACTATGATTCATTCAAATTAAGAAGCGCGTCTAAACGAGACTTCAAAGTTTTCATGAACCGAGTGAAGCTTGGCGAGTTTTGGAACCACGTTATCGATATGTTGGAAAAGAATCAACTGCCTCACGACTTCCACAAACGAGCCAAATGGGTATACGCGTCACAATCCTATAAGCTCCTCGTTGAGCCACTAGACATAGCGGAATACTATCGCAGTGGTGATCATCGTAAAAAGGGTCACTATTTGAAACATGGGCGAGCGCGAAGGTATGAAATCTTCGATAAATGGTGGAGGGAACGCGACATATATGGGGAAAACGATAACAACAGTAAGAGTAGGAGTAAGTTTGCAAGTGTAACACAAGACTCATGTTTTTGGGCCAAAGTAGAAGAGGCTCAAAGTTGGGTGGAGAGTGCAAAGTGTGAGAGGGATCATCGGGTGCTCGCGGGTCTGTGGGCGGATATCGAGAAGTTTGAGCAATACGCGAGTGGTATCGTCGAGCGAAAAGAGGTTTCGATAGATGTTTTGGCTAAGAACTCGAGCTACATGCGTTTGTTGGAAGACTTAAGGGTCATAAGGTTGCAATTGCCGTATTTTTCTCCTCAAATTCCTGGTGTATTGGATAGGAAGGTTTTACCATAGATGTAAAATGTTTTACCACTAAACTTACACTACTAGGTAGGAGTAAAATGTGATGTGTTCATTGTATTATACGAATCATTTATCCGATTATTTTTACCTCATGTGTCCATATTTTTGGATTCTTTGATGTACGTGTAGTTAGGAGGGAGATAAACTCGGGACTAGGGGTATTCAGCGCACGGCTCGTTTGGAGCTTGTTCGAAAAAAGCCGAAAAAGCTCAGCTCGGTTTGTAAAGGTGCCGAGCCTGATCTAGGCCTGGCCCAACTCGTGAGCCGGCTCAAATTATTTTGTTTAATATATTAGTTTTAATTTTATTTTAAATGTATTAAAACTGAATACACATGAGAGGTTGAAGGGGTTAAATTTTAAGTTTAATTAATTAATAGCATATAAAAATATTGAAATAAAAAACCCGAAAATAAGGTGATCCCCAAGTACCAAGAAGATGAAGTCTGTCCGATTTGCCGTAAGGCATGCTTGGACAAATACGGGTAACACGCGGTTCACTGTAAGGAGTTGTCTGGTTTCAAATATAGGCATAACTGGGCCCGGGACGTTCTTTGGGACATTTTAAAAAGGGTTGTGATATCAGCCAAGAAGGAGGCTTCTGTGAATTTCCTCTCGGACCTCGTAGAAGGTAGATCCACCCTACGTCCAGCAGACCTGCTTGTCTTTGGGTGGGCCGGGGGGAAACACGCTTGTGTTGACCTAACAGACGTATCTCCACTGGTTGGTTTGAGAGATAGTGGTTTTGTAACAGGGCAAGCGGTGCGGAAAACAGAGGCGAAGAAAGTTGAGAAGCATGCGAAAGTTTGTGAGGAGAACCAACACGTTTTTCTACCCCTGGTATTTGATACATTTGGCTCCTTGGCACAGGAAGCCATTTGTTTCCTGACCAGAGTCCAACGAGTTATTCATAGCAGTGTCTCGACTTTGGTAGGGCATGGGTTCGTTTTTAGTAGGTTAGGGTTTGTCGTCCAGAAAGGGGTGGCGGCGCAACTTGTTGCCCGCCTGCCCGCTATCTTGATGTAATTTTTCACGATTATGTGTTAAAACAAATCAACCAATATAATGTTGAATTTAATTTCATACATGTAATATTTTTAATATGTCTTATGATGTTTAAAATATGAGGAAAAAAATAATGCATATGTGTATGTTAACTTTTTTATGTTATTACTATTTGTAAAATAAACAAAAAAGAAAATTAACGACCTGACTTGAACTTTTTATTAAACGAGCTTCAGCTTGATAAAATAAATGATCGAAGCCAAGCTGGCTTGTTTAAGCTTGAGCTCGAGCCCAACTTGGCTCATGTCTATTTGGGATCTTGAACTAGGGGTGTGCAAAGATATGTGTTGTTTGGAAAAGATTCGGTTCAAACTTAAGTACAAGCCGCGTAATTAAGCCTATTTTTTCATCAAGACAATTTGGAGCATCGTACTAATTTTTTTTTAATGATTAATATCTTGTAGTGTCTTGTAAGACCAACATTTCCACTTATAAAACCAAAACGAACAACCAAGACATAGTGCATCTTTTATTTTTGGATTCTGTCATGTATGTGTCTAATTGATGGTTCACGAATGGTTGGTCAAATGCACTTGACTAGGTGAGAGATGAATTTTGTGTAATGATATAAAACCAAGGTATTAATAAAGAATCATGGATTGAACACACAACCTCAAATATAAACTCAAACACGAAAATTACCCAGACGAACATATTGAGAAGAGACACAAGAACATGACCATGACTAATTGACTATGATGGTGTAAAGTGACCAACTATTGCGATTAATTTTGAAGAAACCAATATATAAAATTATAAATGCAGTTCTAGGGGTGTAAACGAGCCGAGCCGAGCCCGAGCCTGACTGGGCTCGGCTCGGGCTCGTTAAGGTTTTGTTAAGCTCGAGCTCGAGCTCGGCTCGGTTCGAGCCTACAATCTTGAGCTCGAGCTCGGCTCGCTAGCAAAATCCAAAGCTCGAGCTCGGCTCGGCTCGGCTCGAGGTGATTTGAGAATCTCAAACGAGCTCAAAAGCTCGGCTCGAGCTCGCAAAAGCTCGGCTATAACTTAGGCTCGCGAGCCCAATCGTTAAAGCTATAACTTAGGCTCGGCTGTAACTTAGGCTCGGGCTCGGGTTCGGGCTCTAGCTCGTTAAGGCTCGATTAGGCTCGCGAGCCCAATCGAGCTTTGTATCTAGGGCTCGAGCTCGGGCTCGATAACTAAACGAGCCATATTTTAGGCTCGGGCTCGGGCTCGGGCTCGTTAAGGCTCGGCTCGTTCGAGCTTTTTACCGAGCCGATCCCGAGCCGATCCCGAGCCGCTACGTGTCATTTACACCCCTATGCAGTTCTAACAGATAGACCCTCCAAGTTTCAAGATATTACAGCACCACTCCATGAGCTTCCACAACTTTGACTCAAAGCTTCGACTACTACATAACTTTACTACTTTAGTCCCTTAGCTTCTGGACAAACACCATTTTAACCCTCGCACACAAATCAGCCAAATTTGGGATTGAGTTTAGAAACAACTTAATGACTTGTTGGCTTTTCTAAAAAGCAAATAAGTCAATAAGTTGTTTGGTTTTGTTAAAAGCGATTTTTGTTTTGGCTTTTTGTTACGAATTAAAAAGTTTTTTTTTTTTTTAAAAAAAAAAGCCACAAAAACCTGGCTATTGAAACTGATTTTGATTTTTTGAATATCAAATTAACAAACTACCTATATTTTACTCTTTTTTTTATTTTATATGAAAAAAAGCTAAAACAAACACTTTTTAAAAAAATGTTTATTGACTTTTGTCACCACAAAAGTTAATCAAAACACTTTTTTTTTAAACTACTTTTACAAAAGTCATAAGTTAATAAACACTTTTTGAGACCGAAAATTAATCCTTTTTACTCGTTTTGAGACCCAATAAACGCTTTCCTAAACACCCTCTTATACAAACTGTATTCTTTCAACAGAAAATCTAACAGCATGGTACATTTATATACCAGTTTGGAAATGACATGGTTCAAACTTAACTGCGAGTTGCTTGATTTAAGCCTAATTTATCATCAAGAGAAATGTCGTTTAACTAAATTCAGGCAAAAATCTTTTGGATAATCGCACCACAAACCATTTTTCTTTCTTGTTTTTTTTTTTTTCATTTTAATTTGTTATGATTAATATCTTGTAGGACCAACAATGTTCGTTTCCCACTTGTAAAACAAGTGAACAAGTAAAGACAAATTGACACATTACTATATTATTCTTAGCCCCCCTTAAAATTTAAATTTTAAGAGAATCCCACAAAAACTCACTCCATCCCAACCCCTATCCCCATACCTCATTTATAAAATTTTCAAAAAAACTTATGTTGAGCCCCCATATATGGGGTCTTCCATACTCCCTCCCCCCCCCCCCCCCCCCCCCCAACTCATTTAATAACAATAATAAAATAATACAAATCGAAGGTGGAGTGATTTGATGTTGGTTGTAAAGAAAGAAAATAATAAAAAAAAAAACTTATATGAGATATGAATGGGAAATGGGATGTGAGATACTTTGAAAAAATGAGAGGCAAATTTAGAAAACTACGATTTTTCCTTAAATTATATGGTTGGGGATGGGGGGCGGGCGGTGAATGCTCTAATGCATAAGGTATAACCCTAAAATGAGGGTAAATTAGTCTTTTAAACACTTTTACACTTTAATACTCTTATCTTAGTTACACTACTCCCTAAACTTTACTAAATCTTTGTTTATTTAAATAATAATTACATAGAATGTTCATTTCCTCATTCCATAATGTGCACCACGTATGCCAATGTTAATTTCCTATATTACGTAAATTACTTGCCATTGCCCAACACATCTAAGGAGTGATCATAAGGAGGAGGTTTTGTGTGGAATCCAGTTGTAGCCCCTTATACTACTAGTGGTGGCGACATAGAGGTGTTGATTCCTAAGGACGTATGTAGTTCAACCATGCTTTTTCTTAAAATGACAATTGAATTTACATACTTTTAGTTAGACCTACTTATCTTATTGTATTTTATTATCTGCAAAGTATTGAAGAAAATCCTACATGTTAGAGCTTTTGAGTATAGCCTCAAAAACTTCTGAAGATGTCGTTTTGTACCGTGCACTTCTAAACATGTATCACAGGTCTGTAATATGATTAGGACATCACACTTTAATTTACTAAAGTTGCCATTGATTTAATTGTTAGTTTTAGGATTTAATTGACAACTGGTTCCAGCAAGAACCATTTAACTCAATTCCGAACCGAACCGGTTGGTTTTTATACGGTCCGATTTTGGTTCTTATATTTATCACTAAACGGTTTCAGTTCGGGTTGATTCGGTCCGATTCTGACCCCTAGAGGCAATTAATCCGATTAGCTTTTTTTTTGAAAGACCAATAAAGTCGTCGCGGGCTCCCGTGGGAATCCCTTTATGACGAATTTAGGATATCCACGGGGTACCCAGTCCTCAGGTCCGCCAATCCAAGGAAAATTCGATCACTCACCCGTTCAAAGGCATGACAGTGAATAATCGAAAAAACCTGGTATTTTTCAATGTTCGAACTTGTGATCATTAGGTCCCAAATCAACTATAATCAGGCCTCCATACCACTCCACCAAAAAAAGAAGATGGGTGATAGTTAATCGGATTAGCTAATCGTGTTTTTCTCACGCACACTCAATTGATGATTTAATAGAACGAGCGTCGGCATAAAACAATCATTGTATGGCATAATGAAAAACCTTTAGAAAAACGACCATTTTTTAAATTTATTTCTTATATGATGATGGTACTCATCGTCACCCTTTCCGTCATCATATACGTCATTAAAATCTTTCTTTCAAACCTTCAAGGATTAAATAATAAATAATGTGGAACCTACTATTATTATTGTTTATTAAAAAAAAAAAAAACCATAAATAAGTCTTGACATACCAAGAGCATTGGATATCTTCAATGTCCTTAACGAACCGTCCATCCAAAACAAACGGACCAAGCAAAAAGGAAATCATGTATTGGAGGAGTTGGCCAAAGGTTGATCCGTCCGCTCAAGGAAATCATGGTACTTTAATATTAAATAAAAAAATGTTTTTTTTGTTTGTGAGGTATAAATTAAATAAAACAAAAAGCAGGTAACAAGGTGAGAAGTGAAAGGTGATTTTTTTTTTTTTTGTTATTAACAAGTTAAAAAAATTGTATAATTACTTTAGAATTTTTAGAGTAATAACTCTAACTACTCTATTAGAGTAATTACAAAAAAAAGTTTCCAAAACTAAAAAAAAAGAATGAAAAAAATCACTCATTTACTTCTCACGTTAAGACTCATGGTTAAAAGTCATTTTTTACAATAATCTTTCCTGTTATTTTTGCTGAACTTCTCAGCTAGATTATTAAAATTCATAACGTCCAAACAAAACTCCACTGAAGCAACATAGAGAAAAATGTTTGCGTCTGTGATATCGTAACACTACTCTTATAAATTTCATTTCACAATCGTAAAAAAATAAAACATTTTCCAACCATTAAAAGTGGATCATGTAATTATGTAATGGGGAAAGTGAATATGGGGCTGTTACACATATAAGCTTAGATGCGAAACCCTCAAAACTACGTCGTTTTACAACGTTTTGATTAACAACAATAAATTTTAAATTAAAACATCCCATTTTACCTCCTTTTTCTCCGTGATTATGAAGTTCAACAAATTCATATTTCGAAAAACATACAGGAAGTAGCTTTAATCAAACATATCTTTAAACCCAAAAATAAAAAAGAAAAGAAAAAAAAGGAAAAAGAACATAGAAAATTATGAGTAAGAATCAAATCAATTTAAATCACATCAAAGGGGAAACAAAAAGGTAGAAGATCAGACCATTAGTTACCTAAATCGAAAATTAAATCTAAAAAATAAACTAAAATTGTCTTTGGATTTAAATAATTGTGTGGAAACTTGATACTTGAAAATTACAATTGTTTTCGTTTATTTTAATTTTGATTTAACTCTTAGTTTTAAATTTTGCTTAAAATCCATTAATTTATAGGTTCGATGAACATGTAATTGATTAAATCAACTTTCGTATGTTCTCATAACAGGGATTTGCGAAATTGCATCGTCATTGTGTTGAAAATATAAAGGCCCACAGATTATAATTCAATTACTAATTGTATTGGGCTTAAGGAGTCCAATGTATTTTTCGTTTGTTATTGGGCTTATGATCTGAGGCCCATTGGCTTTTTGGCCTGGGTCATATATGGTCCAAAGAGTTAACGAGTATTTATTATTATTACGTAAAGTTGTGTTTCTTGACACAGATTAATGAGCTGGCATGTTTTAGATCGTTGGATTGCTTTCATCCTGACCGTACAATCTCTGATAGCTGGAAGGTTCGAGAGCTCAGTATAAAAAGAATAGTACGACTGAATTATTATTCAGTCGTTCACTTTTCTTATTTTTCTCTCTGATAGTTTTAGGGTTTGTTCATCTTGTAAGTTTGTTTCAGTCTTATTGTTTGTATTATTCTTTCATATGATCTGCTGATTCTATTAATCAGCAGATCCTCTTGTATTGTACTTCTTATTGATGATCTCAGTGTTTTACTGAGATCTTTGGGTATTGGGGGGTACTTCTTTTGGTTTGGGTTAAATAAGAGTTTTGTCACCGTTTTCTGTCGCCTACATCTGTTGTTGTGGTTATGAGTTTATGTTGGCTCTAGTATTGTTGTTTCATCTTAGTTGTTTCTGTTGTTCAAACCCTAAAACTTTACATGGTATCAGAGCCTAAGGCTCTTGATTCTGGTCTTGTTTAAAGTCTTCCGCTGTAGTTTTTTGGTTTCTTGTTTTATGGTCTTGATCAAGGATCTGATCTGAATTATAGATCTTGTCCTTGTGGTTCTTTTGATAGTAGATCTGGTCTTGATCAATAGATCTGGTCTATTATCTCCTTGTATGTTGTTTGGGTATTTGATCAGGCTGTTGAGGTCAACATCTGTTGGCTAAGGAGCTGCTGTTCTTGGATTGGAGTGGATTGTTATAGCTACAATTGCTCCCATAATCTAACACCCTAAGTGAAGGTGTTGGTTGTGGGAATTGGCGAAACCCTAACTTGGGTTCCAACCCTCTGTGAGATCGTTCTTACTCTGTTCTTTTATTTTGTTGTGTCTAGGGCAACTGACCGGGTTAGGTGGACCGGTATTGTGCCAACAATTTGGTGTCCTGTTTGGTTATTGGTCTTGTTTGGTGTCCTGTTTGGTTATTTGTCTTGTTTTTTTGAATTTGGTTATACGTATATATAGATAATAAAGATCTCCTGTGTTAAGATCTGGGTGGGCACCTATGAGTGATGAACCCACTATCTGACCCCTGACACAGCTTCGATCTCTTAGGAATCATTCTTGTTGATATTCTGGTTAGCTATCTGCTAATCTGTTTGTGTGGTTGTTTGGTCTTGTTACTTGTTGATCTGTTTGTGTGTTGCTTGGTTACTTTTTTGTTGTAAGTCATGGGAGATGTTGTTAATCCTGGTGGGGGTCTTAATCAGGCCCCTACTGAGGGTACCTTGGTGAGTAAATTGGACATAAGTGATCCATTATATCTGCACCCTAGTGATACTTCAAGTCTGACCATTATCAGTATAAAATTAAAAGGTATAGAAAATTATTCTGTTTGGTCTAAATCTATGAAACTAGCCTTACAAGCTAAAAATAAGATAGGATTCATAGATGGAACATGTGTTAAATCTGCTGATAATGATGTTCTTGCTAGTCAATGGGATAGATGTAACTCTGTGGTTATCTCTTGGTTGATCAATTCTGTATGTGAAGAGTTATATTTAGGACAAGTGTTCTCTGATAATGCTAGGGATGTATGGCTTGATCTTAAAGATACTTATGATAGAATAGATGGGTGTGTTATGTTCAATTTGCATCAAAAAATCAATGGTATTACACAAAGTGGTAGTTCTGTTTCTGAGTATTATAACAAATTGAACACTATGTGGAAACAATTTGATTCTATTGTTCAGTTACCTGTCTGTACATGTCAAGCTGCTAAAGACTTCAATGACTTTAACAGCTTGATTAAACTAATGCAGTTTCTAATGGGTCTTGATGATGTGTATCAGCCTGTTAGAACAACCTTGTTGACTAATGATCCATTACCTACAGTCAAAGGTGCCTTTGCTGTTATCTCTAGAGAGGAATCTCATAGAGTATCAAGTAGTGGATCAAAAGCTTCAACTGTTTCATTTGTTGCCAAAACAAATCAGTCTTCAGATAATAGGAGAAGGGCAACTAATAGTAATAATAACTTTAGAGGGCCTAATCCTAATCTGAAGTGTACTCACTGTAACATGCTTGGACACACCATAGATAGGTGTTATGAAATTGTTGGGTATCCCCCTGGGGTCAGAAAAAGACCCCCAAATCAGTTTAATAAACCTAACAACAATTTTGGTAATAATAGTAGTAGTAACCCTAGAAATGGTGTGTCCAACAATAGTAATACTTGTGCAAATACTGTGTCTAGTTCTGGGTCTCCTTTTACTCCTGAGCAGATTTCTAAGCTGATGAGCCTGCTTAGTGAAAAGCCTGGAAGTGATCCACAGCCTTCCAATGCTAATGTAGGAGGTGAGTCAGTTATTGTAAATGGTTTTTCCAGTATGACTGTTTTGTCTAAATTGTCTAAAGTCTTTGAGAACTTTTCTAATTGTTCTACTATGCTTAAGTATGCTTTGTTTCTTAGTTGGATTATGGATTCTGGTGCCAATCAGCATATGGTTGGCAATGATAAGCATATGATTAATTGTGTTGATGTATCTAAGTATAACATGGAAGTAAAACACCCTAATGGTACTAATGCCAAAGTAACTAAAATTGGTGATATAGTCTTAGCTGATGGTGTTGTGTTGACTGATGTCTTTTATATTCCTGATTACTGTGTTAATTTAGTCTCTGTGCATAAACTAGCTAAAGACAACAAACTTGATGTTCTCTTTAATGAACATTCCTGCTCTGTCCAGGATTCCAATTCAAGGAAAATCCTGGTGACTGGTAGGCAGCAGGATGGTTTGTACTTTGTTGGTGACAATGTGAGTTTTAATAGTATTAGTTTTAATAGTATGTCTGAGCATAGCCTTTGGCATAGTAGACTTGGACATCCATCCAGTCAAGTCTTAGCAGTGTTAAAAAATGAGTTAAACATTGGTCTTTCTGAAACTGAACCCTGTGAAACATGTCATAAAGCTAAGCAAGTCAGGGTACCATTCCCATTAAGTGATCATAAGTCTAAAGTGATAGGAGATTTAATACACTTAGATGTTTGGGGTCCTTACAAAGTAACAAGTTGGGAAGGGTACAAATATTTTTTAACAATTGTAGATGACTATTCTAGGTCTGTATGGGTTTATATGTTAAGAAATAAAGGAGAAGTCTTTGAAAATATTGTCAGTTTTTGTGAGATGATTAAAACTCAGTTTTCTAAAACTGTTAAGGTTTTAAGAAGTGATAATGGAACAGAATTTGTTAACAAACAAATGTCTATGTTTTGTATTAAAAATGGTATGTTACATCAAACCTCTTGTGCTTATACTCCACAACAGAATGGAGTTGTGGAGAGGAAGCACAGACACTTGTTAAACACTGCTAGGGCTTTACTATTCCAAAGTAATGCTCCTCTTAGATACTGGTCTGAATGTGTTCTTACTGCTGGGTATTTGATTAACAGGATTCCTTCTTCTGTGTTGTCTGGTAAGAGTCCCTATGAGTTAGTCCATGGGTTCCCCCCCGTCCTGAGTCATTTGAGGAATTTTGGTTGTCTATGCTTTGAAACTGTTTTAAATGAACCAGATAAGTTGTGTAGTAGGTCTGAAAAATGTGTTATGATTGGTTATTCTTTTCTAAAAAAGGGATATAAACTTTTAAGTCTTGAAACAAAAAAGGTAATGTTTTCAAGGGATGTAAAGTTCTATGAAAACATTTATCCATTTAAAACTGAGTTTAAGGAGTCTGTTTTTAAAAACTTAAATCACATTAATTTTTTTGATATGTTTGAAACTGGAATTTCTCAAAGTGATAAAGGTAGTTCAAGTCCTCCCGATGATGAAGGGGGAACTGATAGTGCTCATGAACACTCTCCTGAGGAGTTGATAGACTCATCTCCCAGGGCTGCTAGTGAGGTAGGTTCTGACCATGACCAGCCACCTAGTAGTACAGTAGGTAGAGAGTCTGGTCCTTCCAGGATTGAGGGTTCAAATGATGAGTTAAATACCCCTGAGGGAGATAGAGTTACTTCTGTAAGACAGTCTACTAGGGAGTCTATGTTACCTAGAAGGTTTGAGGATTATGTGATAGAGGGTAAGGTCAAGTATGGTGTTGAAAAGGTTGTTAGCTATGCTAACTTGTCTGTTGAAAATAAGTTTTTTGTATGTAATGTTAATAAGATGGTTGAACCAACATCTTACTATCAGGCCTCTAAGGATCCTAAGTGGATAGAGGCTATGAATAGTGAGATGGAAGCCCTATACAGGAATAATACCTGGATCATTACTGACTTACCCCCTAATAGGAAAGCTATTGGGTGTAAGTGGGTATATAAGGTCAAATATAGGGCTGATGGTCAAATAGATAGGTATAAAGCTAGACTTGTTGCAAAAGGATATAACCAAAGAGAGGGTTTGGATTTTGGAGAAACCTTCTCTCCTGTGGTAAAGATGGTTACTGTTAGAAGTGTTATTAGTCTTGCTGTTTATAATAATTGGGTGTTGTATCAACTTGATATTAACAATGCTTTTTTGTATGGTTCAATTACTGAAGATGTATATATGCATCTTCCAGAAGGTTACTCTTCTGGACATGAGTCTAAGGTTTGTAAATTAGTTAAGTCCTTATATGGTTTGAAACAAGCTCCACGAAAGTGGAATGAGAAGCTTGTTGAAGTTTTGAAAAATATAGGCTTTGTTCAAAGCATTTGTGATTATTCAATGTTTGTTAAGTCTGATAAAGGTATTTTTGTTGTGTTGTTGGTATATGTGGATGATATTGTCATCACTGGAAATAGTATTCAAGAAATTAATAGTGTAAAAACATTATTAAAAGAAAATTTCCAAATTAAAGATTTAGGGAAACTTAAATATTTCCTAGGTATTGAAGTTTTATACTCTGAAAAAGGAATTTGTTTAAACCAAAGGAAATATTGTTTAGATTTACTTGGTGAGTTTGGATATCTTGGATGTAAACCAGTTAGTGTTCCTATTGAGCAAAACTATAACTTAGCTATTAAAAGTAGCAAAGATGAGGATTATATCGAAGATGTAACTGGTTTTCAAAAGTTAATAGGTAAGTTAATATACTTGTCTTTGACCCGTCCAGACATTAGTTATGCAGTACAGTTTCTAAGTCAGTTTATGCACAAACCAACTCAGAAAGTACTGCATATAGCTTTAAGATTGCTTCGTTATTTGAAGCAATCACCTGGAATGGGAATTCTCTTTGAGAAAGGTGATAGTTTGACCCTTTCAGCATATTCTGATGCTGATTGGGCTAAGTGTGTTATTACCCGAAGGTCTGTTACAGGTTATTGTGTTTTTGTGGGTAATTGTTTAGTTTCATGGAAGAGCAAGAAGCAAACCACCATTGCTCGGTCCTCAGCAGAAGCTGAGTACAGAGCGATGTGTACTGCATCTTGTGAATTGATTTGGATATCAAATTTACTAAAAGAATTGGGTATTCAATCTAAGCTTCCTCTAAATTTGTATTGTGATAGTAAGGCAGCAATATCTATTGCTGAAAATCCAGTCTTTCATGATAAGACTAAACATTTTGAGCTTGACTTACATTTCCTTAGGGAAAAAATAAGTTCAGGTTTGATTAAGGTTATCAAGGTAAAGTCTGATCAGCAAACAGCTGATATTTTTACAAAGGGGCTTTTGAGCAATCAACACGAAGTGTTGTGCAAAAAGCTTGGGTTGGTGAACATGTTTAGTAATTGAATTAAGAGGGGGTGTTGAAAATATAAAGGCCCACAGATTATAATTCAATTACTAATTGTATTGGGCTTAAGGAGTCCAATGTATTTTTCGTTTGTTATTGGGCTTATGATCTGAGGCCCATTGGCTTTTTGGCCTGGGTCATATATGGTCCAAAGAGTTAACGAGTATTTATTATTATTACGTAAAGTTGTGTTTCTTGACACAGATTAATGAGCTGGCATGTTTTAGATCGTTGGATTGCTTTCATCCTGACCGTACAATCTCTGATAGCTGGAAGGTTCGAGAGCTCAGTATAAAAAGAATAGTACGACTGAATTATTATTCAGTCGTTCACTTTTCTTATTTTTCTCTCTGATAGTTTTAGGGTTTGTTCATCTTGTAAGTTTGTTTCAGTCTTATTGTTTGTATTATTCTTTCATATGATCTGCTGATTCTATTAATCAGCAGATCCTCTTGTATTGTACTTCTTATTGATGATCTCAGTGTTTTACTGAGATCTTTGGGTATTGGGGGGTACTTCTTTTGGTTTGGGTTAAATAAGAGTTTTGTCACCGTTTTCTGTCGCCTACATCTGTTGTTGTGGTTATGAGTTTATGTTGGCTCTAGTATTGTTGTTTCATCTTAGTTGTTTCTGTTGTTCAAACCCTAAAACTTTACACATTGATATGTGGCAGTGAAAAAAGAAGATAGAAAATGGTATGTTTTAGTTTAATATTTTAGGGTTGTTAATCAAAACGACGTAGTTTTGAAGGTTTCACATCTAAGCTTAGGTGTATAACAGCCCTATATTCACTTTTCCCTTATGTAATTGTCTATATTTATCTATTTCACTACATTCTATTAACACTACATACACGTGTTTATTGAGTTATGAACGTAGCATGAAGATAAAGAAGGATCCAACATAGCAACACACGTAGTCTATTGGTGAAATTATAAGACAGTCCGTTTACTATTCATTGAGTTGTATTATTAATAGACTGGTGAAATTAATAAAACGCCGGTTTACTATTCATCGAGTTGTATTATTAATATATAGAAACATTGTTATCACAATGAATTGTAATTTTGACTTTTTACACACATTAACAACCGCTCACAATTAATAAGTATTCTTAAAAGTCTTGGTAATCAGAAAACAAAATTTAGAATACACTGATATTGTAAGCTCTCATGTTATTGAATATTGAGGACAAATTATATCCCCTTAGGCCTTTACTACTTGTTGTAGTGTGGCTATTATTTTGTTAGCTATTGTTGTCTGACTTTGTTTTTAGTGAAATGGAAATCTTCATAATCTTATTATCTTTGAAAACTCGTAAACATCTTTGACTATCCACTATGATCATTTGACTATTTTGTCACTTGTTCTAGATACGTGTTTATTACGACTATTCACAACTTAGACTTGGACCTTAGATTTTGTTGTGTATAAATGGATATCTTTAGTTGTTACTTACTTATACTGAACATGAAATACTTTACTTCGAATATACTTTAAAGATTCGGATTCTAAACCTATGAACTTCGAATTTTATTTTATTAGATCATATTGTATTATAATATTGCCAACCATATTCTCTCTTATTAATATCGTGCCGTTTATCTTATCATCACTAAGTAACATGCCCAGTCTTGTTTTTTTTTACACATGTTGTGTTATCAAAGTTTTTTTATGGGGCGTTAAGAGCAGTGTTTTGAAACCCAGACTGGGAACCCGGACCTGGACGGTCCGACTTAGGGTATTTGACCGGATGTACAATGAACTAGGAAACCGGTTTTATATGTACAATGTATCGGACAAGTTATATATATTAAATTTACCTTATTATTTTGATAATATTTACAGCATTATCTGGTTCTTACATCCGGTCGGACCAGTAGACCGGTAAGAAGACCAGTTTGACTTCCGGTTCAATTATGAAAATATTAGTTAAAGCTATGAGTGTAAATTTTGAATGTGAGAAGATGCATAGAAAACACATTAAAGATGGTGGCCTGGGGATAGCTCGTCTCGAGTTAAATAACAATGCGTTGTTAGCTAAATGGCTTTGGAGGTTTCTTAACGATCATCATGCCATATGGAGAAGAGTAGTTGTTTCTATTCATGGTTCAACTCATAGTTGGGGTATTGCGCCGGTAAATAATGCCATTCCGGGTGTTTGGGAAAACTGTGTTACCTTTTGGAATAAATATAAGGTTGAGGGGGTCGGTCTTAATGGAGTTATTCATGGGATAGTCGGGAATGGGTGTCAAATAAGGTTTTGGTTGGATACGTGGTTGGGTTCTAATCCGTTAAAAGACACTTTTCCTTCTCTTTTTGCGCTCGAAAAGAATAAAAGAATTGTGCTTGCTGGCCGGTTAAAGACTACAGGCACCGCTCGTGTTTTATGTTGGGAGTGGTCTCGGGCTCCGTTTAATCCAGTGGAGGTGTATGATAAACAAAGGTTAGAGTGGCAAATACAATTGGATATGTTGGAGGATAGACCATACAGTTGGGGTTGGTTCGAAGGTAACGATGATGGCTTTATGGTTTCTTTGGTAAAGCGGTGGATGAGAGGATTGAGTAATAGTGCAGCTAATTTCGGGGTCAAGTGGAGTAAATGGGTGCCAAATAAGTGTAATATCTTCATGTGTCGCGCATATTTAGATCGTCTTCCTACTAAGACGACTTTGATAAGAAGAAACATTCATATTGATAACCATATTTGTGCTTGGTGTGAGAGCAATGAAGAAACAATAGAACATATTCTTACAGTTTGTGTTATCTCGATGGGAATTTGAAATGCGATTTCTACATGGTGCAAGATTCCAAGGCCGTTCGTTTTTCATGTGAAGGATTTGATGGATATGCATGATTATAGTGGAGTGTCGGGGAATAAGAAAGTGCTTCTACATGGGATTATTATTATTGCATGCCGGAGGTTATGGAGAGCCAGGAACGACAAGGTGTTTTCTAGTAAGGTTCCTAATGTGGTGGACATGGTTGCGGATATCAAGACATTGGGCTTTTTGTGGTATAAACATAGATTCAAACAAGGAGTAGTGGATTGGAATATGTGGTGTTTGTTTGATGTAATGTGATTGTTGTAATGTTTTATGTTTTTTGGTTTTCGGTTTGCTATCTGCATCTTGGTGATAGTATGTCGTTTATGGTTGGTCAATGAAAGTCAATTTAAAAAAAAAAAGCATGGGAGGCAAGACAAAGTAGGAGTAAAAGACTTCAATATCTATTTATTACGCTTACTTAGAAATCCCTATATTGTATTGTATTGTACCATATTTAATCAGTTTTATTCATATTCCATAGCATTTATTGCATTTGATTCCATTAAGATAGTACAACTCATTTTAGAATTTAGATTGATATGTTTTTTTTAAAGGAAAACTTCATTAACAAAACTCACTAGTCCTTAAAGCAAGGACTAAGCGAAAATACAAGATACATCAATCCAAAGAGAAATTACACCAAGTTTTTCAATCCTTAAATTTCCAACGAGATCTATTACGGATCCAGAAGTAAGCCATCGCTTTGATGTTCTCCACTAGCTGAACCGGATGCCTCTTCTTATCATTAAAAACTCGTTCGTTTCTTTCGTTCCATATCATCCAAACGGTCGTGTACGTGATACCACGGAGGATGTGCCTCGATTCTTTAGACACGGCTTGAGACTCCGGCATTTGCAACAAGTCCGGGATGTCGAACAAAAAAGAATAACTTATCTTGCACCAATTTTCGATTCGAAACCACACCTCATTCGAGTAGCGACACCCGGTAAATAAATGCGAAGTAGTTTCCATACCCTCCTGACAAAATCTGCAATCGGTTTGTTGTATAGGAACTCCCCGTTTGATGAGTTCAGCCGTAGTAGGAATGCGGTTCCGAGCAATCCTCCAGGCTAGAATTTTGCACTTCAACGGGACCCATCCTCTCCATTTAATCCCAAGATTGCCGTCTCCCGCATAAGTGCTGGCCAGAAGTCTCTTGGCCGAAGAAACTGTGAATTGCCCGTCCTTTTCTTCGGTCCATTTCCAACAATCGTTACCTCCTTGCCAGTCTAAATTATAGATGTGTTGAAGAAGTTCAAATAGTTCATTTATCTGCTCTTGGGTTTGCGGCTCTGATCTCCAATCCCACTTTAGCTGTTTGTTTCCATCTACACATTCAAGCTGATCACAGACTTTGCACCATTTGTTCTTCTCAAGCCAAAAAAGATTAGGGAACAAGACACGAAGAGGGACATCAAGAAGCCACGTATCACCCCAAAAATTGATATATCTACCATCACCCAGAGTCCCAACAAAAAAGGAATTAAGCGACCTACCGTTAGGAAGATGATTCTCGCCGATTTTAACAATGGATTTCCAGCAACCACTCGATGAAGCATTACACGGCAATAAAGACCATGGTCTACTTGATCCATGACACCCCACGATAATCTTCTTCCAAAGGCTACTACCCTCCTTTTTGAACCTCCATGTCCATTTTAACAACAAAGCTTTATTCACCTCTTCAATCTTGGAGATACCTAGACCACCGTTGCTTTTAGGAGTCGTAACAACATCCCAAGCAACCCACGAGATTTTATTCTCAATACCAGGACCGGCCCAGAGAAACCGTCTCATAATCTGCTCATTTGATTTATCCCTAAATTTATCCTAAAATGTAGAAAAAAGCCCTCCTTAAATATATAATCGCAATGCGAAACCTTACAATTGCAACCAATGTTCTCTTACTTTAGTCCAGAGTATAGTCCTAAGTTGTTTGTCATGTTAAGCGTAACTTTTTTTTTTACCTATTCGTGTTGTTTATCGCATATTTTGTCCAATTAATCCATAAAAACCTTATTCAAATAGATTAGAAAAAAACTTTAAAACCTGAGACTTGTGAATTGAATTATACAAGCTAGAAGAGAAATTAACATGTCATGAATCAAGTGAAGGTTTTATTTGAGTTATAAAATGATTTTCATTGTGTTTAAATATAATAGAAATTAAATAGAAATTTTTGGTTTTGAGTATAAAAAGAATCCTAGGATTCAGTTTTGAGACAAGGAAAAAATGTATAAAAGAGAGATACTAGAGATTTTTTTTTTTTTTTTTTTTTTTTTTTTTTTTTTTTTTTATAAAAAAAGTTTTATAAAATATGGAGATGAGTACTCTCTAATTCTTTCACTGTCACCATCACCATCACCGTCTTTTATTTTTCCACATGAATCGAAAACATTGTAACCCAATGTAACCACGAGTGCGTGAGCCATCTCCAGTACTGTTCTGATTGTTGTGTCCTGAGAGACAAACGCATTCGTCTTAGAGGAGGCGTGAAATCTGTTTCAAGGGAAGCGTGTCAAACACGAGCCTCAACCAAAATCGTCAAGCTTTTTAGTATGTTTATTGATGCAGTCAAGAAGTAAAGTTGAAGACTCAACATGGCGTACACACAAATCAAGGATACTACAAGAATGCTGGTTGAAGGACCCATAGAAGACTCGGTTGAATCAAGCTCGGTATATATATAAAGTTATGGTTAGTATCCTACTTCTAAGTGTGTACCTGTTGAAATTTGAGGAGGTGCAATAATCATAGAATATATTTAAAGCCGGTAAGGTTGTGGGTGTTACGGGAGTACTCCCCCATTCCCCCATCTCTAACATCCTTCGCTTCAGTGTCACGTCATGCTCTCGCTTTTTTTCCCTATTTTTTCTATCTAGGGGTGTACTCCCCCCTCCCCTCCTCCCTTCAACAATCAAGAAGGGAAAAAACACAAAAGCTTTTGTACAATTGGTGAAGGTGTGCCGTTGACACCGATTTGGGGGCGGTGTTCCCGACCTCCACAACGGACCCTGATTAAGATGACTAATTCAGCTCAATTTTCTTTGGGGTCTATATGGAGTCGATGTTGTGTCTCGTTCTACACCTCCTAAGAGTACAACTTTTCATGGCTAGACTCTTGTGGTCCATTAACAAATAGAGAGTTAGGTATATTAAATGGCATTACAAAGATCCTCATGGGAAACTTCATGGCCCATTCCCTCTCACACAATTGAACAAATGGATTTCTTGTTTCATTTTGTTTTTTTTTTTTCATCATTATTTTTCATGTGTTTCTCACGTCTAATCTTATACTTAATTTTATGGGTTAGTCTTTCTAGATCGGTTTGTATTTCTAGTTTCTTACTGGTTTTTTGTTAATAAATTCAGGGTCGTCGGCTTAAATGAAAGGGAAATAAAGCAAGGGCGTAGGGCCTCAAATTCTAAAAAAATAAATAACTTATATGTCTTTGGGTGGGCCGGGGGGAAACACGCTTGTATTGACCTAACATGTGTATCTCCCCTGGTTGGTTTGAGGGATCATGGTTTTGTAGTAGGGCAAGCGGTACGGAAAGCAGAGGCGAAGAAAGTTGAGAAACATGCTAAAGCTTGTGAGGAGAACCAACACGTTTTCGTACCCCTGACATTTGATACCTTTGGCTCCCTGGCACCGGAAGCCATCCATTTCTTGACCAGAGTCCAACGGGTTATTCATAGCAATGTTTCGGCGCCACGAGGACATGGGTTCATTCTTAGTAGTTTAGGGTTTGCCATTCAGAAAGGATTGGCGGCGTAGCTTGTTGCCCGCCTGCCCGCTATCTTGATGTAATTTTTGACGGTTATGTGTTAATTCAAAGAATTGTAAGTTATTATTATTAAAAAAACACTTTTTAAGCTCGTTAAAAAAAATAAACTTATATGTACGTAATTTTCTCTCAGATTGTTGACACGGTCTATGATCTGCAAACATGCATACAGAAAGATAATATATACTAGCCTTCTCTTTTTAATCATGGTTTACAATATATGTCGGTGATCCGTCACTAATAATATCGATGGAATCTTACTCGACAAACAAATCTTATGGTTCATAACCTTTAACAAAACCTTAAAAACACATGGGCACGTACCTTAACTACAAAACCTCATTAAATGAACCATGATTTGAATGTAGCAAACTGCTGGCAGCTGAAAACGAAAGACCATGCATAACCAATCAATTAGCGACAGTATATTTATACACCTTCAACAACCTTCCTTCCACTACACTTATTACCAAAATAATTCGACTGTTCTTCTGTCACAAAACAGCTTTTAGCCTTTGACGAAAACATGCGAAAGCATGTTCGTCGTTTTATCTGTCTGGCCTAGTTTTGGAAACTGTAGACTCCCACATGGCCTTATCTGACAGAATGAATTTCACGACACTTTAGTGACGAAACTGATGAGCCGAAAGCAACCCCTTTAATGCAACTTTATCTACATTTGATGTTGTTTTCAAGGGAACAACACCAAACTATTTGCCACCTACTTCACTAGATTTCATTCGGTTCTTGATTTTTAGTTAAGGTTAATGGAGTGGGGGTGGGGGGTTGAAATTCCTAAAAGTTTGGGAAATTATAGTGACCAAAATGGTGGGGAATGTGGTTATTCGGTTTCGGGGTTTTTGGAGGAACATGAAGGGGGGGTTTTATCGGGTGAAGCGTTGATAGGGTTGAACCTTGGGAGACAGACGTGTTGTCAGGAAAAGGCTATGTCTTTACCTGTAAAGAGAGCTAGAGGTGCATACCACCAGAGTTCTCTTTTGCCACGGTGTCAAGTCGAAGGGTGTGACCTTGATCTTTCGTCGGCGAAAGATTATCATCGTAGGCATAGGATATGTGCCGATCATTCAAAGAGCCCGAAAGTTGTTGTTGCGGGGATGGAACGTCGGTTTTGTCAGCAATGTAGTAGGCAAGTTTTATTTATGCGTCTTTAAATAACCGTTATTGTTTATTAGAAAACTGCGACCGAAAAACAGTTGCAAATAGCAAAAGAGCTTTTCGGTCGCAGTGTTTTTTTGGTTACTTTTGAAAAGATGGCCCTATAGAATGAAGTCAAAACCATTTGATTCATGATCTTGAAGGTTGCATGATTTGTCCGAGTTTGACGATCGGAAGCGTAGCTGTCGAAGACGCCTCTCGGCACATAATGCTAGAAGACGTCGGCCACAGTCGGAGGACATGAGGCTTAGTTCAACACGTACGCTCTAAAACAAAACAAAACTATCTTTTTAAGGACTGCCAGCTAACTCACACACCTTTTAAATCTACTTCTAAATCACGGTTTTGAGAAAGGAACACCTTTACTTAAAAACCGGTTTTTAGAACTAGTTTTTGGGTCTTTTGTTACAATTTTGTTTTCAAACTATAAACAGATCGAAGAGGAGCACATATGGGTTTATTGAATGGTGGTTTGTCGGGCATTTCCTCGTCTATCCATGGGATCACTCCTAGAAGGATTAATCATGATGGTATGTTTCTTTGTTGAGATGATTATCTACTTAAAAATTTATTAATTGCATCTCTTTTTGGGTTCTAGGATTCATACACCATGTGACGTCACATTCTGGGGGTGTGACATCACATTCTGGGGTATGTGGCAGCCTCTTATTAGTGAGTGATGTGGACCAGGGTGTATGAATCCTAAATAAGGGGTGTATGAATCCAAAATACCTTCTTTTTAGATCACTAGAAGTTTAGAAAACCTAACAATATTGAGTTGTTGGGCCTTGGGTATGAGTTTACGGCCAGGCTAGTAGGTTGAATCGATGAATCTAAACATGACTTGTATGTTTATTCGTGTCAAAAAGACATCAACTTCTAACCCAACTGCCCAAGCATACTTAAAATGACTCGTTCAACCCATTAATTTCTCCAAATGAGCCAAGTAGGTTGTCATAGTGCAAGACGAGTGGGCAGTTGTATGTGGGTTGAAGATCTTATGAAATGTCTTTTTACATTTTTTATCTAATTTCAATACGAGTTGACAAGTCGAGCTGCTTAATTAAACGGGTTCAACATATCAACTAAAAGATGACCACTTTAATGGAACAGTCTAAACATGTTAATCTGAACATTATTATTATTTTTATTATTATTTTATTTACTTGTTTGTTTTGGGAATATGAAGGTTTAGAAGCAAATTCTAGCTCGATTAATGCAATGGAAGTTCACCATTCTTTCCCCCTCGAAGCAGCGAGTTCTTGGGGTTTTCGAAGTCGTGAAGAACCCTCATCCTTCGATCAATTCATAAACCGACATAACATTGGTTTGATGCAGCCCCGGGTGCCACTCGAGTTGCAAAGCACCCATAGCACTCAAATACCAAATGATAATTTCAACTGCTTTTGTTCTAATTAAGCGTCGTTGTTGGTGCATGACAAGCCTTTTTCTAGCGATGATTTTGGCCTTTGAGGCCGGGTGTTAGTTTAACGATCAATAATGTTTAATCGGCGGAGTAGCCGCGTATGTTTAAGATATGTGTATATGTGACAAGGGCTAGTAATTGTGTGATGTAGTGAATTGAATTAAACCACATGTTTAATTAACAAGTGAAAAAATGGTCTACATAGGAGGCTTGTCATTGACATATGGCACGTAAGTTTATGTTTATGTCATCTTGTTGGAAACTATAGAAAAATATATGTTGGTTATTTGTTAGCTCCTCAAATTCCTTAATATAAAGGAATTTAACTATCATTTTCAAAATGTGAAGGGATTTAAACAAAGTAAATAAAATATTGGACTACTCACCGTTGCCGCATCTATTGCCACCATAGTCGTTGCCCCAACGACCTTCGCTATACACAACACCATTGTTGCCCTTGGCCTTGCCACCGTTGGTAGTGTCACTGCAGTCGTCGATGATGATGATGGGTGTAGTAGCAAAAACTAGCAGGTAGAGGCACCAGGCGATGGCGATCAATAACTAATTATGGTGTTTGTCTTCTTGATTCATTACAAAATCAAATTCATTTGCAAAATCCAATTCATTTAAATCGAATTCCAATTCTTTTAACCAAAAAAAAAAAAAAAAAAACCCAATCAACACACCATTTAAGATTTTAGTTACCTAGTCAAGTAAATTGGGATCTATAAGTTTTAGTTAAGACATCTAAGCATCACATCCATTACACAGACAAATTTTAATTATTGGGGGAAAACACTATATGGATTTATAAAGAGGAAGGTGGGAGATGGTAAAAGGATTCGGTTTTGGATTGATCCGTGGCTTCTAAATGACCCGCTTAAAGTCATATGGCCAAATTTTTCAGGTTAGCTCGTGACAAAAGAGGTACTATTAGTGAGATTTTTGAGGTGGCGGTTGAAGGTTATGTGTGGGAAGGAAATTGGATTTGGGAATAAAGTAGTGATTTCGAGAAAGAGGAATGTAGTGACTTGTTGATCAGGTGGTGTTATCGAGAGGGTCGGATAGATGGGTGTGGACAGGGGATGACACTGGCTTGTCCTCTATTTAATCGGTTAAGGGTTTGATGATAAAGGATCAGATACCGAGATGTGAAAGGGAGATGAAGTGGGTGTCATTCAAATGCAACATTTTTGTTTGGTGAGCTGCATTGAATCGGGATTCCGACTACTATAGAATTAGCTAAGAGGAATGTTTTCGTGGGTTCAGAGCTTTATGGACTAGTGAATCAGAAGAGGAACTAGTAGACCACCTTTTCAATTCTTGTGGGGTGGCAACGATGGTGTGGATGAAGATTAGCTATGGTACAGGGTGGATCTGATTTTTCTTTGTTTTTTTTTCCTTTGAGGACACTTTGGGTCTATAGAAATCGTTAAAAGTGAGCAAGAAGAAGAACATCGTTTTCTGTGAGATTGTAAAGGTTACGTGTTGTGTTGTGTTGTGTTAGTGCATTTATATTTTCAAGCACAACGGGTAAAAGTTGGAGATCTTGTCACATATATAAAGTCCTTAGAGTTTTTATGGCTTAAGCATAGGTCCAGTTATAAAGTCTTCGTTGGAAAGATTAGTGTAATTATCCTATGTATATGAATATATGATATGGTGTTTTGGTTGGGGTAGTGCTCCCTACTTGGGGTGGTATTGCCGTTTTTTATTGAAATTCAAAGTTAGAAAAAGAAATAAAACTACTCAACTTAGAGCATTCGCAGTATGATCTTCATCTCTATAACTACACAAGAAATCACTATCTTTTCTCTCTCATTTTCAATGAAATATTTTTTTTAAAAACTTTTATCATTACAAAGTAGGGATTTTGAGAAAGAGGAATGTAATGGCTTGTTGGCTAAGGTGGTGTTATCGGGAGTAGGGATGAGCATACAAGGCCGAATACTGATCCCGTCCCGTCCCGTCCCACTCCCGATACCGTACCGAACCGATACCGAACCGAGGGGTTTTGGGATCGGTATCAGTACCCATATTTATGGATTTTCGGTTTCGGTACTATCAGTATCGGTACGGGATCGGTATGGTATCGATATTTTAAGGTAAAATACCGATACCGTACCGTATGTGTTCGGTATTGGTTTTTTGGACTTTACGGTATCGGTATTGTCGGGATCGGTATCGGTATCGGTTCGGTACCAATACCGTCCCGAGCTCATCCCTAATCGGGAGGGCCGAATAGATGGGCGTGGACAGGGGATGACACTGGCTTTTCCTCTGTTTAATCAGTTAAGGGTTTGATGAAGAAGGATCAGATACCGAGATGTGAAAGGGATGTGAAGTGAGTGTCGTTCAAATGCACCATTTTTGGTTGGTGAGTTGCATTGAACCGGGCTTCCAAATACTATAGAATTAGCTAAGAGGAATATTTTCGTAGGTTCAAAGCTTTATGGACTAGTGAATCAGAGGAGGAACCAGTAGACCACCTTTTAAATTCTTATGGGGTGGTGACAGTGGAGTGGATGAAGATTAGTTATTGGTACAGAGTGTATCTGAGTTTTCTTTTCTTTTCTTTTTTCCTTTGAGGACATTTTGGGTTTATAAGAATCGTTAAAAGTGAGCAAGAAGAAGAACACAGTTTTCCACGGGATTGTAAAGGTTACATGTTGTGTTGTGTTGGTGCATTTGGAAAAAAAAAAAAAAAGAATGGCAATATTTTCAAGCACAACGGGTAAAAGTTGGAGATCTTGTCACATATATAAAGTCCTTGGAGTTTTTATGGCTTAAGCATAGGTCCAATTATAAAAGTCTTTGTTGGAAGGATTAGTGTAATTATCCTATGTATATGAATATATGATATGCTATTTTGGTTAGGGTAGTGCTCCCTACTTAGGGCAGTATTGCCGTTTTTTTTTAATAAAATTTCAAAGTTAGAAAAAGAAGTAAAACTACTCAACTTAGAGCATTCGCTCTCCATCTCTATAATTACACAAGAAATCATTATCTTTTCTCTCTCATTTTCAATTAAATAATATTTTTTAAACTTTTATCGTTACAAAGTAGTGATTTTGAGAAAGGGAATGTAGTGACTTCTTGGCTGAGGTGGTGTTATCGGGAGGGCTGGATATATGGGTGTGGACGGGGGGATGACACTGGCTTTTCCTCTGTTTAATCAGTTAAGGGTTTGATGATGAAGGATTGGACACCGAGATGTGAAAGGGAAATGAAGTGAGCGTTGTTTAAATGCAACATTTTTGGTTGGTGAGCTGCATTGAACCGGGATTTCGAATACGATATAATTAGCTAAGAGGAATGCTTTCGTGGGTTCAGAGCTTTGTGGACTAGTGAATCAGAGGAGGAACCGATAGACCACCTTTTAAATTCTTGTGGGGTGGCGACGGTGGTGTGGATGAAGATTAGCTATTGGTAAGAGTGGATCCGATTTTTCTTTTTTGTTTTCCTTTGAGGATATTCCGGGTCTATAAAAATTAAAAATCGTTAAAAGTGAGCAAAAAGAAGAACATCGTTTTCCACGGGATTGTAAAGGTTACGTGTTGTGTTGGTGTATTTGAAAAAACAGGAATGGCAATATTTTCAAGCACAACGGGTAAAAGTTGGATATCTTGTCACTTATATAAAGTCCTTGGAGTTTTTATGGCTTAAGCATCGGTCGAGTTATAAAAGTCTTCGTTGGAAGGATTTGTATAATTATCCTATGTGTATGAATGAATATATGATATGCGTTTTTGGTTGCGGTAGGGCTCCCTACTTGGGCGGTATTGCTTGTTTTTTTAATGAAATTCAAAGTTAAAAAAAGAAATAAAACTACACAACCTAGAGCATTCGCAGCAGGATCTCCATCTCTATAATTACATAATAAATAACTATATCTTATCTCTCATTTTCAATTAAATAATATTTTTTAAAATTTTTTATCATTATATTTTATCTATCCTCCACTCACAAGTTCACAACCACTTTAAAAAAAAGTATTAAAAAATTATAGAGGTAAACAATCAAATATGAAATATAGAGATGAGCCCTCACCGTTGTGGTGGAGTAGCATGAGAAGTGATGGATAAGGCTTGGGACTAAGAGGTCTCAAGTTCGATTCTTAATCCCAACCGGGTTTTACCAATTTCTCACTGTCGTGCTTTTGAACGGGTGAGCGATTGGGCTTTCCCTGGTTCAAGAACCACATGTGGGATCTGGCTCCTAATGGAACTAAGATTCGTAGAAAAAACTCCCTTTAAAAGTCGGATATAATATTTTATGTTGACTGTTCTAAAAAATTGAAATATAGAAATGAATAATAATTTTTTGCCATTCACAAACACTTCTCAAAATACCCAGATTTCACTCACATAAATACTACAAAGAACTAGGGCTGGCAATGGGTAACCTGTTAAGACACGATAAGACCTGTTTGACTGAAAAGTACACTATTTGATTTTTTGACTTTTTTTAATACTTAGAATTAAGAGGCAAAAATCTTTCATTTCCCTTTTTTGGTACATAAAACATAAAACTGTGTTATAAACATGAGATATAAATGAGTTAAACGAGTCGTGTTCATATTTAGAACTTGATTGTTCGCGCGCGTCAGAGACCTGTTAACCTGTTAGGGACACGATTTGCCAGCCCTACAAAGAACCAACCAAACATGAGTCATACCCAATCATACACGTCTAAAGTTCGACTTATAGAAAACATTAATTTAGGGAAAATAACACCACCACAGTAGAAAAACTAACATCACCAACAAGAAATCGAAACCGAATCTTTTACTTCAAACATGAAAATAGAGAATGAATAATTCAATAAACAAACTAGTGATGATGGCCCTGTTGTCAACAATATCATATAATAAACAATTTTATAATAATAATAATAATAATAAACAAATAATAATAATAATATAAATAAAATAAACTAGAGAACGAAGACCAGTTGTTCTTGCTTTTCTTCGTCTTCTCTCTTCCTTATACTCTCTCTCCTCTTTCTCTCTCTAGACTTTCATCATCTTTTCATCGGCGTCAAACCCATCAACGACAGCAACATTAATCTCTATCTTCAATCGAAATAACAAGAAGTAAAACCCTAATCACAATCTGTAAGTTTTCCCCTCTTTTAACCCTAATTTATTAATAATTTCATTTTATCTTCACAGATCATTGTTAATTTGTTGGGTCTTAGCGTAAAGATAACGTTTGTTTCATTTCACTATGTAAAGGTTGAGTCTTTATGAGGTTTAGCTGTTGTAATTGTTATGGTTACTGTTTTTAATCTTTTATTGTTCATACTATTCATACTGTGTAAAGGTTGAGTCTTTATGGGTTTTAGCTGTTTTAATTGTTATGGGTACTGTTTTTATTGTTTATAATTTGTGGGTTTTGTGTTTGTAGAGTTAATTGATGATGTTGTTAGGGGATTGAGTAGTTAGATGAAAAGGGTAGGGTTTTGATTGCTTTATTGTATAGAATCTTGTTTGATTTGTTCATGTGTTATGGAATTGAGTCTTGTTTATGATCTTTAGGTATTATTGGTATAAAGAGAATTAAAAATTGAAATTAGAGTTGAATGTTTGATGAGTTTTCGGCGAAATGAAAATGTATACAAGTTTAGGGGATATTTATGTAGCTATGGTACATGAGTGATATTGAAAGTGATGTGTGACTTTGTGTTGTGTTTTGGCGCAGGGTGAGTGGTTAACGGGGCGGAGTTTGAGTTTTTACGCATGCTGAAGGGGTAAGTGAAGTTGACAAGATGTTGGAGGCTCCGAAGTTTACGGGCATGATGGGGTTAAATAATGGGCATGATAATTTTGTTGACCTTTCACAAGGGTTTTATCATAAGCTCGGTGAAGGGTCGAATATGTCGATCGACAGTTTCAATAGTTTGCAGATGAGTAATGGCGGTGGGTCGGTTGCGATGTCTCTTGATAACAGTAGTGTCGGGTCGAATGAATCGCACACGCGTATATTAAACCACCAGGGTTTGAAACGCACCAAGAATTACACGGATGCGCAGAGTGTGAACAGAGGTCGAGTGTCACAAGGGTTAAGTGATGATGCTTTGGCTCGAGCTCTTTTGGACCCACAGTTTCCAACTGAAGGGCTTGAGAATTTCGATGAATGGACGATTGATTTAAGGAAACTGAGTATGGGGCCTGCTTTTGCACAAGGGGCGTTTGGGAAGCTATATAAAGGAACTTACAATGGTATAGATATTGCTATTAAGCTTTTGGAAAAACCTGAAAATGATTTGGAGAGGGCGCAGCTTATGGAGCAGCAGTTTCAGCAGGAAGTTATGATGCTTGCAAGATTAAAGCACCCAAATATTGTAAGGTTTATTGGTGCATGCAGGAAACCGATGGTTTGGTGTATTGTGACTGAATATGCCAAGGGTGGTTCAGTTAGGCAGTTTTTGACTAAAAGACAAAACAGATCCGTGCCTTTGAAATTGGCAGTTAAGCAGGCTTTGGATGTTGCTAGGGGGATGGAATATGTACATGCACTCGGATTGATTCATAGAGATTTGAAATCAGATAATCTTTTGATTTCTGCTGATAAGTCGATCAAGATTGCTGACTTTGGTGTTGCTCGAATTGAAGTGCAGACCGAAGGAATGACACCTGAGACCGGAACTTACCGTTGGATGGCTCCGTAAGTTTACCTTACTTTTTTATACACGATCTGTCTTTAACTTTATTTTTTCTCTGTATGAAACATTTTTCAGGTTTTAATAGGATTGTCTAAACTGTACACCGTTTTCGTTGTATATACTAAACATTTTTTTCACCGTCCGGCTCGTGTTAGATGTAGGGGTGGCAAAGCAGGCGGATTGAGCAAGTTGGTTAATGGGTCAAAATGGGTGGGTAATGAAACCAAACTGTTAATGGCTCAAAAGGTTGAGTTGGGCTAACCTACCGACGTTTTACTCCTTTTTCGTGTCTTGTATATGATCAATTTATGAGTATGATTAGACAAAACTATATTATTAGAGTAATAAGATAATTTGCTTTAATGTGAAATGATTTTGGACAATGGACATTGTAAGCGTTTTAGGTGTTGGTACACGACAGGTAGCCTTTGACAAGTTTAAATTGTTCAGCCTGTTTCAATTTAGATTTTTAGCTGGTTTTTTACATTTGAAAATAATCAGTAAAATGCAAGTGTATGTATACACACATATAAATACATCCAGCATGCTTACATGTAGAGAACTGTCTACTTGTATAATTGCAGGGAGATGATTCAGCATAGGCCTTACACACAGAAAGTAGACGTATACAGCTTTGGTATTGTTCTGTGGGAGCTAATCACCGGAATGCTTCCATTCCAAAACATGACAGCTGTACAGGCAGCATTTGCGGTGGTGAATAAAGGTGTCCGCCCCACCATCCCACCTGACTGCCTTCCGGTGCTTGGTGAAATCATGGTTCGATGCTGGGATGGGAATCCAGATGTCAGACCACCGTTCACAGAGGTGGTTAGAATGCTGGAACATGCTGAGACTGAGATCATGACCACAGTTCGAAAAGCGCGGTTCAGGTGCTGCATGAGTCAACCCATGACTACTGATTGATGATGTGTGAAGGATGAATATAAGAAAAAGGAAAAAGGTAAAGAAAATCCACAGGTGAAAAAAAAGGTGATTTTACGTCATCTATGTGTATCTATTATCAGGGTAATTTCTTTCTTCAGATAGGGTGAACAAAGGAAGAAAATTATGATATGAACTACTTGTTTTCTGGCTTTTTTTTTCAGGCTTTTTTGTTGTTGAATATTTATGGATTATGTTGCTAAATTAGTAGTAATGAAGATGATTGTGTTGTATTTATTTATATATAATGATAATGATGTTTCTTACCATATGTTAAAAAACCAGTCTTTTTCAAGTTTTATGCTGTTGCAGGTAGGGCTGTAAACAAACCAAACGTTCGGTGAACAGTTCGTAAACCGTTCGGCAGGAAGTTCGTTTGTGTCCGTTTGTTTAATAAATGAACGAACACAAACAAAAAATTCTGTTTGATTAACTAAACAAACAAACACGAACAAATGTCTCGTTCGTTCGATTGCGTTCGTGAACGTTCGGCAATGAGTTTGTTTACGTTCGTTTATTTATACCCATTCGTGTATGTTTGTTTATGTTCGATCACTAGTTAAAACTTAGGATAATTATGAACTTTTGAATTAGGAATATCATGTATTCATGCCTATGCCTAAGTAATTTTAGATAATTATGTCTAAGTTAGTACAATTTGACTTATCGACATCGTTTACTAGATATACTTTGTCTAACGGTTAATATTAACAATGTTTTTTAGTTAGTTGCATATTAAATGTTTGTTTTTGTTTGTATGTGTTCAAAACCCGTGTTCACGAACAGTTTGCAAACAACTGAATTTCTTAACAAACAAACACAAACACAGAATTATGTTCGTTAGTGTGTTCGTGAACGGTTCGTTTGTCCAATAAACCTTAACAAACAAACACGAACAAAGCCTTGTTCGTGTTCGTTTGGTTCGTTTACAGCCCTAGTTGCAGGTTATTTACCATGAGAGCACCCCCAATGGCATTTTTGGAAGCAATTCGTTGAGCCCGTGTCCATGTTGGGGGGTTGGCGTCTGAGGTCTAGTGTCAGTGTAGAGTGTGGACCGACCAGGTCGGATGGGGTTGGGTGGGCTCGGGCTGGGTTTTTAATGCTTTCTCCTTTTCTTTCGCTTGATCGTTTAATGGGTAACTGTGGGTCGGATGACTTATGGTTGACATGTGTGGGGTGGGGATCAAGCCGTCAAGGATAGGGATGAAGTGATGGGCAGATAGTTATTATGTTCTTATATAATAGGGCGCCTTTCGAAAGAGAACCATTAGCAGTTATTCGGTTAAGGGTGTGGCGGTTCACAAGTCCGTCGACCACCATTACTAATGAACAACCATGATTTTTTGTTTGGTTAAAACTAAAATGATCAAAATGTTTCTGGAATGAACTTATTTTAGTATTGTTAACTTATTTGTTAAAGCAAGATACACCACCTTAGACCACATATGGCAGGTGAAAGGGCGTTAAAGGTGGATTTCAAGCCCTATTCGCGCCCCAAACACCGCCCCCTAGTCGTGAAAGGGCTCCAAATCCCTTGAGCGTGAAATATTTAGCGCTGTGCTCTCTCTTCAATCAACTGCCGCCGTCTCACCTCCTTCCACCTTCTTTCCTTCAAGAGCCAATCTCAAGCCCTTTGTTAATTTCACACAGCCATACAACTACATCTCTTGTTAATTTCAAGTCTTTTCAAGTCTAACGTGGGACATGTCAAAAAATGCTCAAATAAAAGGCTTCAAATTCCAGCCAATTATACATAATACATGTTTAAGACATTGCAATCAGATATTGAGTTGGTTAAAAATTTAAAATTATATATAGAGTGGTTTGAATCTGTCAAGTCTATGTGGGTCCAGTGTGACTACTTTTTGGAGGTGATTAAAGAAGTTTGGTTGGTTGGTTATTCATGTTTGTTGGTTAGCAAGATGGCAGGTGGTAGCACACAGATTTCTTTCTATTTTCCACTTTTTTAACCAATTTTTTTTCTATAAAATTCAGTGAAATCACATAACGTCATTTATATGATTAGACTTTGGTACAAATGAAATAAACATTCAACGCGTTGAAGAGTTCGTGAACCGTTTGACAAGAAATTCGTTTATGTTCATTCATTTATTTTCATGAACGTTCAGTAATGTGTAAGTTTATGTTTGATGGTTTATTAGGTTCTTTAACTTTTATTTTTATTTTATGTATTTCAATATTCCTAGTAATAGATTGTTTAATAGATATTAGTGTATTACCTATTAGTGTTTATTTATTTTCATTAACTATTATTTTAGACAAATTAAACGAAGACTTCAAGTTTTTTTATTGTATTTTTTGGATTAAATGAGTACTTTTAAGTTTACTAGGATAATTTTGTGTTGTTTTGGGACATTATTTTATAGTAAGTAGTATTATGTTATAAAGATTATGTCAAGTGTGTTTAGATAATTGTGTTAGTATATTTTCGACGGATAATGTTTGTGATGAAAGATACCGATTTAATTCGAAAATTAATATCGTTGTTTGTGTTCATTTATGCTCATGAACGCTAATTTGTGTTCCTGAACGTTTGTTTGTGTTCGTCTGTATTCATGAACGTTCATTTGTGTTTGTTTACACACACTTTTGTTCAGTACCTAAAATTAACAAACGCACACGAACACGCTCGTTTCTTTAACAAACGAACACAAACAGAAAATCCCGTTCGATAAGTGTTCATGAACACATTATTTTCCTAGCAAACAAACTCGAACAAGGCATTGTTCATGTTCGTTCGGTTTGTTTGCAACCCTAATTAGACTTACGTTTATCATGCAAAAAAAACCTTTATTTTCAATTGCTTGAATTTACCACACGACACGACGCTAACATAAGCTTCACATGTTTGAGGTCTACCGGTCATGATTTGGTCAAACCCATAAATATGTTTTTCTAAGTGAGTCGAGTTCGAATAGTAAAACCTTTTTTATCTTTAAATTGTGTTTTCTTTCTATATCAACTAGTGAATATGAGTGATCGGTTCACAATCTGACATGATTTTCAAATGAGTTAAATCCGATTTTAGTTCTCGTGGTTTGACCAAAATAACTACTTTAGTCCAAAAGTATTAAAAACATTAATTTCAGTCCAAAAGTTTCATGTTACGTTAGACTTTACGTCGGATTAGATCCTCCTGGCCAAAACTAAACTAGTTTATCACCCTAAGAATATATATATATATATATATATATATATATATATATATATATATATATATTGCAAAGTGATTAATCCTATATGTCATACTCCTATGCAATCTCTCCTTTGAGAGATACCACATAGGATGTGATGTGGCAATTCTAAACCAATTAAAAAAAAGAAATAAATATGATTTAACCTAATCTATTATAATATTTAACCTAATCTATTAAATACCTTTGAAAGATGCCACATAGGATGTGATGTAACAATTCTAAACCAATTAAAAAAAAGAAATAAATAAGATTTAACCTAATCTATTATAATATTTAACCTAATCTATTAAATACCTAATCTACTAAATCTAAATATTAAAACTTTATTATTTTATCTTTCGTGTTTCCTCCAATAACTTTTAAACGTTAATATCTTTTATATACGAGATTTTTTAAAGAAAAAAATTACACCAAATTAACGAGCGTTTTATTATCTTTCCAACAAGTACCATAGTGCTATAAAAATCGGAGAAAAAATGACTATTTTTTGTAACCCGACAGGTATTGTGTTGGGTTTTGGATTAGTTTAAAAAAAAATTGTGGGTTTGGGCCGGGTCTTGGATTAGGTGATACCCAACCCGATTACCCGAAACAACATACCCAAATACTCGAACTACATACCCGATCATATACCCATGAAATTTTTAACGCATCACATAACCCTTAGACTAATGCGTTCGATATTTCAATAATTAACTTTTTTTCTTATTTCATGTTAGTTCTTTTTAGAATGATCGATTACGAACTTCCGAATTCATTTGTAATGACACTAGATTTATACCCCGGCGCAGAAATTTGTTTTTTTTTTATATTTGAATATGATAACTTATGGCAGAGATTTGTTTAAAATAATAATAATAATAATAATAATAATATATTTTATTATGTTATATTAGATATTTCAATCCGGGACACTCCCGGGATAAAAACTAGTATTATACAAATACATACACGTTACAACATAACATTACATCATTTTCAATCAAGCATTCTATTTTGTAATACTTATGTTATACACTTTAACGAAAGATCTCAAGCGTTAAAAATATCTAACTTACGTCAACATCACATCAACTTCTAGTAAAACCAAACGTACAACTTTCAATGCAGGATGTACAACTTTCCACAGCACAATCACATGAAGACACACATAAAACTTCACAATTACGTGATGATTGACACTCGAAGAACGAATAATGCTCGAATCTCGATCGGTAGCGTCCAAATCTCGTTTTAGCAGCAACGATTACGCCTTATTAATCTCAATCAATCACAATAACAAACCTCAACTACTCTGCGTTCATGTAATTGCATGTTTTGATTCAGTTTCTATTGATCAATTCATTACTTAATCAATGGATGTAGTGAGCATTGCTGCTAGTTCTTCAGTGTTTACGCCTTCTCAAACGAAGCTATCTCATTGCTTCTGTGTTATTCGGAATAAGAAGACGATCGTTCACAGAACGTTTGTATCTGATTCTACTAAGGATGTGTTGAATAGATCTTCAATTGATCGTAAAGTTCGAGCAATTCGTGTGGATAAGGTAACGACTGGTTTAAATTGTGTTTTTGACCTAATTTTGTAACAATGTGTTTAGTTTGAGGAAGCTTTGATATCTGCGTAATTTTGAGGTTAGTATGAAATGTTATTGATTGAGTAACTAGCAATTTGTATTCATAGAACTAAGGTTGTAAAACTAGGTCTAGGCGGCAGGCGGCTGAGTGCTCGCGAGTAATCGCTGCAAGGTTAGGTGCCATGGCGATTTTCTTCAACTCTGCCTAATTACTCGGAATCGATCAAACGCGGTCAGCTCGGGCCGAGTTTGACTTAAAAAACATAATTACTATGTTTATATTTTAAAGAATGAACATCATTTTTCGTACGGTTCTGTAATAGAGATTCTTTAAGTAACGGATGTCAACTAAATCCGAAGGAAGGAATGAATATCAATTTTTGAAATACTTTAGTGTTTGAACATGTATTTTTTATTTATATTGATATTCACGTATTTTGTTATACATTTTAGGAAAAAATATGATATTTGACATATATATAATTTCACAAAATTGATTCTTTATAATTTACCATGTTTGAGTACTCTCCGCCTAGGCTGAGTACTCGCAACTCCCTAGTCGACCTACCTAGGAGCGCCTAGTGACTTCTGCAACCATACACAGTAAAATGAAGAAATAATCACCGGTAAATAGCAAAATATGGAAATGTATAAAGTTTGTTAAGATTTAAAGTGCTATGTCAATCTATGTGAAGCTTTACAAATTTGTTGTGCAGTGCATAGTTGCTAATTATCTACTTTGAAATGAATTAGTGAAACTATTTAGTTCTGATTTTATCATTTTTACTTAACTGCTGTTAATGAGATTTTTTTTCTTAATGTTGTTATGCATGTTTTAGGTAACTGCTGACAAGCGAGAATCGTTAGCTGGTTTGGTCAATGATGTTGACTGGCCATCTCCAAGCGATGAAATCCCGTTTTGGAAGAGGAAGTTTCACACTCGTGATGTCAATTCTGAAATTCCTGATAACATAGAGAAAGATTCTGATCTTTTGCATGTTATTCATGTGACTGCTGAAATGGCACCAATAGCGAAAGTTGGTGGCCTTGGTGATGTTGTAACTGGGCTGGCTCGTGCATGTTTGTTACGTGGACATAAAGTTGATATTATGCTTCCGTTTTATGAATGTATCCAGAAGGACTACATTCAAGAATTATCTTTGATGTCCACGTATAGTTCATATTTTGATGGAAACTGGATCCAAACTAATGCATACAGTGGATTAGTTTCGGATATTCCAGTTATACTTATTGAACCAATGAACCAATTCTTTAAGGGTGAAGATGTATATGGAGGTTCATACAATGAGTTGGAAGCTTATTTATTTTTCAGCCGTGCTTGCCTTGAATGGATGCAGGTTTGTAGGTTTGTTATACACATTTTTTCTAGTTTTCATGAGTTATAAATCATCATTATCATCATCATCATACTCAGTTAGTCCCACCAATAGCAAAAGCTAAGGTAGGGTCTGAGGAGGGTAAGATGTAGACAGTCTTACCTCTACCCCGGGGGAATAGAGAGGCTGCTTCCGGTGAGACCCCCGGCTCAATAGTGGTTTTGCATCAAGCCTTAGACATAAGGCACATAACACTTAGCAATCGGGACAAACCCGACTGGTGCATGTACCCCCTTGTTTTTGGCTATCAATGCCACCGCCTGATACATGATTAACCGTCCTTCATTTTTAACGTTATTTTCACGAAATTAGTAAAATAACGTTAAAATTAGTGCAATTTTACTTTTGCCCCCCGAGGGCCACACATATATACATTATATGCGCACAGCCATAAGCGGACCTATTTCATGAGTTATAAATGTATCTGTGAAATAATAAACTCTAGAATGAAAAATAAATGCTTACACTCCAATTCCTTTTAATGAGATTTGAGTCTTAGATATATATGAAATATGACCACCCTTCATTGATTTAGAAATTAGAATACTATTTATGTTGTATTGAATAAATCTTATACCCCAATTTACACAATTATAGATCACCTTAAAGAAATCTGAGAATATTTTTAACCAGTCATTGATTAAATGCAGGTAACTGGAACACAACCTGATATTATACATGTCCATGAATGGCAGACAGGCGGACTGCCACTGCTGTACTGGGACATGTACTGTTATCTTTCACTTCAGGTATGACCTTAGCTTGAAGCTGCACTCTAGTTTGTTATTTTTTTCTTTTTGGGGATCATTAAAGGTTCTAAGAGAATCCATTAATTAATCAAACTAGAACTTTTACTTTGTAGAAACCAAGAATAGTATTGACAATCCACAATATGGAGCATTATGGGGAATGCAGGTATTTTCATTATTATTCTCCTGTCTGGCACTTATTCATACACAAGTGGCATTTTTTCTGTGTGTACTTTATCTTGATGTATTAGTCTTCTATGACATAATTTGATCATATACTTCTGTTACACTTATGAATATGGTATTATCTTTCCTTATCAGCTATGCTTTTTAAGCAGTTTCATACCTGATTATCACATTTCATCTTACCTTGAAACCATTAAAATATCCTAAACATTGTTTATGCAAGCTAACGACTTCCCAGGATTTAGATAAAATCAGAACTGAACATACTTTGGCTCTTTTGGCAGACAAGAGCAGCTCAATAAGTGTGGCCTTGATGGATCTTTATATGCAACTATTGACAAGGTAAGTTATAATATATATTCTGTGTCAGTGGCGAGGCTTAGTTGGGGCGGGAGGGGGCGGCCGACCCCCCCGAATTTTCGTGCAGAAGTTCCGATTATATAGTATTCGTATAGAAAATTTTGTAAATATAGGGTTTCGACCCCTGAAAACTAGTGACTTCCGACCCCCCGAACCTTCGGGTCAAGCTTCGCCACTGTTCTGTGTCATCTCATCACTTATAAATGTATGCATTACTTTCTTCGTGATTAAAATTAGTCATCTTTGAGCGGTAATACAAAATTGCACTATTGTGTTACCTTGGAGTAAAAGTGATTTTTTTCTGTATCTCTCATGTAATAGGCGATTGATGATCGAACAATTGGCCACAATCCTGAAAGGCTGAGTTTGTTGAAAGGAGCCATTGTGTACAGCAATTCAGTAGTGTAAGTAGTTTTTGGACTTCTACATGCAATTCAACGTGACTAATATATTACATAGCTACGTGTATACTTGATAGTTTTTCCACCATGGTCAGGTATCATTCAACTAATCTGTTCGGTTTAACCCAATGATAGATTTAAAAATTGTGTAACTTTGTATTAAAACACTAAATCGGTGTCCTTAAAAGTGCAGTGGTAATGATACCAGAGAAAAAGTGAAATATGATTTCCCATTATGTTTAACCAGTGATTTTGATTCAACATTTTTGGTATATGATTAGCTAATATAATATACTTTGCAATGTACAAACAAAAGAAAGTGCATTTGTTTTGCCCAAAAAACAGAAAAGTGTAAATAAATATAAAAATTAAAAACTCCATAGATCATTGTCCAAGAACAGCGCGTTTGAGTCTCACCTTTTCTATATTTATTTACGCTGTTTCTCATTTATGTACTTGTTCCTGTATTCTTATTTCTTGGAATATCTTTGGTGTTTTTTTCCTTTTTATGCTATTTAAGTGGAATCGTTTACTAAAACAATTTAGGGAATCACCAGAGTTGAGAAAATACAGATTACATGTATCAAATGAGGCAGATAAAAAGTCGCAATTTTAAACATAAAAAATACCAGGATCCCAGGATGAACTTATTTACCGACTATTCCTTAATTGTCACTCAGCTACTATGAAAATATATGTGTATGTATGTATATGTTTGTGTTGGAAAACTGTAATTTTTTACTATCCTTTCCACACACACACACGCACATTCATATTCTCTGAGCTCATCGTGACAGATTATTATTGTTCCTTTTTCCAGTACAGTCTCTGCAACTTACCTCAATGAAACACTTTGTTCTGGATGGCTTGCAAGTGCTTTGTTAACAAATCGTGACAAGTAAGCATATTGGACACTTAGTTTATTCTACTCATCGTTTGATGCAAATAACTTTTTACACATTTCTTATTGAAATTTTTAATCAACTCATTTATCTTGTCATACATGGTACTTGGGTTGCATATCGGATTTCCAATTTACTTCACAACCTAACTGTGTAATCATCATTTACCGTAGATACCATGGTATTCTAAATGGGATTGATACTGTTATGTGGAACCCTGCTACTGATGTTTTCTTGCCTGCCAATTATCATGGTAATTTTCATCTTAGTTTTTGTCCATATTTCCTTATGGCTTATCAAATCAATGCACTGTATTAACATTCTGTCCATTTAATTAAAGCTTAAACATAACAAGATTATAAAGTTATCTTAAGTGGTTTGATTTTATAAAGAGAAAATCACTAAAATAATCATTTTATTGGTGTGTTATACAGTCAGAAACAAATCACTCATATAGTTATACCATTAAAAAGCGTGTATCTACTTTTACTCGTGTATAAGACTTTTTCCCATCAACAATGACTTCAAACTAATGTGATATGCGGAACCATATCACATATAGAATGAAAATATCTAGGATTTGGCATGTAAAAGTAGATACCTGGCCAAGATTCGTGCGTCTCGTTGCTATATGTGTGAAATTGTTCTCACATGACTAAAGAGTCGTAACACATTCAGAAAATGGCTACTTTCACATTTGTTCATTTTATAAATGCATTCTACTAACATTTGCCCATTTAATTAAGCTCACAACATTGATGGAAAGGAAGTATGCAAACAGTATCTCCAAAAGGGGCTTGGTTTGGCCTTTGAAGGGAGAGTGCCTTTAGTTGTTTGCATTTCTAGATTGGTTGCTCAAAAAGGTCTTCATCTAATCAAACATGCAATCAATCATATTGAAAAACATGTAAGATTAATGGAATATTATTTTACTTCTACTTTAGCATATTCACACTAAAGATATAATAATCAAATTTATGTACGGTATTCTTCTTCCTCTTGTATAGGGTGGACAAATGATTGTGCTGGGAAAAGCTCCAGATGGTAGGGTTCAAGGAGAATTTGAAGCTCTAGCTAAATTGGTATATTTTTTGTTGTACTTTTTTCGCTCATTTCATTATATATGTTATTGTTACCTAATCAACCATCTCATTTTTTTTTCTAGCATAACAAAGGTTCTACAATCCGCATCCTCTTGATGTATAGGTAATGTCATACATAAATTTTCCAACAAATTATGATTAGAGTTTGTTACAAATTCAAAATTCCCACCTATTTATAACATGATATTTACGTTAATTGCAGTGAGGAGCTGTCACACATGTTGTATGCTGGTGCTGACATGGTGTTGGTTCCTTCTATATATGAGCCATGTGGACTTGCTCAGATGATTGGAATGCGTTACGGATCGGTAAAATCATTCTGTCCGAAAAGCCATATTCTTTTTGTTGTTTGTTTATGGATTTTGGTTTAGTCATTTGTGAACCATAATATAATTATGTGCAAACTAGTACAACTTATAAGCTGTTGTATGGTTATTCAGGTACCAATAGTAAGGAAAACTGGTGGTCTTGCTGACACTGTTTTTGATATGGATGATCAGTCACAGCTTGAGATCGCGAACGGGTAATTATTTGATTTTTTTTATTATAACAATGTTATATGATTATTTGGGTAACAATAGATTTTTATTAATTATTCTTTTTTTTTTCTATACTAGATTTGTCTTTGAAGGGATTGATGAAGATTCTCTAAGCCGGGCTCTTGATCGAGCATTTTCCTATTACAAGGAGAGTAAGTTCCCTATTACTTCATATCATATCGTCCCATTGTTTGCCTATCAAGAAATCTTAAACATTGATCCAGTTTCCATCTTTCATATTTTACAATCTGTTTGCAGAACCAATTGAATGGGCACATATCGTTCAGAAAGTTATGCAAATCGATAACAGCTGGAACAAAACCGCTAGCAAGTACATCGACGTATACAACTCAATAAGAGTGAGATGGTGACCTTATGCGAGCACCTTATCATTTGTAAGTGGTACAGAACAAAGTTTTTTTAGCACAAGATAAATAAAATTCGAAATTGAGAATCCTTTCAACATGTTTTACATTTATTAAGTGGTAAGTTTGCATATTTAAGAAGCTACTTTTTAATCAATCCTGTATTATTACAAGACACATAATCAACACATAACAGACTCGGTTTTGACCGTAAGAAAAACAAGACCTTAGAATGCAAAAGGAGAGTCAGGCTGGCATATTTTCATTCATTCCTTTACTTAAGATTGTACATTTGTTTTGGGGAGCAACTGAATTAGAAACCTGCAATAACCCCAAAAAGAACTTCAAAAACTACATAGAAAATGTCTTCGAGCATAGCCTCGACACCACCCACCTCTAGAAATAATAAAAGGAGGACGAATTACAAGGTTGCCCAAAGCCAAACAGTCAACTCCCATACTTTTACTAAAACGAGCGGGTTATTCATCCCGATTGTCGGTGTCAGTCCAAAAGCAACAATATCCGGAATTCACAGATTCAAACTTTGCACGCGAAGTTACTAAAGTATTTACTGTACTTCCCTATGTTCTTCCACATGGAGGGACTCTGCAACTCTATCAGCAAGTTGCGTTATTGAAGCATCATTCACAGCAGCCGGTATGTTTTTTGCAAAATCCCGCTCTTTGGACCTCTTTTCCTGCAGATCTTTCTCTCTCTCATCATAGTAACTGAAATCATCTAACATTGATGTACTTGCATCATGATCTTTAAATATTTTCAACATTGCATTACCCGCTTCCAGCTTCACCTACTCAAAGAGAAGTCCCATAATCACAAACTTGACCGAAACTGTGACCTTTAGATACAATATACATGTGTAAATACATACCTCTTGTGAATCTCTGCTATGGGTGACTGGTTTGTTGTCATTGTTTTCAAGAATAATATGCCTGAATCGACTGTTGGGGACATCCTTAATGATGTGCCACTTGACCGGAAATTGGCCACTCCATCGGTCCTGCTGCCAATACTCTGCATCATTCACAAAATCTACCGGTCCCACCATTTCAGCCACCCCACAGAACTGCCCACTAGCATTTACCTATGAATAATAATTTCAATCATTAGCAACTCAAAACAACATTATTTATTAGGGTAAACTGTGTTTTGTTTTTTAATTGAAGAATCTTACTGAAAAGAAGAGGAAAACTGGACAGGTGGCGCCGGATTCCTTTGCTTCTTGATAAGCAGCATCTAGTTTTCTGTTTCCCAAAGGGGTACTGGCCCAAACACTGTACTTGATACTTTTGTGAACATTTTCTTCACTAAATGACTTTATTACAAAGAATTTAGCATTGTCATAGGTTGTAACAAAATCTGGTCGGTTGTAGAGCTCAAGATCGAGCCTAGAAGAAACGCCGTTTTTACCATCAGCAGTATTATTATTATGTCCCTTAGGTTTTAATGCCCTTGGTCCTCTGTTATTGGTAGTACCAAGTGATTCACTAGTCATGCTAATCGCATCCCGTTCCCTATTTTTCCCACCTTTCTCGGGCGCAAAACGGTTCAGGTGACTAGCCTCACCTTGAAAAATGGAATTACTATTATTATACCCTCCAAAAGATCCGGTCTGTGGGTATCTTCTTGTGGAGGAACCTGATACTGACCCGTATCCATATGCTGTCTGCTGCTGTGGAATCTAGAAATCAAGAGCACAAGGTTGAGGGTGCATGTTAATACTTTATACATACCGATATTGGAAAGATAAAAAGTGAAATCCGGAAAAGTATAAATTTAGTTGACAAACCTGACTGAACATGTGCTCATATGGGCCAAAAACGCCAACTGGCGAAGGGTAGGCTGCTGATGTTAGTGGAGCTCCATAGCTACCTGTATCTGAGGACATTGATCGATTTGGTGCTGAGTCACCAGAACCGATATCCCCAGGATATCTGTAGAGTCCTAGATTATTATTTCCACCGTATTGCAAATAATAAGCAGATCCTGGACCCAGAAACACACCGTCAGAGAAAGCCTCTTGGCCACTGTTTACTGGCGCAGAAAGGTCAGCTGGAAGAGCAGACGCAACATGAGGAGAAACAGGCTGTGAGTAGTAATTTGGGGACATCGGGACTTGATGAGGTGAATACAGCTGACCATCTATCATAAATGGAGATAAAGGACTAGCAACCGGAGAAAATTGGCCGTATGCATCAAACCCGTAAGCAGGGTGAAACAATAGTGATGCATTATCACCGTATATAGCCTGCATAAGGTCAAAATCATGAGAACATGCAAGTTCGATACTTAAATAGAAAATATTTAATATTGAGAAAGACGGAAAGAAAACTTATTTATTCTTCTCACCGGAGGCGCGATTTGCAAGTTATTAGCATGAACATAGTTTGAATAGTCTCCCCATATAGCCGAGGCATCATCATAACCTATATCACCAATTTAACAGGTTAGAGATCAAACATAACCCGAACCAGCCAATTCATAAGATCACATTAAAACAGACCCTACACATATGTGATGTTAAAAGACCTATGTTACATGATACTAACCTCCATAATAGTAGGTCTGTTCTTGAGGAGTAAAATTGTTAGATTGGTTTACAGTGTTCTGAGCTCCATTTGCATTCAAAGTTTCGGACTGGTTAGACACGTTTCTTATGGACCCTGCACTGGCTGCACCCGCAGGAGGATTTGGAGAAACAATCCTTTCATTTTTGGGAGACAGTGGCTGATAATGCACAGATAAATCAGTATCTAAAACATATAGAAAACAGGAAACTGACACAAATGGAAATATAAGATCAAAAAGCTAAAAGTACCTTATCCGTGTAGCTATCGGCGACACGCGCATCACCTGCTAAAAGAGTCATAATCATAGAGTTATTAACTTCACTTAATAAGAAAGAGCACAGGTATAACAGTTGGACCATGTCATTATGCTGACATGGCACAATAAACCAATCAAACCATTTGAACTTGTCATGTGACTCATTAACCAAGTGATTCAAATTATTACAAAAGCACACATGATGTTTAATGTTTTACAAACATATTTACCGCGTTCGCTCTATGTACAACAAAATAAGCGTTACGTACAACGCAATTCAACCCAAACCAAACTGAATCATTAATTTCATGTTACTGTAATAGTCCCACATTGACCAAATCACTAGTCAAAGTCAACATCATTTAATGCTTAAGTAAAAACCTGGAAATTAGATCAACAGAAACCCTAGATTCCCAAATCACAAAACACAAAGTAAAATTCACAATAATATTCAATCAATAATGCAAAAAAACAACGAATGACGCAAAGAAGACAGCAACAATGATGCAATCACAAACGAGATCAAGGTTTTCCCCAAATATAATATAAAGAAGAAATTCACATTATAAATAAAAATATAAATAATAAAAAAAGAGGAAATAAATAGAAACATACCAGCAACATGCAAGGGTAAAGATGGGATTGAAGCTGGAGAGACTCGATCTTTGCCCTGTTGACCTTTTTCTTCCATTATTTTCTTTTACAAAAACGCCTCAAATCAAATAAATTATTATTATTTAAAAAAAAATTGAAGGAAAACAAAATCGGAGAATTAATATTCGAGAATCGAATTCAAATTCCTTATATCATGATCATGGGGATGATGATGATGATCATGATGGTGATTATGAGTATTGAATTAATAAAATAATAATAATAATTGGGAAATCGAAGGGGTTTTAGGTGGTATATATATAGATATAGATATATATATATATAGAGTAGAGAGAGAGAGAGAGAGAGAGAGAGAGAGAGATTTATAATACCCCGCACTTGTAGTTGTGCGTGTATGCATAGGAGAAACTTCTCGCTCTTTTCCTTTTCTTCTTATTTTATTCTTTTATTATTATTTCCATTTTCATCATTATATTATTATTTACTTCATTATTGGAAAAATATTTTTCTGTTTTTCATATAATTTAGTTTTTTAATTTAAATTTCAAATTCAATCATTAAATATTGTAATATTGTTTTTATATAATCATGTACCTATTTTGTAGGGTATTTATTGTTGGCCCCACATTGTTCTCAAAACTATAGTTTCTGTTTTTTTTAACCATCTTAGGCTACTCCTTTCGAGTTTGAATCCAAGCATCTCCGAGTATTGCAACCCTTTCGGCCCGAAGGCCTTAATCACATATTTTGTAAGTGGCGAGGTCACGAGGATCAAACCAGTAACCTTTCGGGCAGGAACCCCATATAAGTGGGTAAATCTTCTCACTATTAAATCAATGGACCAACAAATAATTGGCTTTTTAGAATTCTGTTTTTTTTTTTTAGTTTTCGTGGAAAACACTAATTTAGTTTCGACCCATGAGCAAATTTGTTGGTTAGGTTTGATCATCGAATGTATGTTATGGTGTATTCTAAAAATATAAGAACCGTTGTTCAAAAATGTTAGGTTCGACCAATGAGTGAGTACTACGAACAGTTCATTAAATCAGTTTGATTTTCAAAACATCGTTAAATCGGCGCTGCAGATTTTCTGAGGAGCAGAAGGAGTCGACGCTTCAATTGTTCGTTTCTTGTGGAGTTGCGGCGCAGATTTGGGACTTTATTACGCATTGGTGTTGTATAAAACTGATCTTTGCATTAGAACTTAAGGACTTGGCCAACATTCACAAACGAAACAAAGGTTCTATAAAGTGGAGGAAGGCGGTCTCATTGGTGATTAGAACCACATTGTGGATTATGTGGAGATACCAAAATGAAGCTGTGTACGAAGGACGGAGAGTTAATATAGCCAAAATGAAGGAATACATTCGGGCGTTTGGGTTTATTTAGTTTATAAGTCGGGTAACTTCGATTGATTTATCATGGGAAGATTGATGCCAGTTTAATGTATCTTGTGTAGGCGTTTAACCGGTTTCACTTTGTGTCATTGTAATTCTTGGTGCACTATGGCTGGTTAACTCATTGTCAATCGGTGTTTATAATAAAATTTGTTGGCCTTTCAAAAATTAAAAAAAAAAAAGTATTTATTATATTTTAAGAAAAAAGTTCATTGTTCATTATAACAAAATATTAACAATAATGATTTTTTTTGAACGGATTAATAACAATAATGAATAGAAACTGAAACTTTTTATATAAATATACTTGCATGTACTTTAGTTAGATATCTTTATAAGATTTATATATCACCAAAATACAACAACCATACCCAGTAAAATCTCACTAATAGCAAAGCTATTAGCAAGGTCTGGGGAGGGTGGGATGTAGGCAAGTCTTACCTCTATCCCTAGAAATAAAGAAGCTGCTTCCAGAGAGACCCTCAACTCCAAGGTTATTAAAAGATATAAATAAACATCCACCCAACAATAAAAGCAACAACAACAACAACGATAGTAAAACTTAAATAAAATAACTACCGAGGGTGAAAGAAACTGATAAAGAAACAGAAAGGTATACCACATCAAGAGGCAACACACAAACATAAAAACACGATGGTTACATGGAAAGGCCCAACTACGACGTAGGGAAAATCTAAACCCCGAAAACCTGGCTACGACACAAACTGTACCATCCCCTAAAAGTCTTTTACCTTAACCCTACGTCTCCACGAACTCGTATCATGGACCATGTCCTTAGAGAGGTGCAACTTTCTGGGTATAAGATTAAGAATAGTAAAATGGAGGTTAGTTAGTATCAAATACACAGTGAAAGAAAAATAGAAAGTCGTAGGAAGGGTATCAAACTGACTTCAATTGAACTCATTCAAGCGGCATTGGAATCGTCTTATCGAACCCTACGACGTTAGTTTTTAGGTCTTTGTTTTTTGGGGTTTTAGCTTGTAGTTTTTAGAATATGCATTATATCATTGTGTCTTTTTCCTATTTTCATCATTGTGTCTTTTTTCAATTCATTGTGTCTTTTTTCTTCAGTATTGTGTTATATTTTTTGGTACTGTGTTATATTTTGTGGCTTATTGTGTCATATTTCATAATCTATTGTATTTTTTGTATCCTTCTCACATTTCTCATTTTTTGTAGCCTTTGTAGAATGACTAACCCAGTAAAATCAATCATTTTAGTTGAAAAAAGAAAGAAAGTGGCGTACAAATGTATATATGGAAAAGATGTTAAGGAAACAAGTCAAGAACGTGTTGAACGGATTGGTCTTTTTTTTATTGACTAGTTAAGGTAACAAAAAAAGGATACCGAAGGTGACAACAAATAAGGGTACAACACATGTATTTTATGATAAGTATATCTGTATATGAGACACCATTATACTCTATTAATGTACGAACGAATTGAACAGTTGATCTAAATGAACAGTACGTTTGTAGGCAGCTCTTAAATATAATTAGGTATGAATCAGGTTAAGATAATATGTGTGTGGTGTAGTGGTGAGGTTGTTGTTGTGTTATCAAGAGGGAGCAGGTTCGAGCCCCGTATTTTACACCGGTTTTGTTCATTTTTGCCTCGGTATATTTCTCTCACTGGACCAACTTTTTTGTAGTGTAGCTTCCACCGTCTTCTATCACAACTTGATTATCCATAACAAATTAACAAATGTAAAAATTCATCTCCCAATCTCTATTGAAAGAATTCTTTGCTTCCCCTTAGTATCACGAGATCCACGGAAAACGCCGCTTTTAGAGAAATCAGACCGAATTGTTGAGAATTCGGAATTTGGCTTTGCTGTCCGACGAAGAATCGAGATAGATCTGTAACGGTTTTTCATGGATCTGTCGCCTTTGCCTAAATCTGAGGCTTTATATAAAAAACGACGGGAGATGGTATCCGTAAGTAGCGGGGCTGGTGAAGTTAAAAAAAGCAGAGGAGGGGGATTGTAGAGACGGTAGTGTAGGAGGTTGTGATGGTGGTTGTTAGGGGGTGGTCACTGTGTTGTTCAGAAGGGGGTTAGATGGTTTTCTTGAGGTTTGGTGGTGGTGGTTTGCAATGTTTTCAACTGTGACTGTCGCCGGTCCACTTAAGTGACCGAATCAGTTAACTTGGCACACTAGAATTCAGATCGACAACAACAGGAAATTGCTTAGAGATGATGATATGGTCTGAGTTGTTTAACGCCGACAGTTCAGATAGATTTCTCTATATACTGAATTGTTATGCACCGTAAGATGGATATAGATTGAAGATAAAGAGATTCTTTTTGCTGGTGAGAGGTCTCAGGAAGTTCAAGGGTTGCATGGGGAATGTTCACTGCATGGTAGAGCTGCTGGGACTGATGGCCACGTGGCAAAGAAGTCTACGGCCAATGTTTTCCAATCAGTGGGTCCACGTGTCATGGACCAGGCAAGTGGTATTCCTATTGCTAATCAGGAGGTTCCCATGTTCAATGTGGGCCAGCAATCTTCATTGGACCAACCACCCAAATCTAGAAAAAGGCCACGCCATACTAGGAGCCCAATCCAACAGGATATGGGGCCCGAAAATGCTAATGGGCCTAGTATGAAATCTAGTTCTTTCCTTGATAGAATTAATGGCTTGGCTTCTCAGGAGGTTGGTGCTGCGAGTACTCCCATGGTCTCGCGGAAGGAAAACATGTTTCAAGATATGGAGATGAATAGTGGGGTTCAGAATGACATGGGGGATGAAGCTCAAGCGAATGATACCTCTCAGATGGCTGACTCCTCAGCCAATCGGGTGCCAGATCTGAACGCTTTTAACGGTACGAATTCTATTCTGGGGTCTAACAATAGGGTTGGGATTGAGAATGAGGTTGGGGTAACAGTTGCAGTTGGTTCCATGGTGGGTATCGAACTTAACGGATTCGAGAATGAGGTTAGGGAAGAGGTAGTTGGCGAGGGTGTTGTTACCAGTAATCAATGAATTTTTTGAGCATAAACATAAGGGGGGTGAGGGATGATAGGAAAACATCCTGGATTAGGGGGCTAAAGACATGTCATGGTTCTCACTTTGTGGGGGTGCAGGAATCTAAACTTGGGGATGGGGTATTTTTTCAGTTAAATTCTTTATGGGGCCGGTCAGCATTTGATTCAGAACAGGTGTCCGCGGAAGGAAGATCGGGGGGAATAATTAGTCTATGGGATCCAGCAGTTTTTCAGGTCAATATGGTGGTGAAAGGCAGGAACTATCTGTTAACAGCTGGGGTTTTAAGTGCTACGGGGGACAGACTTAATGTGGTGAATATTTATGCTCCAAATGATGCGGTTAAAAGGCGTAGATTATGGGATGATTTGCTGAGTCTAAAGAATTCAAGGGTGGGTTTGTGGGTATTTCTTGGCGATTTTAACGAGGTCAGGTGCCAAACGGAGAGGAGGAATACGGAATTTGTTATGTCAAACGCGACCAATTTCAACGATTTTATCAGGAACGCTGGTTTGGTAGAATATAACATGGGGGGACACAAGTTCACGTACATGTCGGACAATGGGGAGAAGTTAAGTAAACTTGATAGGTACCTAGTGTGTGGGGCATTTATGGCTAGATGGGGCGAAGCTTCAGTTACAGCGCTTTCGAGATTCGTATCTGACCATAGTCCGATTATTCTATCTGTCACGGCCAATGACTTTGGCCATATTCCATTCCGGTTTTTCAATTCTTGGATGGAATTGCCTGGTTTCATTGATTTTGTAAGAGGAGTGTGTGGGGGGTTCACCTTTTCGGGACCGTCGGATCTGGCCATTATCACGAAGCTGAAGTTTTTAAAAAGGAGGATTAAAGAGTGGATTAAGGTAGAGAAAATCAATCAGAATGGTATGTTTGAGCAAATGAAACTGGTGGTTGAGGATCTGGACAAAGTAGCCGAAGACAGGGATCTAACGACCATTGAATCAAACACGCGTTCGGAAGCTAAGGCTGCTATGTTGGATTTTGAAAGGCGTAAACAAGCGGATCTCAAACAAAAGGCAAGGGTGAGATGGGCCGTGGAGGGGGATGAGAACACGCATTTTTATCACGGGATTATCAACGCCAATGTTTCGAGCAAAAGAATTAATGGTTTATTGGTTGATGGAGATTGGATTACCAATCCAATTTTCATAAAGGATAACGCCTTCTCCTTTTTCACAGAGAGGTTCAAGGAACCTAAGCCGGTTCGTCCTAAGTGTTTGTGTCCTAGCATTAACAGGATTACGGATGTGGACGCTGAACTCATTGACCGGCCTTTTACTATTCAGGAGATTAAGGAAGCAGTGTGGGAGTGCGGTGGAGATAAAGCCCCGGGACCCGATGGCTTTAATTTTAAATTCTTGAAGAGATTTTGGGATTGTTTTGAGGATGACTTCTTGTGTTTGTTCCAAGACTTTCATTCCGGAGGTGTATTGGGGCCCGGGTGTGCATCCTCCTTTATTGCATTGATACCTAAAAGAAACGATCCGTTGGGGTTTAACGATTACCGCCCGATTAGTTTGGTGGGATGTGTGAATAAAGTGATCTCTAAGGTGTTGGTAGCTCGTTTAAAACCGGTCATGGGTAAGTTGATCTCCTCGGAACAATCAGCTTTCCTATCCGATAGAAACATTACGGACGGGCCATTGATGTTAAACGAGATAATTGGGTGGATGAAGAAGCTCAAGAGGCAAGGTATGATATTTAAGGTCGATATTGAGAAAGCATACGATTCCTTGAGTTGGGACTTTCTCGAGTCGATCATGTTACAAATGAATTTTTCAAGTAGATGGTGCGGGTGGGTGATGGCTATTGTTAGATCGGCAAGGGCTTCGGTTTTGGTTAATGGTTCCCCCACTAATGAAATCGTGTGTAGCCGGGGTCTTAGACAAGGTGATCCTTTGTCACCTTTTCTATTCCTAATCGCTATGGAAGCCCTATCGTGTGTCATGAAACGGGCGTCGGATATTGGTTTGTTTAGGGGGCTTACGTGTGGTCCTAATGGTCTCGTTTTATCTCACTTGTTATATGCCGACGACGTGGTGTTTCTTGGTGAATGGTCGAATGCAAACGCGTGGAACCTTAAGCGTATTATGAGATGCTTCCATCTAGCGTCGGGCCTAAAGGTAAATCTGGGGAAATGTAGTGTATTTGGGTTGGGTGTATCAAGTGGTGAAGTGCAAGCTATGTCCGAAGTGTTGAGGTGTAAACCCGGATGTTTCCCTTTCATTTATCTTGGTTTACAAGTAGGCGCGAATATGAACCTCATTAAAAATTGGAAGCCGGTGGTGGATGCTTTCAAGAATAAGTTGTCTATTTGGAAGGCCAAGACGTTGTCGTTTGGGGGCCGGGTTATATTAATTAAATCTGTCCTAAATGCCCTTCCCACGTATTATTTTTCATTGTTCAAAGCCCCCGCTAGTATAATTGATGAACTTGATAAATTGAGACGGGTTTTCTTTTGGGGGGGTTCGGATGAGAGAGCTCGTATGAATTGGGTTGCGTGGCAACGGGTGTGTGCTCCGGTTGATTGTGGTGGTCAAGGTTTCGGTTCTCTTCAAGATGCGAATTTAGCTATGATGGCTAAATGGTGGTGGCGTTTTAAGACGGAAACGAACTCACTTTGGAAAAAGGTAATTTGGTCTATCCATGGGTCAAATAGAGATTGGAATCCAATTCCTACAAAGTTATCTATTTCTGGCCCGTGGAAACAAGTACACAAGTCGATGCAGGTTGTCAAACGGGTGGGTTTGGATGTGGGTTGGGCCATAAAAGGGGTTGTGGGTTGCGGGTTGGGTGTCGCATTCTGGCTGGATAGTTGGGCGATGGATATTCCATTGGCCTCGCTGTTCCCAGCCTTGTTTGCGCTTGAGAACAACAAAAAAGCTGCAGTGGCTGACCGGGTTATTCAGGCGGGTAATGGGTGGGTTTGGGATTGGAAGCGTAACACTTTGAATGCTGTGGAATTAGCGGAGCTGGAACAACTGTGTGGCTGCATCGTTGTTCCTGCTCTGACAGGTGCGAAAGACGATTGGGTTTGGGGTTCGGGTTGGGGTTCCAGATTTACGGTTGCTGATCTCAAGCAGTATCTTCACGCGGCCAGATTTGATTCAGCGTCCTTCATCGTCCAGCAGTGCTCTTGGGTTCCGAACAAAGTTTTGATTCTCGCTTGGCGTGCGGAGCAGGGCAGGATTCCAACTAGAAGTGCCCTGCTGCGCAGAAATGTTCATGTCGATTCTGAATTATGTCCATTCTGCGGTGATTTTGAGGAGTCGTCGGAACACCTCTTCGTCTCATGCGGTTTCTCTCAAACGGTGTGGCAACTAGTGGCGCAATGGTGCAAGGTTGGTCCGATATATGCGTTCCATTTCAGGGATCTTCTACGTCTTCATCTGTTTATCGGTGGATCAAAACAAAAAGGAAAAGTATTCTATGCGATTTGTTTGGTGACCATATGGTGTTTATGGAAACATAGGAATGAGGTGGTTTTTGAGCAAAGACAACCGGTTCTTTCAAAGGTATTATGCGACATTAAGGCCCTTAGTCTGTTTTGGGTCAAATCGAGAGCGAAGCAACATGCCCTCAATTGGAATATTTGGTGTAATTTCAATCTTTCGTGTATAGGTTGGTAAAAATGTCACTGGTTCTGTTAGTTTGTATTGTCTATGACGTTGGGTGTTTGTAAGGTGTATTGCTAGTATCCCGCTAGCTTGGTGAATAAAATTTTGTTGATCGTTCAAAAAAAAAAAAGTTAATGGTTAATGATGATGGGTTTATGTCTCCCAAGACAATTTTTGGAAAGGAACATGGCAACATTTCAACAAGTGTTTGTAATGTAATTTTGATTTTGTTTAGTGTACCAATAATATTTTTTATTATTATTATCGGATTACTTTTTCTATTTTATAAGTACCTCAAAATAAATACTAGATTTGCTTTATGTACTTCGTATTTTAGTGAACAATAGTTTTTTTTTTTTCTAAATATGTTTTAAAAATAATTTGATTATGTCATTTGGTCGATCAGTGAACCAGTATGGTTAACAATACGACGTCCGCTTTAATTAGCTGCTCTTTGTGAATCATGTCCGAATCAGATATTTATCCGGTGAATCAAGTATGTAATCATTTAAAAATAGACAAAAACCATGAACGTGAACCATTAAGTGCGGCGCAACGCCCGCGGAGAGAACCCCTAGTTATAATTGTATAGTTCATGCGTGAGATTTTGGACGCACATTTTAATATTAGACACGCACACCGTTGTATAATGATTTTTGCTCTTAAAATTGTTTTTTTTTTCTCTCCATGTTAATTTTTTATACTAACCGGGTGAGTTTGGTTATATAAGTTGTCTTTCAAAAAACAATATACTCAAGTTAAAGATAATATTTTTTTACTATTATTATATTACATAGTTCATCTGGAATATAAGATATAAAAAAAAAATTTAACGGCAAAAGATAATTTATTCCACCAAAACTAGCAAGAAACTAGAAACAATGAAACAAACACCAAGAAAATAAAACAAACAACATAAGACTCATCGAAAACCACCAAGATAACAAACACCAAGACTCCACCACTCAAAGAAAAACCCCACACAACACCAAACGAATCCACAACACAACTCAACCTAAAACTAGAGGGTCCCCACAGACGTCATGGGGGATACAAAGGAAGGTACGTGAAAATTGGCTTAGGAGGAGCTGGAACCAAGACCCCCCACCCCCAATGTTCACGTGTTTAGATTTTGATACAAAGGAAGGTACGTGAAAATCGGCTTAGGAGGAGCAGGAACCTAAACACACACAACCCAACCCCCCCCCCCCCCCCCCCAAAAAAAATAAATAAAAAAATAAAAAAAAAACCGATGTTCACGTGTTAGGATTTTGATCCTTTTTTATGCTTCTGAACAAACCTCCACAGGCTTCTCTGGTCAAATAATTGATGAGGGTAGATTTAAAAGGAGACTAACTTTTTAATCATTTTAACTTCTAATTATTTGCGATCAAGCGATCGTCCTAGACTTACCAATTGAAATAATGAGATCGACTACCAAAAAAGCTTATTACATTTGTGGAGTATATCAATGTTTATTGAACTGCCAATGAGGTAGTGATAGAGTGGTTTGGGGAAAGACCTGGTGCTCCTTGTGACTCAGGTTCAATTCGCATTCTCTTCATTATTTTCTATGGCATCTGGGCAATGATGGTGACAAACGCACCGAGGAGCGTTCGATCCTGAGCCGCACCCCGGTTTTCACCTGACTATTACTCCAGCGAGGAAACTCGTGTGGGGGCAGTACGGTTTCCAGAGGAACGGCGTAACCAAGTGTGATACACCAACACGGGCCCGGTTAAGATAACGTAGTCTGGGGCGGACCTTGACTAGGACTGCCGACTAAACAGTGTGACATTGGGTCACTCATATCAAAGTCACCGTTCAAAAAAATCAATGTTTATTGAACTCACATTTTTTTCATGACAACTTTCAAAGCTCCTCTGTGGAGGGGCACAATTTGGGGACCTCCAATGGAGGCTAGCATCCTTGCCTATGCGGCATGAGGGCTTAGGGATTTTCACGGCAGGGGATGTGTCAACATACGCCTTTGTAGCATCAAGGGCTCAGTTGTGGGGATTGCAGGACCACATCCTGCGGAGTGTTGGTTTGATGGGGGTGGATTCTGACTACACCCTCGCACTTGGTAATATTAAAACAGTTCTTCCGGAAATTGATCTAGGCGGTTATACCGATAAGGAGACCGCCCCCAAGAAACCTCAACAAAATTTGGCGAGTGCTCTTTATGGTAAACACGTGCAGACTATGGAATGTCAGTTTGATATGACTCTGCGGCAAAAGGCAGTGTTTGCATGTCTTCAAGAGGCTCATGCTCAATATTTTCTGGATAAATTTGGCGAGCATGCGCTCCACTGCAAGGAATGTCCGGTGTTGAAGTACCGCCATGTTTTGGTCAGAGATGTTCTATGGAATGTGCTTCGAAGTGCGGGGGTCTCAGCCAAGAAAGAAGCACCGGTCAATTTTCTGACTGATCCGCGGGAGGGGAGATCTACCTTGTGTTCTGCGGATGTTCTTGTGTTTGGATAAGTTGAGGGCAAACATGTTTGTGTTGACCTGACAGGGGTTTCCCCCTTGGTAGGTTTGCGAGACAACGGCTTTGTACCTGGGCAGGTAGTTTTGAGGGTAGAACCTAAGAAGGTCGCTAAGCACGGAGCAGCCTGTTTAGAGAATCAACATGTGTTCTTGCCGTTTGCTTTTAACACATTTGGATCTTTGGCCCCTGAGGCAGTACAACTCCTGAAACGAGTGCAGAAGGTGGTCCACAATGACTCGCAGAGCCCTAAGAACCAAAGGTTTGTGTTTAGCATGATGGGCTTTGCGATTCAAAAGGAGATAGCGGCGCAACTTGTTGCCCGCTTACCCACCACGTAAATGTAACTTGTTTTGTCTTGGTAATGAAATCTAGGTATTACAAAAAAAAAAGTTAAAATATTGTTTATGTAATTTTGGCACCTCTTTAATTATTCTGCAACGATTTTTATTTATTTATGTATTATTATTTTTTATTTTTTTTTGCAATTTCTTAGATGATTTCACCCAGTTAAAAAAATGTCCTTTATTACATTAAATTCCATTGATTTTTGCAAAGCGATTGATAAAAAGGAAAGCTAGGAAGAAGAATAATAAGCACAAACACTCCTCATGCGAGGAATGAAGCACAAACTATTACATCATGTACATTAGGGGTTTGTTTGGTATGGGGTAATGGAACGAGAGAGGGAATGGAATGGGAGAGGTAATGGAATGGATCATTACCATTCCATGTCTTGTTTGGTTATCATGTGGGAATGGAATGAATTCTTACTTTGTGTTACTTGGTATGTAAGAAAAAACAAAAATATAAAATTGATGGTGAGTGGTGGGTGGCGGCAGTGACGGTGGTGGTGGGTGGCGGCGGCAACGGTGGTGGTGGCTGTGGGCGATGGCGGTGACGATGGTGGGTGGGCGACGGCGGCAGTGGTGGGTTGCAGCGGTGATGGTTGGTGGTGGCGGCGATGATAGTGGTGGAGGCAGTGGGAGGCAATGACGCAGGTGGTGGTGGTTGGACGGTTGTGACAATGGTGGGTTACGACGATGGTAGCAATGGTTATGGGTGGCGGCAATAGGCGGTGGTGATTGGATGATGATAACGATGGTGGGATGTAATAATAATAATAATAATAATAATAATAATAATAATAATAATAATAATAATAATAATAATAATATATTTGTTTCCATTCCTTGAAGGAATGAAAAAAAAAAAAAAACACCACCTTACCAAGGAATGAAAATTCTTAAAATGGAAGGAATCACATTCCTTATGGAATGATCCATTTCATTACTACATGGTAACCAAACATGTTTTATTTCATTCCATGGGAATGATCTATTCCATTCCACCTTTGATTCCTTCATACCAAACGCTACCTGGGTTTTTACACCACTTATCCAAACAAAATTTTTACAAGCCGACCTATACTTAAACCACCAAAACGTCTTTGCTTTGATTGCCTGATCAAATTCCGGAGCCTTTTTCGCCTTCCTGTTAAAAATCTTATCGTTGAGCGCCAACCAAATGGTCCAAATAGACGCAATGACAATACCATGAAGAACCTTTTTTCGCTTCTTATTTTCAACTGTTGTTTTGTAAATATCCAACAAATATCTAACGTCAAAAGCATAGATTGGTGCAACGTTGCACCAACTAGCAATTATTGACCAAACCTCCGTAGCCAGGGAGCAGTCGGTGAAGAGATGATCAAATGTTTTAGCATATTGTTCACACATCGGCAATCTACCGACCTTATATTAATACTTTAACGCTGCAGCTCTGACTTGGTTGGGATCCGATGAGATTCCGCCCTCCAAGCATATATGCTACGCTTGTAAGGTACCCATTTTACCCAAAACATATTATACCCATTATGATCCAGGCCCTCGAGCAATACCTCCTTCATGGCGCTGATTGAGAATGTGGAATCACCATGCCTTGACCCGACCCAGCTCCAACCATCATTACCATCCCTCAAATTAAACCCGTTCAACAAAACTAGCGTATCTTCAAACTTCTATAGCTTCACGACCGAGTTAGGAGGCCTAATCCAATCCCAAACCATAGCCCGCCCATCCTCTGAAAGTTGTACTCTAGTAAGCATCGTTGCCTCCATTCTAATTCAAACAAATCTGGATACCTTAGTCTAAGAGCCTCTTGACCATTCCATTTGTTGATCCAAAACTGCAGTAGCTTACCGTCCCCCACTTTAGCCATAATATAAAAATTAAAACACTTTCCTGACTTAAACCTTCTCACACTGCTGAACTACATTCTTCCACAGACTGGAGAGATACTTTTTGTAAGGCAAATCGGACCAAACAATTATACTCTTGTGATAATCGTCTACAATTTCCTCCAAAGACTATCTTTTCCCACCTGATACTACCATCTAGAGGTGTTCAAAAAAACCGGTTTTTTTTTTAACCGGAAATAAAAACCGGAACCGGTTTTTATAAAAACCGGTTTTTTTATGACCGGTTTTATACCCGACCCAGTTCGAGTAATGTAGACCGGTTGTAGGTATTTGGAAAATGGTTTTTTTGAAAACCGGTTTTAATAAAAACCGGGTAAGAAACCGGTGTATCCAAAAAACCGGGTTTAAAACCGGTTTATCCAAAAAACCGGTTACTGAATACTATAAAAAAACCGGTTTAACCGGTTTAACCGGTTTTCGAACGTTGGAAATGAAGCAGCAGCAGCAGTAACGGTCTGATGACCGTTGGGGCCTTTTTTTGACCGTTTTTTTGGTGTTTTTTGCCCCAATCTTTCATTCTTGACTCCTATAAATACCCCATGATGTTTTGGGTTGATTACACAACTCTAACACACTCTCAATACTCTCCAAAATCATAAAAAACGATTTAGTATTAGCAAAAAAAAACTCTCAAATGGCGTCTTCTAGCCAACAAGACTCGACTCACATTGGTGCTTCAACTAGCGATGTGGTGGTTCGGGTTGTCCCTACCAAGCGAAATCGAGAAGTTTGGCAACACTACGATATGTGTGAAATGGCTTCGGGTGAAAAAAAGGCTCGTTGCAAATATTGTAAAGGGTTCTACAAGCCGGAAGCAAACACCTCTTTGAGAACGCACATCACAAAGCCATTTTGCAAGGTTTTGAAATCACAAGCTTCGAAGGATCAACCGGCAATGACAAGTGAAGGAGAGATCTTCGCTTACTCCATTGATGCGGTTCGTGAGGAAATGGCATGTTTTGTCATTCAAGAAAGCCTTCCTTTCAACCACTTCGACAACCAAAGGTACACTCGCCTTGTTCAAAGAACTCTCCAACCACGATACACTCATGTAAGTCGTGCAACTCTTAGAAGAGATTGTTTAAAAATGTGGAAAAAAGCTAAAAATGAAACAATTTCTTTTTTTGAAAATTTACAAACCGGTGTAAACCTTACTAGCGATGTGTGGTCGACACCTCATGGTGTACCCGACTCTTACATTTGTGTCACCGCACATTGGGTTCAACCCGATTCATGGCAAATGATGAAACGTACGATTGCGTTTCAACTTTTCGATTATCCACACACGGGTCAAAATATTTTTAAGGTTATTGACAACGTTATTAAAACTTACAAGTTGGAGGAAAAAATATTTTCTATATCTTTTGATAACGCCTCCAACAATACCGTTGCAATAACACAATTAAAATTAAAATATAAACCCATTTGTGAAGGTGCATTTTTTCATAGTCGATGTGTTGCACACATCATAAATTTGGCGGTTCAAGACGGTTTAAAAATTGTTGAGTCACAAAAGGAGGGTTTTAGAAGAATGTTGCGTGATATTTTTAGCAACGTACAAATATTTTAGAGAAATACCACCGGTTTTTTCTTGTGCCGCCGCCTTAAACCCTTGCTATAACATAAGGGGCGTTAATTCTATGATTGATAAAATTGCGGACGAGTTGGGTTTAAATTGTGCCGAAGACCCATGTTTTAGCCAATCTTTGAAAAGTAAATTTAGCACTCATCTTAATTCCATGTATGCTTTTTATCAATCAAAGTATGGTTCAAGCTCACAAATTCATGATGCATTGAGAAACACTTTGGACGAGAATTCAAGTGATTCCGATTTCGCTTTTTATAGTCATTTATGGAATGTAAGTGAACAAGATGAAGCTACTAACACACCAAGTAGCGAAATCGGGAGATATAGTGGTACAAACTTTTTACAACACCTCACTCCCGAACAATTTAAAAACTTTGATTTGTTGGCTTGGTGGAAAGAAAAGGAAGAACAATTTCCGATTCTAGCCGCCATGGCCCGAGATTTACTAAGTGTCCAAGCTTCTACGGTAGCTTCGGAATCCGCTTTTTCTACTAGTGGCAGGGTCTTATCGATAAGGAGAATGAGGCTAACTCCAAAGGCGGTTGAGATGTCTATTTGCTTAAAGGATTACTTGGATGCGGCGGAAAGAGTACAAGATAAGCGCTCACTTGAGGGAGAATTGGAGTACGAAGCCGAATTGTACGAGGACGAGGTGAACATGGCCTTGATTGAACCAATGACCGACGAAGAAGCCGAACTTGATGAATACCTTCGAAACAACTCGGGTTCGGGCGAAGATTAAAGATGTTTTCAAGAGACGGATGATGTATTGAAGATATGCTTGCTTATTATGTTTAAGACTTTAAGTTGTTTAAATTTTTAGTTTGTTTAAGACTTTAAGTAGTTAATGACTTGGATGTTTTTATTGTTTAACTTGGATGTTTTAGTAGTTAATGAAATGGTTTGGAGGTTTAAATTTATAAGTTTCTTAATCCATGGTTTGAAGTTTGTTTGTAGTGAAAAAAAAAAAATTAAAACAGCAAAAAAAAAAAAAAAAAACAGCAGCAGCAGCAAGCAGACAGCAGCAGCAGCAGCAAGCAGGTCTGACCCGGTTTTTTTACCGGTTTTTTTTCCGGTTTTTTTTACCGGTTAAAAAAACCGGTTTTTAAAATCAATTAAAAAACCCGGTTTTTAAAACCCGGTTTTATACCTGACCCGAACCGGTTTTAATAATCAGACATATTCAACTCAAAAACCGGTTTTATACCCGACCCGGTTTTAAAAAAAAACGGTTTTTAAACCCAAAAAAAAAACCGGTTCTGAAAAAAACCGGTTTCGGTTTTAAAAAAAACCCGATTTGTACACGTCTACTACCATCCCTATTTGGTGATCAAAGCATCATATCAACAACTGAATGTCTACATATGCCAAGACCAACCATTTTTATAGGCCGCATGACCTGGTTCCAAGCAACCCAATTGATTTTCTTCACTTCACTATTACCCGTCCAACGAAAATTCCTCCTTAATTTTTCTAGTTTTCCTACAACCGCTTTTGGGGTTTTGTACAAAGAAAAGAAGTAAACCGTGAGACTCTCCAAAACGGACTTAATCAAAGTACAGTAGAACCTCTATAATTTAATACTCGATAAATTATTAACCTCGATAAAATTAATAATTAGTCAGGTCCCAACTTGGGACCAGTACAAAATTGAACCCCAATCGATAAAATAATAAGATAATAATTTTTTTTTGAAATCCCAATGTAAATATATTGGTACCAGCGAAACTATAAATTAATAATTACTAAAATATTCCAAAATTCTAGGATTGTCTAGTAAAAAAGAAATCTATAATCACTTGTTTTTTTTTTTTTTTTTTTTTTGAACTTCAAATCTATGTTGAGTTCATATTTAAATCACTCCATTGCACTTAATCTTTTTGAGTGCATCCTTGGTGATCTCTCTTATACTCGCAAACAGTTTTTGTTGTTGATTGGTCATCGTTGATTTTTAACACATTTTAGTTTAGAAGTCATAGTTGATGTGATTTTAAAATTTATCATTAGACATTTTATAACTTTCAATCTAGATCTATGTACATTGGAATTCTGAAAGTCCTCGTTTTTGTTTTATTTAAATAGGTAAAGTAAACGGACATGGAAATTTTGAAGGTCGATGCATTAATTTGAGAGTGGCTCACGAATATAAGCCAACTCTTTAATTTAATAATTAATCGATATAATAATATCTCACTAAATTAATAAAATATCTCGGTCCCAAGATTATTAATTTATAGAGGTTTTACTCTAACTCGTCCCGCAATCGATAAAGTATTCGCCTTCCATTTGTCAAGACGCTTCCTAAAAACATCCAGTACCCCATTCCAATTACTTTCTCTATTCATGTTCTCTCCGACACATATCCCCAAATAATTGAACTCATCTCCTTTCCTACAACCCAACACCTTGGTCAAAGCCACCACCTCCTTGTTAGAATGCCAACCCCATTTTTTTTTTTGAATGGCTAATTTTTTACACCTATTTCCTTATATATTTTACACCCTTTTACATATTTTTTTACACACCCTTGAAATTAAACTCCTAATCTCACCTAAAAAAGAATTTCCTATCTACTGTGCTATAACCTAAGTGCCCAACCCCAATTAAATTTTATTTGTGCAAATAACATAATACTCATTGCAAGTAAAAATTTTTTTTTGACCATCCAAACGCAGCACATTCTTATTCACCCAAAAATAATTACAACCCAAAGTTACAGCCGACGGTAAACATCAGTAGACCAAAAACTAAAAACCGATATCACCCCGAGCCCATTAAGCAAGTAAATGGTGGATGTAATTGATTAAACCATAAATAAATATATAAATTAACTCAATTTGAATTATGTATATTTTGTCCAAATATAGAAGAAACTCGCTTTCCTATATTCTTGAAATTCCATTTTACCGAAGTTTCCAACAAATATAACAAATAAATAGTCAGGTCAAACATTTATGTTTTCTTTTTTTAAGGTGAAGGTCTCATTCAGAGGTGGCAGAATACTTCACATTTGCTCTTACAGGTCCTGCCCCCACTCACACGCTCAAACTATGTTGTCTGAACCGGTTCCATACTGAGGTGGTGGTAAGCATAAGGCTCCCATACAAGTAAAAAAAGCAAACAAGTCAAAAAACCCAAAAATTAAAACCAGAAAGATATTCACTACATGATCAAAATAGATTTTGATTCAAAATGAAAATTACACCAATCCTTTTATATAAAATAGGGCTGATTTTACTCGTTTAGTTGTTTTGTAATGTGAGCATTGAAATTTTATAGGAAGCTAGTTTTTAGAGAGTGTTTGGGATTACATTTTGAATCTAATTTTTAAATTATTGCGTTTTGAAAACGCAGATAATCAGTTTTTAGAGGGTGTTTGGGATTGCGTTTTGAATCTGATTTTTAGATTATTGTGTTTTGAAAACGCAGATAATTAGTTTTTAGTGTTTGGGATTGCGTTTTGAAAACGCAGATAATCAGTTTTTTAGGCTATCAAAACGCAATAATCTATAAACAGCTCCGCCCCTGCTTTTTCAAAACGCATAATCTGTTTTGAATAATCAATCCCAAACACCCCCTTAAGCTACCAAAACGCAATAATCTATAAGCAGCTCCACCATACTTTTCCAAAACGCATAATCTGTTTTAAATAATCAATCCAAACACCCTTAAGGGGTGAAAACTGTCATAATTTTTTTTAATTTGTCTAACTAAAGATAGTGGGACCGCTATTGGGTGGTGGCCCAATCTAAGGGGGAGGTCATGGGTTCAAGTCCCACAAGGATTGAAATTTGCCGTTCAAAAAAAAAAAAAGGATAGTGGGACCGATTGTGAAAGTAGCGCGGCAAAAACGTGTAATTGTGAGTGGAAACTTAAAAACGAAAATAAATATTTATAGTTAAAGTAGCGACGAAGGAAAGTTTTTCTTGGGGACGGGGTAACCTAGATATACCGGTCCTTGTTTTCATTTAATTAATTTAATCCTATTCATTGACTATTGACGTTGAATAGTTAATATCTTAATCTTAACATTACTTTATTATTGTTAAGAAATATGTAATCACTCAACACGTTCATATCTATGTAGGTTACATGTTTTCGGTTTGTGTTAACATAGATCTTAGTTAAATTTTTGTGATATAACAATAAACAAACTATTGCATATAGGTACTGACCATTACCAAGGGGCCTTTGGCATGGCGGTATCAATGTGTTGGATAAAGCGTTGTCTTTTCAAATGGTGAGAGATCAAATCTCGTGGGTGACAAAATAATTAGCCGTTCAAAAAAAAGGTACTGACCATTGACCAAATTTTGGCCACACGTTACAAATTTTTCTTGGTTACATTGCATGTGTACTCTCTCTCTCTCTCTTTCCATTGAAGAGATGAGATTGGTACCGTACTCTTACCGAATCGGTCTTGATACCGAAAATACCGTTATCAAATTTTTGAAAAAGTAGGTACTGAATACTGTATCGAACCTTTCGGTACGGTACTGGTATTTGCATAGCAAACAATACTACTAATATCTCATCTATGACTTTTATTAATGATGTGAATTTTATAAAAGCAAAGTTTTTTTAACCGTTCGACTTTATAAGATAATAGACTATACCGTTATGTATTTTAGTTTTTTTTTAATTATCTAGAGACAACTATTTCATCTCTTTTCAGTTTCCGGGATAATTTTTACTTTTGTAATATGTTGGTGACTAGTTTTTATCCCGGGAGCGTCCCGGGTTGAAATATCTAATATAACATAATAAAATATATTATTATTATTATTATTATTATTATTATTATTATTTTAAACAAATCACTGCCATAAGTTATCATATTCAAATATAAAAAAAAAAAAAAAACGAATCTCTGCGCCGGGGTATAAATCTAGTGTCATTACAAATGAATTCGAAAGTTTGTAATCGATCATTCTAAAAAAACTAACATGAAATAAGAAAAAAAAGTTAATTATTGAAATATCGAACGCATTAGTCTAAGGGTTATGTGATGCGTTAAAAAATTCATGGGTATATGATCGGGTATATAGTTTAGGTATTTGGGTATGTTGTTTCGGGTAATCGGGTATCACCTAATCCCAGACCCGACCCAAACCCATAATTTTTTTTAAACTAATCCCAAACCCGACACAATACCTGTCGGGTTACAAAAAATAGTCATTTTTTCTCCGTTTTTTATATAGCACTATGGTACTCGTTGGAAAGATAATAAAACGCTCGTTAATTTGGTGTAATTTTTTTCTTTAAAAAATCTCGTATATAAAAGATATCAGCGTTTAAAAGTTATGAGAGGAAACATGAGAGACAAAATAGTAAAGTTTTTCAGGATTTGGCGTAATTTTTTTCTTTAATATTACTATTTAATTCGTTATATTATTTCTTAATCACGCCTAATGGTGTAATTAAGCTAAACAGATTTTCAGGGTGTTACAAGCCACCCAATCATAGAGGTTATCGGTGCTTTAACCTCGAAACTAAACAACTTATTATAGCACGTCACGTGGCTTTCGACGAGACAACTTTCCCATTTAAACAAACGATTACCTCGCCTCCATCTTATGACCTTTTAAACGATCCTGTCTCACCCCATTTGTGGCCTCACGTCGGCCCAACTCCCACCTCTCAACCCATTGTGCAAACATCACCAATCCACCCACACCCAGGCCTAGTTCCCTCTACCCCTACCCCAACCCACACTACTCTTGCATAACCCACCTATTCGACTCTAGCCCAAATGCCAAACCCGCCAAACTCCCAACCTTCTGGCCCAATCGTACCCCACACTACACCACCAGGCCCATCTCAAAATCCCTCGACCCAGCAACCTCCGGCCCATACCACACACCCAACTCGAACAATCCATATCCGCTCTATGAGCAGTATATCCAAACCGAAAATCCCCATTCAACCTACACACATCAACCACTGCACCTATAATCCCCATACTGAAAAACCCAACTATTTCCCTTTCCACACCCGAATGGTTTGTGTAACACCCCAACCGATGGCGGAATCATCGAGGTGTCACGTAGTGACGATTGTTCAAAAGCACATGGTACTTAAATGTAAATATTATTAAATGAAACCCAAAAATTGTCTTACAAGGAAATGGAAATACAAAGTCTTAAATGAAACATAAATAATGAAATAACTGCATAATAAAGCGCTAAAAGTTTCTTGATCAAACTGCACCTGAAACATGTACAAAAATAGGTTTGGTCAACATAAGAAATGTTGGTGAGCATTCCTAGTTTTGATATATATATAGTAGGTTAAAAGTTATACAATTCAAGTGCAAGCTACAGTGCAAATATGTAAACCATGTATCAAACAAATGAGCGAAATCAACCCTGTGACTGTATAATGTACTGTATGAACTGTAGTGTACTTATCCAACAAGTGGATAATAACTTAACAATGGCCACGGATTCTCCGATGAAAAAGGGGGAGAATCAACCTAGGCGGGTTGTCAATCCAAATAGCGCTATCCAATGTTAAGGTCGGCTTGTACCATGTTAATGATTTCACTAAGTACAAATGTAATCCACATGTAATGTCTAAGCATAAAGCACGTTGTAAGCAATGCACATAGTACTAGAATTGTATTTGTAAAAATGTAAATTTGAATTTGAACTTGTAATAGTGTACATGAATCACCCCTAAAATGTATAAAAGTAAAAAGGGGATAGGAATACTCACTGTTCACGTAGTAACTTGAATTTGGACTTGGACAACGAAATATGGATTCGAGATTACTCCCAAATAATTAACCTAAAGTGATTGATCATGTGTGAGTGAAATAACTCTAGAATATATGTATTTTCTAGGGCTTCGAATTGGGGATTACGTTTATTTGTGTTAATAAACAAATTGTTTATTAATTATGAGAAATTTAATAAATAAATAAATAAAAGTCTTTTAATGAAATTTGAATTTAGAATATACACAATAAAGTGTTTGAAGTATAGAAATAATTTTTATAAAATTATTTCATTTAAAATAGATTTTTAAATCTATTTATTTATAAATAGTCAATATTTAACTTTAATATTTAAAAATACTAAAATTAAAGAATTCTTATTTTAAAAATCATATTTCTGTTCTAAATGATTAAAAATAATTTGTATAAAATTTTGGTGCAAAAATGATGAAAATTGAATTTATTAAGATTTAATTATGATTAAATCTAACAAAAATTGATTAAAAATATAAAATAAATGATTTTACTGAATTAAAAATTATTTCAGTAAAGTTTAACTTTAAATAAAGTCAGGATAAATTTTGGAGAAATTAATAAAATTGTTTTGATGTATAAATGGATTTTTATAAATCTAATAGATTAAAAATGATTTAATTATTATAAATATTAAATAAATGAATTTCTGAAAAATAAAAATTATAAATGAAACTTTTATAACAGATTAAACAAATGTAATTTTTTTAGAATTTATAAAATAGTTTTGGTATTTTAAAAAGAATTTAAAAGATTTAAAAGGATTTTAATATATAAATATATGTAATTGTTTGTTTTTAAAAAAAAAAGAAAGGAACAAAAACCCGGTCAGAGCCGGGACTCGAACCCGGGTGACCTCTGGGTTGGCACATGGTCACAACCACTTGGCCTAGGCCGGTGGTTGTGATGTTTCTTGTTTTGAATTAAATAAGTATCATATGCAAAAACAAGATTATCCCCAATTCATGAACACGAGCCCTAGAAATTTCAATCAGACGATCTAGGCAACATGAGCCCGATTAAATATGGGGCTTTTGTTGCTGGATTGCCGATGAACAAAACCCATAACAAAAATGAGACTCACAGTGTGTAATCGTGTATAAACGTCGAGTCAAGGTAAAAAGTCAACCACGAACTCGTTAATCAATAATCAGAGTTTGATAGAGAAAATTGGAGGTTAAGGGAGATGAGTGAGCGAGTTGTTAAGCTGTTCCAAGGCTCAATTTATAGTGGGGATCAATAGGTTAGGTTAATTGGTAAGTTGACCCTGATTTGAATGTATACGCGTATGATTTCAAAATTGGTCAACGATCCGATGTCAATTGACGTGTAGACGAGTTGTAATAGGCCGGTAATTGTATAAATTTGCCAATTATAGATCAATCAAGCATTGATCTTGATTGATTATTCAAACGCGTCCAAGCAGTTGACTTTCCAAGTCAAAACTGCTAGTTTTAAAACGCGTATAAGATAAATGAGTGTCCGGGTTTAATCAGATAGAAGGCTCAGCTCAGTTGGTTAAGTGTGTTGAGTGTGTGGCTTTGGCGCGGGTTCGAACCCCGGCCAAAGCATAATTATATTTATTTTTTTTAAAACAGACCCAAGGAGATTGGGCCTTGGATGATGGGCCAGGCACTTGGGGTTTGGGCTTATGTAGACTAGTCTGGTGGGCCTTAATACATACATAATTATTATAATTATTATATATGATTAAACGAACCCGAATTAAATGCTCAAGAATAATGTCACGTTTATTAGCTGCGTATAACGTACAGATAATCATAAAACATACAATGAAAAGTGACGGATGTCACAGCATCCCCTACTTTTAGAAATTTCGTCCCGAAATTCCTTCAAGTGGTAGTCTCTGGAAAAAGGTGAGGATACTTAGACATCATTTGGTCCTCACGCTCCCAAGTAAACTCTGGGCCTCGTTTGGATTCCCAACGAACTTTTACAATAGGAATTCGGCTTCGCTTAAGCGTCTTGACATCTCGATCCATAATCTCCACAGGTTTCTCTATGAAGCGCATCGATTCGTCAATCTGGATATCCTCTAAAGGAACATGGAGGTTATCTTCAGCCAAACACTTCTTGAGATTAGAAACATGAAACGTTGGATGAACATTATTGAGCTCTGGTGGTAAATCGAGCTTGTAAGCCACCTTCCCAACTCGTTCAAGGATCTTAAAAGGGCCTACGAATCGTGGTGCAAGTTTTCCTTTCTTTCCAAACCGAAATACACCCTTCCAAGGTGAAACCTTGAGAAGTACCATGTCTCCGACTTGGAATTCTAGAGGTTTGCGCCTTTGATCGGCATAGCTCTTTTGTCTGCTTCGAGCAACTTGTAAGTTCTCACGAATGCGGTGAATTTTGTCTGTCGTTTCTTGTATCAGCTCGGGACCGGTGATTTGTGTTTCACCAACCTCGCTCCAACACACAGGGGAACGACATTTGCGACCGTAGAGTGCCTCAAATGGTGCCATGTTAATACTGGAATGGTAGCTGTTATTATACGAGAACTCAACCAAGGGTAGGTGCGTGTCCCAATTACCACCAAAGTCGATGATGCACGCTCGAAGCATATCTTCCAATGTTTGGATGGTTCGTTCAGTTTGGCCATCCGTCTGTGGGTGATAAGCCGTGCTAAGATTTAGTTGTGTACCAAGTGCGGACTGAAATGTCTGCCAAAAGCGAGAAGTAAACCAGCTATCACGATCGGAAATAATGTCTAGAGGAATACCATGACGGCTGACAATCTCACTGATGTAAATCTTAGCCAGTTTCTCAGCTGTGTAGGTCTCTCGAATGGGTAGGAAGTGAGCAGATTTGGTCAAACGATCGACAATAACCCAGATACTGTCATGCCCGCGAGTGGTGCGTGGAAGCTTCGTGATGAAGTCCATAGCAATGTTCTCCCACTTCCATACTGGTATTTCTGGTTGCACAAGTAAACCAGATGGACGTTGGTGCTCAGCTTTGACTTTAGAACAAGTAAGGCATTTAGCTACATAAAGAGCTATGTCCTTTTTCATACCGGGCCACCAATACAAAGTACGCAGATCCTGATACATCTTATCTGCACCAGGGTGAATGGAATAACGAGACTTATGGGACTCGTCCATGAGGAAGGTACGCAGGTTGTCACGATCAGGGATCCAAAGACGGTTCATGAAATAAAGTAAGCCATTTTTGGTTTCCAACTGATTTTCGGCTCCACACGACATTTCTTCGTACATGTTGCCCTCAGTAACAGAGATATGTTGGGCTTCAATGATGCGGAGTTTGATATCAGACTGGACCTGAGCACAATAAAGCTTGGCATGACCTTTACGACTAAGGGCATCGGCTACAACATTCGCCTTGCCAGGATGGTAGCGAATCTCGCAGTCGTAGTCGTTTAACAACTCGACCCATCGTCGTTGTCGTATATTCAGATCTTTCTGGTTGAAAATGTGTTGAAGACTCTTGTGGTCAGTGAAGATCACACATTTTGTACCATATAAATAGTGACGCCAAATCTTAAGTGCGAAGACGACCGCTCCGAGCTCAAGATCGTGGGTAGTGTAATTTTTCTCATGGTTTTTCAGTTGTCGCGATGCATATGCTATAACCTTGCCTCGTTGCATGAGAACACAACCAAGGCCTTGATTAGAGGCATCACAGTAAACCACGAAATCCTCACTGCCGTCCGGTAAGGTGAGAATTGGAGCATCACACAGTTTCTGCTTCAAAGTTTGGAATGCTTCTTCCTGACTGGGTCCCCATACATATGGTTTATCCTTATGGGTCAAGGAAGTGAGAGGTAAGGCAATCTTGGAAAAGTTGAGAATAAATCGACGATAATAACCCGCTAAGCCAAGAAAAGAGCGAACTTCCGTGGGAGACTTGGGTGTAATCCAATTCTTAACAGCCTCAATCTTAGCTGGATCCACGTGTATACCCTTTTCACTGATAATGTGTCCCAAAAATTGAACCTCTTTAAGCCAGAATTCACACTTGGAGAATTTGGCATACAGTTGTTCATTCTTCAAAAGACTCAAAATTTGTCTAAGGTGTTGCCCGTGGGCTGATTTGGTCTTAGAGTAAATGAGAATGTCATCGATGAAAACAATTACGAACTTATCCAAGAAGGGTTTGCACACGCGATTCATGAGATCCATGAAGACAGCGGGTGCATTCGTTAGCCCAAAAGGCATAACCATAAACTCGTAATGCCCATAACGTGTACGGAAAGCTGTTTTTGGAATGTCGTCTTCATGGACTCGTAGCTGATGATATCCCGAACGAAGATCGATCTTTGAGAAACAAGTCGAACCTTGAAGTTGATCAAAGAGGTCATCAATGCGAGGTAAAGGGTACCGGTTTTTAATGGTGAGTTTATTCAACTCCCGGTAATCAATACACATACGGAAAGATCCATCCTTCTTCTTTACAAACAAAACTGGAGCTCCCCAAGGTGATGAACTGGGACGAATGAAACCCTTGTCTGCCAACTCTTGAAGTTGACTCGCAAGTTCTTGCATCTCGGAAGGTGCAAGGCGGTATGGAGATTTAGCAACGGGCGTAGCACCAGGTACAAGATCAATACGAAATTCGACAGGACGCACTGGTGGAAGTCCCGGTAAATCATCAGGAAAAACTTCGGGAAACTCACGAACAACAGGAACATCTTGAATACTTTTGTCTTTACCTTTCTTTTCCACAATATGGGCCAAGAAAGCTACGTATTTCTTGCGTAGATATTTCTGTGCTTGGGTGCAAGACATGAGTTTAAGACCACTGGATGGTTTCTCACCATAAACCCGTAAAAAGTCACCCGATGCGAGAGGAAACCGAATAAATTTCTCAAAGCAGACAACTTCGGCATGATGTTTAGAAAGCCAATCCATACCCACGATAACATCAAAGCTTCCCAATTTCATGGGTATAAGATCAATGGTGAAGTCATGTTCGTTGAGGCTAAGAGTACAACCCAGAATGATAGAATCGATTGAGATGGGTTTACCATCTGCGACCTCGACTGTGAAAGGCGCTCCTAATCTAGAGCGAGTGTGAGATAATAGAGGTTCGAATGCTAATGACACAAAACTTTTATCCGCACCAGTATCAAATAAAATTGAAGCATAACGACCATCAAGTAAAAACGTACCATTCACCACGTCATTTGTTTCCTGAGCTTCTGTTGCATTGATGTTGAAAGCCCTACCACGAGCCACTGGGTTTGCCGCATGGTTTGCTGGGACAAGTGCTGGACATTGGTTTCTGAAGTGGTTCGGATCACCACAATTGAAGCAAGCTCGACCATATGCTATAGGTTGTGGGTTTTGGCGAGCTGGTTGAGGGTTAACAGGTTGTGCATTAATAGGTTGAGGTCGAAACGTAGATCGACATGTGGCAGCTACATGACCATACCTACCACAGGTGGTACAGTGGCGGCAAGGGAAATTTGCGGGGTGATGGTACTGACAGGTGGCACACTTGGGTAAGTTTCCACTATAAACCTTCTTAACAGGAGGAGCCTGAGCCATTGGAGCCTGGGCTATTGGAGCCTGAGTTACTGGGGCCACAACAGCATAGTTTCTACCCCTGGACTTCCGTTTCTTAGTGTTGGAACCGGTATTGTCTACAGCAACTCTTGATGATTCAGTAGTAGGGGTGGGGGTCTTCTCAGTTGATTTCTTGGTTCCTTTCCTAACCAAATTTCCCTTTTTGACGTGCTTGTCAGTCAAGGAGGCTGCAAGCTGAATGGCTTCTTCCACCGTAGTGGGTCTGCTTCCAGTGACTACATCTTGAATTAGGTCAGGCAGTCCCTCAATATACTTCTCGATTGCTCGAGAGACCGGGGTAACCATGTGTGGAACCAAAATACTGAGCTCATGATAACGAGTGTTGTATGCAAGATTTTCACCACTGTCCTGTTTCAACCCATGGAACTCTTCCTCTAGCTTCCTCATTTCATTCCTAGGGCAGAACTTGGCGATCATAAGTTCCTTGACCTCAGTCCAAGACAAGGATAGAGCAACATCAGCGCCCCGATTACGCTTCTCACCATTCCACCAGGTCAATGCCCCCTTTTGAAGGACACTGGTAGCATAGCGAACGCGGAGGTTATCAGGACACTCGCTGTTCACGAAGGTACTTTCCATACTTTCAAACCATTGGAGGAGGCCTGTAGCACCCTCCTCTCCAGTAAACTTCGTGGGATTGCATGAGTTGAAGTGTTTGAAGGTACACCGAGTTTGAGTTGCACCCTCAGTATTGGTACTGTTGCTGTTCTGGGTTAACTCACTAACAAGGTTCGGAATCACTGCAGCAATTTGCTCAGCGACAAGAGAAGCAAGGCGACGATCAGAACGTTGTCCAGAGGCACGAACAGTGCGTTGGCTAGCATCACGGAGCATACGGCGAGCAGACATCTACAAGACAGTCAATGAAAAGTTATGAGATTAATAAATGTAAGTGTAATATTGCATAAGAGTTATGATCACAAGATATCGTATGTGAAATAAAGGTATATCATTTGAAATATATGTATAACATGTTTGGATTGCCCTTGTCTAGCTATAAAGCCCAACAAGAACGTTGACTTTTCAAAGAAATTGAGCCCAATGGTGATCAAAGAAGACATGCTTTAGCCTATAAGTGGACACTCACTCCAGGAATCCCCAGGTAAGCATAACAGGTCCGTAAATGGATTTATGCGCTATGCTTGCCTATGCCAGAAAACCCAGTGTACAGGCGTCCACCCTTCCAGATTGCACGTGTCCTTTTTCACACTCATTAAAGTTCAACAACTTTGAAGGAGCAAAATAAGAGTAGGCATTATGCCTAAGAGTGTCTTCATGAAAGGTACTGCTCCCGCTCCATGATGATGTAGTCTTTCCACTCCTTGTAGGACACCATCCTTATACGTCATGATGAAAGATGAGGAGAAAGGAGAAGAAAGGGAAAGATTAAGGAAGGAAAGTGAAGGGTAATGAGAGGGATGATAAATTAGGAAGTGTTGTACCTGAAAGTTGAAATTCGGTTATAGTCTAGGCTAAAAGGCATTCTAATAACCTAATTCCCTATAACCATGGCTCTGATACCAATCTGTAACACCCCAACCGATGGCGGAATCATCGAGGTGTCACGTAGTGACGATTGTTCAAAAGCACATGGTACTTAAATGTAAATATTATTAAATGAAACCCAAAAATTGTCTTACAAGGAAATGGAAATACAAAGTCTTAAATGAAACATAAATAATGAAATAACTGCATAATAAAGCGCTAAAAGTTTCTTGATCAAACTGCACCTGAAACATGTACAAAAATAGGTTTGGTCAACATAAGAAATGTTGGTGAGCATTCCTAGTTTTGATATATATATAGTAGGTTAAAAGTTATACAATTCAAGTGCAAGCTACAGTGCAAATATGTAAACCATGTATCAAACAAATGAGCGAAATCAACCCTGTGACTGTATAATGTACTGTATGAACTGTAGTGTACTTATCCAACAAGTGGATAATAACTTAACAATGGCCACGGATTCTCCGATGAAAAAGGGGGAGAATCAACCTAGGCGGGTTGTCAATCCAAATAGCGCTATCCAATGTTAAGGTCGGCTTGTACCATGTTAATGATTTCACTAAGTACAAATGTAATCCACATGTAATGTCTAAGCATAAAGCACGTTGTAAGCAATGCACATAGTACTAGAATTGTATTTGTAAAAATGTAAATTTGAATTTGAACTTGTAATAGTGTACATGAATCACCCCTAAAATGTATAAAAGTAAAAAGGGGATAGGAATACTCACTGTTCACGTAGTAACTTGAATTTGGACTTGGACAACGAAATATGGATTCGAGATTACTCCCAAATAATTAACCTAAAGTGATTGATCATGTGTGAGTGAAATAACTCTAGAATATATGTATTTTCTAGGGCTTCGAATTGGGGATTACGTTTATTTGTGTTAATAAACAAATTGTTTATTAATTATGAGAAATTTAATAAATAAATAAATAAAAGTCTTTTAATGAAATTTGAATTTAGAATATACACAATAAAGTGTTTGAAGTATAGAAATAATTTTTATAAAATTATTTCATTTAAAATAGATTTTTAAATCTATTTATTTATAAATAGTCAATATTTAACTTTAATATTTAAAAATACTAAAATTAAAGAATTCTTATTTTAAAAATCATATTTCTGTTCTAAATGATTAAAAATAATTTGTATAAAATTTTGGTGCAAAAATGATGAAAATTGAATTTATTAAGATTTAATTATGATTAAATCTAACAAAAATTGATTAAAAATATAAAATAAATGATTTTACTGAATTAAAAATTATTTCAGTAAAGTTTAACTTTAAATAAAGTCAGGATAAATTTTGGAGAAATTAATAAAATTGTTTTGATGTATAAATGGATTTTTATAAATCTAATAGATTAAAAATGATTTAATTATTATAAATATTAAATAAATGAATTTCTGAAAAATAAAAATTATAAATGAAACTTTTATAACAGATTAAACAAATGTAATTTTTTTAGAATTTATAAAATAGTTTTGGTATTTTAAAAAGAATTTAAAAGATTTAAAAGGATTTTAATATATAAATATATGTAATTGTTTGTTTTAAAAAAAAAAAGAAAGGAACAAAAACCCGGTCAGAGCCGGGACTCGAACCCGGGTGACCTCTGGGTTGGCACATGGTCACAACCACTTGGCCTAGGCCGGTGGTTGTGATGTTTCTTGTTTTGAATTAAATAAGTATCATATGCAAAAACAAGATTATCCCCAATTCATGAACACGAGCCCTAGAAATTTCAATCAGACGATCTAGGCAACATGAGCCCGATTAAATATGGGGCTTTTGTTGCTGGATTGCCGATGAACAAAACCCATAACAAAAATGAGACTCACAGTGTGTAATCGTGTATAAACGTCGAGTCAAGGTAAAAAGTCAACCACGAACTCGTTAATCAATAATCAGAGTTTGATAGAGAAAATTGGAGGTTAAGGGAGATGAGTGAGCGAGTTGTTAAGCTGTTCCAAGGCTCAATTTATAGTGGGGATCAATAGGTTAGGTTAATTGGTAAGTTGACCCTGATTTGAATGTATACGCGTATGATTTCAAAATTGGTCAACGATCCGATGTCAATTGACGTGTAGACGAGTTGTAATAGGCCGGTAATTGTATAAATTTGCCAATTATAGATCAATCAAGCATTGATCTTGATTGATTATTCAAACGCGTCCAAGCAGTTGACTTTCCAAGTCAAAACTGCTGGTTTTAAAACGCGTATAAGATAAATGAGTGTCCGGGTTTAATCAGATAGAAGGCTCAGCTCAGTTGGTTAAGTGTGTTGAGTGTGTGGCTTTGGCGCGGGTTCGAACCCCGGCCAAAGCATAATTATATTTATTTTTTTTAAAACAGACCCAAGGAGATTGGGCCTTGGATGATGAGCCAGGCACTTGGGGTTTGGGCTTATGTAGACTAGTCTGGTGGGCCTTAATACATACATAATTATTATAATTATTATATATGATTAAACGAACCCGAATTAAATGCTCAAGAATAATGTCACGTTTATTAGCTGCGTATAACGTACAGATAATCATAAAACATACAATGAAAAGTGACGGATGTCACATTTGCCGCCATGACAAACGAGTATCATGCTCTTATTAAAAACGAGACATGGGAGTTAGTTCCTCGTCGCCCATACATGAATATTATACGCAGCATGTGGTTATGTAAGCATAAATTTAGGTCGGATGGCTCCTTAGAGTGCTATAAGGCGTGTTTGGTGTGTGATGGTCGCCTCTAGCAAGTGGGTATTGATTGTTGGGACACTTTTAGTCTGGTTGTAAAACTGGCAACCATACGGACCGTCCTTTCTATTTCCTTGTCCAGATCATGGTCGGTGGATCAACTGGACGTCACCAATGCTTTCCTTCATGGCAAGTTGATTGAAACGGTCTACATGTATCAACCTATGGGGTTTCGGGACATGAATTATCCAGATCATGTGTGTCTCTTGAAAAAAATCATTGTATGGTCTTTAACAAGCACCACGGGCGTGGTACCAACGGTTCATGGATCATGTGCTTACATTGGGATTTTGTCATAACAAGTGTGATGCATCACTTTTTACTCTCCAACGTGGAAACGACACGGCGTATCTCTTCCTATACGTCGATGACATTCTATTCGTCACTTCTTCAGACCTCCTTCGGCAAAAACTCATGACTCATCTTGCAAGCGAGTTTGCCATGAAGGACATCGGCCCCCTAAGCTTCTTTCTCGGCATCTCCTTACAGCGCACCAAGGAATCTATGTTCCTCTCTTAACAGTCTTATGCTATGGAGATTTTGGCCCGTGCCAACATGACCTCCTGTAACTCGGTCACTACCCCTGTCGATACCAACCCAAAGCTCGACACAAATTCATATACACCCTTTCATGACCCAACTTTATACAAAGGCCTCACAGGGGCACTCCAGTACGTGACCTTCACGTGCCCTGAAATTACTTATGATGTTCAACAAATTTGCATGCACATGCACGCCCCAATTGATGATCACTGGAATGCACTGAAGTGCATTCTGCGCTACATCAAAGGAACTCAAGATTTCGGCCTCACCCTCACGCGATCGCCCGCTCCGTCCCTACTAGCATATACAGATGCGGATTGGGCAGGTTGCCCTGAAACCAGACGATCCACAAGCGACTATTGTGTTTATCTTGAAGACAACTTGATTTCTTGGTCCTCTTAACGACAATCCACTATTTTCCGTTCAAGCGCAGAGGCCGAATACATAGGGGTTGCAAATGTTGTTGTTGAAATATGTTGGTTACAAAACTTGCTTCTTGAGCTTCATACTCCACTTACTCGGGATACTTTGGTATACAATGATAACGTCAGTGCGATTTATCTATCCGGTAACCCAGTGCAGCACCAACGCACCAAGCACATCGAGCTCAGCATCCATTCTGTTCGCGAGCAGGTTTAGCGAGGTCAGGTTTGCGTGTTACATGTCCCTTCTCGGTACCAAATTGCAAACATGTTCACCAAAGGTCTGCCACGTATTCTTTTTGAAGACTTGATCCGGTTTAAGCATACGGTCTCCTTCCGCTTCGACTGCGGGGGTATAGTAGATAATATGAAAATTATTGTAAATCAATTAGGAGTTAATGTGTATATCTCTCCCCTAAAATAGGAGAGTCTATGTTTGTATATATATTCATGATAAATCAAGGAGTAATGGAAATAAATAATCCCAACTATTACTCTTTGGCCGATAATGGTCCCAACTACGAAAATAACCAATAGTGGTTCCAACTTTCAAAATATTGGCCAACAACAGACCCAAACTAACTGAGGCTAACTCCATTAGTGTGATGCTGACGTGACATGTCACCGTAGGATGCCACATAGGATCATTTTGCCACCTAGGATCATTTTGCCACCTAACCGATAATGTAGTGATAAATTTGGTGTGGTACTCTGCACCCACTTTTTCATAAGTTTGGTATTGGTATTTTTGACATTGGCGCCGATCTTATCCTTAATGTCGGTTGAATCCCGTCGGTCACACAATTGGACACTCTAACATATTATCAAAAACACGCCACATGTCTAAAAGATTGCTGCCGGGTTGTACGAATTGCCCCTCACCTTCTTAGGTCACACAAATTCTCATTGCGTTGTCTCATGAATTTCCGCCCGTTAAACTAATGTGCCTTTTTAATGGTATTTAGGAATCATACACCCTGGTTCACATCACACACCAATAGAATGATGCCACATACCCCAGAACGTGATGTCACACCCCTAGAATGTGATGTCACGGGGTGTATGAATCCCATAACCCTTTTTAATTGGGTTCAATATATTAAAGTTTCATATCGGGTTTCATTGATTAATTGGGTTAAAGGATAAATAGGTTTAACTGTTTAAATATGCCTAAACTAAATAGGGAGACTAATAGGTTTGAAAATCATATTGGGTTTTAACTTGGGGAATTGTAATTAAATAATCTTTAACTTTATCGGGTTGGATGATAATAATCCTAACATTAAAATTGAAATTTAACAGGCCTAACTTGTATTGATTTTTATTTCACTGGACCAAAACTAACTGGGTTTAACCCATTTAGTTTTCTGCCTACGTGACATGCTATAAAAGTACAAATAGGTCAATATAATGCATAAAATAGCATGCCACGTAAATAGAAAACCAACTGGGTTAAGTGAAATAAAACCCAAAACAAGTTAAGCCTCTTAGTTTCTAATTTTCAAGTTAGGATTATTGTCTTCCAACCCGACAAAGTTAGGGGGATTATTTAATTCCAAGTCACCTAAAAGTTAATGGCTTTTGTTTAAAAAAAGTTGTATATATATATATATATATATATATATATATATATATATATATGGCAGCAAACGAACTGAACTTTCAGCGAACAGTTCATGAACTGTTTGGCAGGAAGTTCGTTTGTGTTCGTTTGTTTAATAAATGAACGAACACGAACAAAAAAAATTGTTCGTTTAGTTAAATGAACGAACATGAACAGAGGACGCGTTCGTTCGTTTATGTTCGTGAACGTTCGGTAGCGTGTTCGTTTATGTTCGATAGTTTAATAGGGTTTATAATTTTTTGTTTTCTGTTATTTACCCAAATTAATAATATAAGTGAGGTAAATATGTTTGGATAACTTAGTTATATTTTGGATGGATCTAACTAATGTCTTAAGAATTATATCTTATTCCAAAGTTAATATATGTTCGTTTGTGTTTGTTTATGTTCATGAACATTTCTTTGTGTTCGTTTATGTTCATAAACACTTGTTTGTGTTCATTAATGTTCCTTTGTGTTCGTGTGCGTTCATGAACAAAATTAACAAACGAACACGAACACAAGTGTTTTCTTAACGAACGAACACGAACAAAAAATCTCGTTCGGTAAGTGTTCATGAACTGTTCGTGAACACATAATTTCCTTAACAAACGAACACGAACAAGGCCTTGTTCGTGTTCGTTCGGTTCGTTTGCGGCCCTATATATATATATATATAATTTTTTATAGATATTTATCTATTTATTATATTTTTTTATAGATTAAGTCTCTTTGACATTTTATATTCTAATGGTTTCTAGTATGATACAATCTATATTACAATTTGTTTACAAGTCACATCTCATGTCTACAACATGATCCATCTCTCTTTATTGTCTCAAATTATTCTGATTTTGCGCCCTTGATTCATCACCTCTCCAACTCCCACTCACTTTATGGTACTTTTGGTTTTATTGACTTTTAAGACATTTATTTAATATGTTCATGTTGGTGTGCTTTATGCATGTTGGTGTACGTTAATGATATTGCAATCACTAACAACTAATTTAAACAAGTTTAGATCATGCATGCTTATAAAATTAAAACCGATTTGAGATAACTAAACTCCCAAGTATTTAGAGGGAAGAATTGGAAGTTTGGAACGATTTTTCTCAAATGATCCATGCTTATTAATCATCAAACATTAATCCTACCGGCCAGAGCCTTCCTTGGAGGTGGGGGAGCTGCACCCCTGCCGAGGCGCATTTCTCAAAGGGGCAAAAATTTTGTGTATATGTGCGTGTTTAAAATATAAGAAATTTAAAATTGTATTGGGTTATATATTATTGGCCCAAAAAATATAACCCAAATGATAATCCATTAACCCGCAAAACATAAAAAAAAAAAAAAAAAAAAGACGTAGATTACAACAGAGGTTCAACACACTACACACGCCAAACACCACCACTGCCCAACCCTGTCACTGTCGCCCCCTTCCTCCAGCCACGCCGCCACAACCTCTGCCATAAACCGCCGCCCTTATCGGCCCTGCAATTAGGACCATGGGTCTTCTTTTATATTGTTAATTGTTAATGAGCACTTAGGGCCTAAGGGACTATTTTTTGGTCGGCTGAGGCATTTAAATCCTAAGACCGACTCTGCAAATATCAAATGCTCTCTCCATTGATTTTACATTGAAAGATTGGGTTCAATAATAATTTATGTGTATGCAAGTATTATGTGTGGATTTGGTCTTATACTATCCAGAAACCAACATTCTACATTTCATTCTTATTGACATGTTTTAAGGCTAATCATATGCGGTTGATGACCTTTGTTTGGGTCATGCAAAAACCTAAATAACCTAGGTAGCTAGGGTAAGTCAGATATCAAATCCACGAGAAGCATGTGGTTAGTATTACACTTTTTGTTTGATTACTTAAACTAAAATAACTAAACTAGATTAAACTGATTTTGGATTTGACTAATTTAATAAAACAATATACGAGAAAGATGATCAATCTCCAGGTTTCAGGTTTAATATTCCACACAAACTTGTTTAATTAGTTGGAAACCACATAAACATGGCCTTGTTAATTGATTGTAATTCAAGTGGTAATTAGACACAGGTTTTTAATAATAACCTATACAATCCAATTACCAAACCATATGTGCCAAATACCCCCCCCCCCCCCCCAATAATCAAACTGCTCACGATGCAAGAAAACCGAATGCAAATGATAAAAAGATAAGCAATTGAAACACATATAATTTGTTTAAATGAATCAAACCATAAGTATTCTTCAAAACATAAAGAACAATCCAAAAAAACTAAACCAAACAAAAAGTGTTTAACCTAAGCAAACCATACACCTGAAGACGATCACACAATTAGTCGCGCCGCATTTTAATGGTGATTCTCTTCTTGAAGTGTGTGCATCTCCAAGGCTGTTGTCATCCGTCCTCTCCTCTTCCGTCCAAAAGAATAATAACCTCCTTCTAATATGCTGTCGTAATAGGGTTTTTATTTAAATTTTTTTTTTTCATTGACTTTTTGTTTAGCCCAACACATGTTGGGTCTCGTGACCCCAAGCCTCACAATCTTTAAGCACTATTTTTTTTCTTATAATAATAATAATAATATTATTATTATTATTATTATTATTATTATTATTATTATTATTATTATTATTATTATTATTATTATTATTATGACACCATGCCCCGACTCAGGTGTTCTTGTCTCGACCAAAGTTTCTTGTTTACGCTCCAACGTCCATGAACACCTCCTCTCAAGTATTCGTGTCTCGATTAAAATTCTTTTGTTTTGAGTTCATTATCCACGAACACCTACAAAACACATGTACACTAATAAATAACTAAGACCGACTAAAAACATACAATAAAAGACTAAAATATATACAAAACTAAAATATTAATAAGGTGTTTTCACCAATACATCAGCGGTCTATGCTCGTATCATCTTTACCCATTTCCAGGGAGTTAGATATAAATCTGTTTTTTTTTTTTGAAAGACGAATTTCTTGCTCCTTGTGAGACTTGAACTCAAGACCTCACAATTTTAGTGTATTAAAAGGCTTTGCCTTGCCATTGGACCACCAACCCCAATGGTAGATATAAATTTGTTGGTTATGATATCTTGCAACCTTGAGTCGACTAGATCTTGCTTTCGCATTCAACAAGATTTGTCAATGCAAGCTTTAACCCATAGACATTTATTGTTATGTTGTCAAACAAACTATTCTTGGTCTCCTAGAATGCCTCGAGAAAGCCTTGAGGTCTTTACCAATGCGGGACACTTAGAGCATATTTGGGATTGAGTTTGGAAACAACTTATCAACACAATTTACGTTCCAAGGTTTGGAAACCCCCCCGGCCTGGGGCATATCAAGACCAAAGGATATTAGCCTAGGCCAATATGTACAATGGTCATTGAATAAAACTATACGCTATCTATACATATTTTTGTGCCTTTGTAACTATTGTCACACAATAACACTATACATAAGAGATTGATTTCAATTCTATGAGTAGAATGAAAGATATAGAGTTTGTGGCTGCTAAAGTGATATTATATATCCCATCATCTAGATTCATGATTATATAAACTCATGTCAATATGTAATTACAATTTTAGATTATCTTTATAATCTTAACCACTTAAGAAACTCCTAAATATCACATGTTAAATGAGTATTTATTTTTTGTTATTTGATTAAAAAGAATAACCACACCAAGATACAGAAATAGGGATAGCAACCCATAAACAAATTACATAACAGAAAACACTTCCATGCTTAAAACATCAAGATCTTTATAAGATGACATAATCTTCAGACTTTATGCGGGTAAAGGCGAATAGGCAGACCCTTGGCTGGGCTAGGCATCGGGTTGACCACGATCTGCTCATCAGGAATCATTTTCTCCCATTTGAACTTTGTTACAAGATGATGCATGAACACAAGTATTTCTAGCCGCGCATACTCTTTTCCTGGACACATTCGTGGTCCTCCTCCAAACGGCACAAATGTGTATGGTGCGGGTCCCTTACCTTCAAATCTTGACGGGTCAAATTTTGCGGGTTCTGTGAAGAACTCAGGGTTCTTGTGGGTTGAGTTTGCACTCCAATATAACTATACAAAGAAAATGAAATGTTCGTTAATTAGGAACATTGGTTCAACCCAAATCGAGTTTAGTGGCAACTTATTTACAAAACTATTAGAAAGTGAGATATTAGAATGGGACACGTTCTTTTCAGAACCAATAGTATGTTGAGAACCGCATAAAACACTTGTATCTAGTGCGTTAATGATTTAATGAGACAGTGGGGTGGGTAGTTATGTAACTGTCTTATGTATTATTGCACATAAAGCAAAATGTACAAGTGTTTTATGTGGTTCTCCTGGTTACCATATTCTCTCGGGTATGAAACAAACACTACGTTGTGCCTAATGTATCATCATCATCATCATCATACTCAGTTAATCTCACCAATAGCAAAGCTAAGGTAGGGTCTGAGGAGGGTAAGACGTAGACAGCCTTACCTCTACGGCTCTACCCCGTGGGAATAGAGAGGCTGCTTCCAGTGAGACCCTCGGCTCGACATTAGGGTAAGTTGTGCCTAGTGTATGTGCAAGTAAATAGTTACCTTCCAGCCCTTAGGGATAGAGTAGCCATTGTACATAAAATCAGTGATGGCTTCTCTAAAAGCACCTTGGAGTGGTGGAGCTAATCTAAGAACTTCACATGCAACATTCCATGAGTACTTCATCTTTGATAGATCTTCCCAATTCAACAGTTCTCCAGATGCTTTAGATTTTGCAATCTCCATTTGTTCTGCATGCATGCAAATGTTTATCATATATCATGATATTATTGTATATTTTGACATGGGACGGTTAACGGGACGTGAAATAAAGCAAGAGCTTTGGCCTCACTTCCGAGGACCCCCAAATCTATTATTGTCTTATTATTGGCGATTGGATTTGTAGTCTATAATTATGCAAAACGGCCCCAACTTTACCCAAAAATTCAGTGAAATCTTCTATATACCTTTGTAGACACCGTTGTAGATCTCTGGCAACTCCGCAAGATACTTAACGATAAATGCGCAAGCCGAGCTTGCAGTGTCATGACCGCCGATCAGCAACCCTAAGATCTTGTCAGCAATATCATATTCTGCCATGAATGTTCCATCTTCATCACTAGTAAGAAGCATATGTGACAATATGTCTTGAGTTGGTGTTGCCTTCCCTTCAGCCAAATCAATTTTCCTTTGCTTCACAATAGCCAATAGCTCTTTTCTTATGAAACTGGCAGCATTGATCCCTCTTCGAAAAGGCGTCCCGGGAAGATCAACTGGGATGGCGAGGAGCCCCGTCGCAATGCTCTCAAATGGGCTGGATAAGTATCGAACCCGTTCAGGGTCATCAATGCTAATAAAGATTTTGCAAGCAAGCCAAAAGGTGAAGTTTTTGGTGAGTTCATAGGTCACCACTTGGTCTTTCCCATCCCACCATGTAGCAAAGTGTTGTTGCGTAACGACATCCATAACAGGGACATACCGGTGTAACGCTTCGGGTTTGAAGAAATTCGGAAGCATTTTTCGCATTTTAATGGCTTCTATCTTGGAGGTTTTGTCAGATGAAGGAAAGATTTTGTCAACTGATGAAGGCCACCATGCTTGTACAAGTTTGTTTTCATTTGAGAACAAGAACTTGTTACCTTGTGCACCACAAAACACTGCAGCATCTTCTAGCATGAGAGATGTCTTAAACACAATTGGCGAAAACTTCGACATGCGATCGAATATGAACTTTTCGGGATGACCCTTCCATCCGGTTGAAAGAAACTCGTAACTTTCTCCGATAACGGGCCACCCGGTTCGCCCGGGTGGAAGTACTTTTTCATCTTCTTTTGGTTTGGATTTGTAGAGGAAAAAGTGTATAGAGAAAGAAACCACAAGAACAAAAAGAGAGAGAAGAGATGCATAGAAGATATCCATTAGTAAAGTGTTGCCAAATTGTTTACAATTACTATGATATAAGTGTGTTTTACAATGGAAAATAAAGAAGGTATATATAGAGAGTGAGGGTGTAAGTGTGACAAGGGTAAAGATACCAAAATACAGAGTTATGCATTTATGCTTTGTTTGAAATGTATATGGGAGAGAGGCCAAAAGAGTGGATATTTAAAAGAAAAATATTCAACACAAATTTGTTTACAATAAAATTAATTGTTCAAAAAGGAGTTAGCGGCGCAACTTGTTGCTCGCTTACCCATTATCCAGATGTAATTTATTATTTTTGATACTTTAGTTTAAGAAAAGTTAAACTCTACTAATCCTTTAGGTACCAAAGTAATGCAGTGTCCCGCTCCCTGAGGTTAAAGGTTCGAGCCCCGTAGAGGACATTGATGAAAAATTAAGAGTAGGATTAGAGGGAGTTATATATTGTTTAGGTGCATGCATATATCATCTTGCTTGTTTAAACTCATAACCATACCCTGATTTCACTATTATTAATTGCAAAATCATTAATTTTTTGAGAAAATCAAAATTTAACTAGATTTTTTTCTTCCTAAAACACTCTGTTATATAGTATGCAATGCACACATACGTATTCATCTCCAATATCAATAATTCGATCTTCATTATTACGAATCATTTGAATCCATATTCACACGTTTTGACAACTACCGGTCGAAACTGGTACGGTCCAAAACGGTACCAGGTGAAACGGTATCGGTCAAAACGGTACGGATCAAAACTGGTACAATCCAAAACGGTTCGGGTCGAAACAGTACTGGTTGAAACTACGGTTCGGGTCAAAGCGGTACCGGTTGAAACTAGTACGGTCCAAAACGGTACGGATCTAAACGATTCGCGTCGAAACGGTACAGTTCGAATCAGGTCGAAACGACGTCAACCGATTGAAGATTCCAAATTGACTTGAATTCCTTCTAACGTTGGAAGAATTTTGAATTACCTTAGTTAAAGGAATTTGAAGGAATTCATAACAAATTCCAATTCCAATTCATTTGTTAACAAAACACATCAAGATTGGAATTGAAATTCCAATTCCAACAAATTCCATGAACCAAATAGCTCAAGAGTTGGAATTCAAATTCCAATTCCTTTGAATTCCATTCAATTTATGCGAACCAAACGCACCCTAAGTTATTTCCATGCAAGAAAAGATGATTGATAATGATTCTAACAAAGGCAAGAGGAAACTGAAAGTATTTAAGTAGGATGGATCAAACTACCCAGGTGGCCTGCTTAGACTTATCAGATGTATTACCGGAACAGAAGGCCTGAATGCTTAAGCAGATGGCGTTTTGGCTCTAAGACGAATCTGGTCATAACATGTAAGAAAATATATAAGTTAGCGACAGGAAACAAATAACACACACAATTACATGATGTCATGAAAACTAAGCTTATTGTAGTTAAAATTTATGTACCTATAGATTTGTATGTGTATGTGTCATCAGGCAGCTGTTGCAGTTCCTCCAAGGTTAAATAAGCACGCTTCTTTTCACTTTCCTTGCTTCGCATCTGGTTGTGAACCTAAACGACAAAGAAACATTATACCGAAAATGTCTTCAAATCTAATTGACATACTTTGTTATAAAAATAAAGCTTAAACACAGAAACGATACATTCTGTCTATTTATCAAGATTCATGAAAGGTTAAAGCAATACCAGACTTCAATCTAAACTTTCAACTTTGTTACCTATTACACAAAACAAGATTCTCAGATTTGATCTAAGAAATACACCTACGGCCACCAAAGTCGAGATCATCGTCCATCTATCCCACTCCCCCCCCCCCCCCCAATCCTCCACCTCAGCGTCACCTAAGCTCCACATCACCAACCCTTTCACCCTTCCCCTCCATCCCATCAAGGGGTGTAGTCCCCTTTACCCCTTCAATACTTTATTATTAAATTGAGAGAGAGAGAGATGTGATAGAGAGCACAGCGAACTCACAGAAAGCGAAGGGTGGGAGCACCGATGTGCTAACCGAACCCACACACTATGGGCTAATGATTAAATCTAAACTTTTAAAATCACATGTTAAAAGAACACAATCTTTTTCATATAAGAAAATAACCAATTTTCTGAGTATGTTATGCCTCTATGATCACATCAGAACAATCTCATGCATTAAAGCCATATGATACACACGTGTCATCGGTCGTGTATCAACCGTTACTTGTGTATCTACATTCACTCACTAACCTAAGCCCTAAGTATTCTCACTACATACATGAATGACAATAATAATATAATTACATACGGGATGTATATTCGATATGATCACATCAGTCATTAACTCATTATCCCATCCCTATTGGCTAAAACAAGTGATTTACTTCGCTACTGCTAACATCACAATGTATTTTATGTGATTCATAACTTAAATGTCAACAATAAACCAACATTAAGAAACCAAAAAGCACACAATTGACCCAAAAAAAAAAAAATCCTGTTTCAATTTAGCAGTTGTGTCAATCATGCGACCTTGAATCTCCACAAACGCCTAATAATAAACACAGAATCAAAATCTACTACTAATTGATTATTAATAATAAGGAAAACTTACTGTTTTATTTGCCTTCATCGCCCATTTTCGTTAAATAATTTGATAAACCCTAATCTGATAAAGCTATTTGCTTGATGAGTAAACGGGTCCTGCATATAACCCGGTAAATGTAAACGGGTCTGGTTTAACCAGAGAAAATTACGTAATTCCCCTTGCGTTTTACACCAACTTGCAAAATCACCCCACGTAGATATATATATATATATAATATATATATATATATATATATATATATATATATATATATATATATATATATATATATATATATATAATCGGGGAGGGGTTATAATAAAAAACCCTCCAAAATGAGTAAACCCATGTAAACTCATTTGTAGCCATTGATCTAAAGTGATCAATGGTCTAGATTCATTCTATATTATTTTAATATATTTATTAAGGTAAAGGACAAAAAAGGGCACAATGGTCAAATGCCATTTTTCTGAAAAAGCAGATATGACAAGTGGACCCCACACATGTCACATCATCTCTCTCATACTTTTGTGACCATTGTCCTAAATCTGCCAGATACCCGTGTTACATATGTAACATGTGTTGTGTTACGTAGGTTAAAACTGAGTTGCCAGTGTATATTATTTAAAAAATGCTGATTTATTATTTTTTTTATTATACCATGTTTTTTTTTTTCGTTTTATTGTACCAGCACCAGAATTGTTGCATACGTAACGAGAATTAATATGGTTATAGGCATTTTGTTACTTACAAAGTGCTAAAACCAAACAAAACGGTCATTACAAAGTTCTAAAAACTTTATTGATCAAAAAACATTCAAATGTACACAAGAATTGTTTCTTACAAAATGCTAAAAAACAAACAAAACGGTCATTACAAATCAACAAATGCTAAAAAAAAGTATCATAAATAAAAAAAAATGTCTACACTTCATTCTTGATAATCATCTTCATCTTTAATGCAAAAAAATATGCTCACCTGCAAAAATAAAACAAAAATCATCAATTTACATGTAAAAGACCCCCACCCCCCCCCCCCCCCCCCCCCGCTTAACATATGTTAACCAACTGGATTACAAAAAAAAAACATACGAAACTGATACAAAAAAACATTGTTTTATACATTTAGTTATCAATGATTATCAAACATACGAAACTGATAGCAACTTAGTTCTGATGTTACATACGAAACAGACGCAAACATAGATTTGATCCAATGATTAGTGACTTTTGTTTTAATCAATATATGGTAAAAAAAATCAGAAGCTAATTTATAACAACTTAGTTCTGCTGTTACATACGAAACAGAAACTAATTTATACCATAGTTTTGTTGTTACATACGAAACATGTGCAAAAATATAGGAAACAGATGCAAACATACATTCCACACATTATAATACTCATACAAACATGCACATACTGGTAAAAAACAAAAGCAGACATATTGTTGCATATGTTAACAGACATTAAAATTCACCAATTTTGATTAAAAAACATATTAAACAAAAGCAGACATATTGTTGCATAGAAAATAATCTGACTGCAAAAAACATATATGCTACACACGTAAACAGTCTAACATAACACAAAGATTATATGAAAATATAGACGATAAAAACACCCTAACTAAACAACAAGATACTACAAACATAAAAACCCAAAACGAAAAATCATTTTCGATGTTTAACATAATACAGACAATACTTATGTACATGTGAAACAACAATTATTTACAAGAAAACAACAATTATTTACATGTGTAACAGGAAAAACACAGACAACACTTATGTAGTCTGCAGTAAACATAGAACAGAATTTGATATGCTAGAAAACAGAAAACATAATTTGACTGCAAAAAATAGATATGCTACACACGTAACAGGCTAACTAAACACAAAAGATTATACGAAAATATAGACGATAAAAACACCCTAACTAAACACAAAAATACTACGAACATAAAACACAAAACAAAAAATCATTTTACATGGTTTAACATAATAAATCACCCAAAAAAAAAGAGATGCTAGTAACACACAAAAAAACAACAATTATTTCCAACTTTAAAAAAATAAAATATTAAACCACCTAACCCCCCCAACCCCCCCCCCCCCCCCCCCCCCACAAAAAAAAAAAACTAGAAACACAAAAAAAAGATATATATTAAACCACCTCCAAGCCCATCATCCTCTGATTCGTAATCCTATATAAGAAAAATATAGACGATAAAAACAGATGTGCTGCACATGTAACAGCCTAACTAAACACAAAGATCATACAAAAATATAGACGATAAAAACACCCAAACTAAACATAAAGATACTACGAACATAAAACACAAAACGAAAAATCTTTTTCAATGTTTAACATAATCAATCACCCAACCAAAAAAATATTAAACCATCTAACCCCCCAACCAAAAAAAAAATATTAAACCATCTAACCCCCCAACCAAAAAATCTTTTTCAATGTTTAACATAATCACCCAACCAAAAAAATATTAAACCATCTAACCCCCCAACCAAAAAAAAAATATTAAACCATCTAACCCCCCAACCAAAAAATCTTTTTCAATGTTTAACATAATCAATCACCCAACCAAAAAAATATTAAACCATCTAACCCCCCAACCAAAAAAAAAATATTAAACCATCTAACCCCCCAACCAAAAAATCTTTTTCAATGTTTAACATAATCAATCACCCCAAAAAAAAATATTAAACCATCTAACCCCCCAACCCAAAAAAAAAAAAAGGGATGCTAAAAAAAAAATGTTTAACATAATCAAACCATCTAACACCCCCAACCAAAAAAAAAAAAGAAAGAGAGCTTGCAAGAAGTGATGATGAATGAGGTTACCTTCCTCTTACTAGCCCAAGATGATGATGCAATTCCCTCGGTTATCAAAGTAACAATTTCACCTATATACAACTGAAGAGTGAGACGTTCACTGGTCATATTTTCTTCCCATAAATCCTCATATAGTCTGGACACATTTTTGTCATCCTCAAATCTGCGTTACAACCACAGAAATAACATATTATTAACATTGTAAAATATATTAAGCTCCAATGTCTGATGGAATAGAGGGCAAACTATTATTCCTTTTATATGGCCATGACTACAAACTCTGTTGTTATGCAAATTATATACGTGGTTATTATTATTGTTACTATTATTATTATTATTAACAAAAGGAATGTAGCAAGATAAAAATGGTATTATTGTATATACGTGGTGGTGGAGGTGGAGGTGGTGGTGGTGGTGGCGGTGGCGGTGGTGGCAGTGGAGGTGGCGGTGGGGGTGGGGGTGGTGGGATTAATCTTGAAGATAATGGAAGAGAGGTGAAGAGAGAGAGAGAGAGGGAGTTGTTTATATAGGAGGGGGAGAGGGAAAATTCAAATTAGAAAAAGAGGGGGAAGGGTAATTTTACTAGATTACCCTTTTTATTAAAATAATAGAGGTTGAGGTGGATTAATCTTGGCCACTAGTTAGGTTTCCATGGTTTTCTCATTTTAGAAGGTTTCCATTATCCCTTTCCCCTATATATATATATATATATATATATATATATATATATATATATATATATATATATATATATATATATATATATATATATATATATATATATATATATATATATATTACTGGATTATACCCCGGGAACGTCCCGGGGTTGAAAAATCTAATAAGACATATCATCAATTTTTACATATAAAATAGAATGTTGCGCTTTACAGTTATATGTAGGAAAGCTTCGGGTAGCACTTAACTTAAAACAATTAACAATGTATTTACAATGTTAACGCCTAACCTTAAACAATGTATAACTCAAATATTAATACCTAACCTAAAACAATGTATAACTCCAATGCTAAAACATGTTGAAAATAAAATTCATATTTACTGATTTGAACATAATTAGCGACTTGCCTATAAACGCTTAATGAATTACCTGAACAGTTTGTGTGTTTTTTTTTTCTTGTATGAACAAAATCCCACAAAAATAGTCGTTTTTTTCTCCGTTTTTTATATACCACTATGGTACTCGTTGGAAAGACAATAAAACACTCGTTAATTTGGTGTAATTTTTTTTCTTTAAAAAATCCCGTACATAAAAGATATTAACGTTTAAAAAATATGGGAGGAAATATAAGAGTGAAAAATCCAATTTTGTTTTTAATTTTTTTTCCCTAAATTCAATTAATGCCAAATGGCACACTCAAAGGGGGTGATGCCCTCTTGAAATATCATGTAAGATTTAAGATTTATTGCTTTTAATTATATAATATAATGGATTAAGATTCCTAAATTCAATTAATGCTATGTGACACACTCAAAGGGAAGATGCCCTCTTTGAATGCCAGTAGAATTTATTGCTTTCACTTATATAATAGATTATAAGATCTGTAATATTATCATAGTTAATTTGAGTACATTATTACTATACAAAAAAGCGATGTTTTCCTAATGTTGTTATTGTATTAGACGGTGCATCTAAGTAATTTAATTACAATAGCGTGCTTAAACTGGTTACAACACATTTGCCCTAAAATACATCCAAACCATTACATCGATGTGTCTACAAGACTGCAACCACTTGTAATTTAATTGATGCATATACAATTACCCTAAAATAAACATGGAACTTCTTGGGTCCTACGTATACAAAAATCATTTTGTAAATTAAAATCAGGATGCAACACAACCATTGTATTTGGTTTTCTTATATGATTTGTAAAGCCACATCTGTTGAGTTGTGAAATTTGAGAGTTGTTAAAGGAACTTAAATTGCCGCCACAACAATGGAAGTCTGAAAACGCAATGACTTAGTGAGGTTGTCTATCTATCTCTATACAATATAAACGTATACGTATACTAAAATAAATTAGCAAAATCTCTCTCTAGCTCGACCACAAATCAAATCATAAATAAATACTTTTTACTATTTTTGCTGATTGAATACTACATCACATACATGGTCCATGTTTGATTGATCACATCTGATGTATATTGTAAAAGGATAATTAAATAAAAATGTTACGGAACCTTATTATCACTTTAAATTAAATAATATTAGCAACGTTTGGTGAAGTTCAAAAAAAAAAAAGTAATAGATTGAAGAATTATGGATTAATGCTTGCTTCTTTTCTTATTGATATGTCCAATATATAGAGATTACAATCCCTTATTTTAGGGAATAGATAATTACAAACTTAATGCACAAGAAACTTAATACATAAGACTATCCATATATACAAATTGTAATATTCTAGAGTTATTCTATTACACCCCCGCAGTCGAAACGGGAGGTTTCCGTATGTTTAGACTGGATCGAAAGTCATCGAACAAAACTCGTGGAAGGCCTTTGGTGAAAATGTCCGCGATTTGAAATCTGGTCGAAGTATGAAGAATCCGAACCATGCCTTTATGAACATGTTCACGAACAAAATGAATATCTAATTCAATGTGCTTTGTACGCTGATGTTGTACCGGGTTACCAGACAAGTACATGGCACTAATGTTATCACAATAAACAAAAGTAGCAGACTTCACTGGGTGACGTAGCTCGAGAAGTAGATTTCGGATCCAACAAACTTCAGCGACCACATTTGCAACAACTCGATATTCTGCTTCAGCACTAGAGCAAGAAATTGTGGATTGTCGTTTGGACAACTATGATAAGAGATTGGAACCCATGTAAACGCAGTAACCGGAAGTGGGACGTCTAGTGTCAGGACAGCCTGCCCAGTCTGTGTTAGTATAGGCTCGAAGTGAGAGATCCAAAGAAGCCAAAATTGTTAAACCATGGTCGCCCGATCCCTTTATGTAGCGAATGATACGCTTTAACGCGTTCCAATGATCAATTTTGGGATCGTGCATATGCATACATATCTGTTGAACCGCATAGCTAATGTCTGGTCTGGTGAACGTGAGATATTGGAGGGCACCTGCAAGACTTTTGTAAAGGGTGGGGTTATCAAATTGCGGACTGGCAGTGGCACTGAGCTTTGGTTTTGTATCATCTGGAGTAGCGTCTGGGTTGCATGAATCCATACCAGCGCGTGATATAATATCCAAAGCATAAGACTGTTGTGATAAAAACATGCTGTCAGCGGAGCGTGAAACCTGAATACCCAAGAAGTAGGTAAGAGGTCCAAGATCCTTCATGGCAAACTCAGCCGCGAGGCTGGTAATAAGGCGGACGCGTAGAGCGTCTGTGGAAGAGGTAAGGATGATGTCATCCAAATAGATCAATAAGTATGCGGTGTCACCCCGTGATGATATGTAAATAAAGAGTTGTCACATTTACTTTGATAAATCCAATAGAGAGAACAAAATCGGTGAATCTTTGATACCAGGCACGAGGTGCTTGTTTGAGACCGTATAGAGATTTCCTGAGTAGACACACATGGTCAGGATAATCTCTGTGTCAAAAACCCATCGGCTGATACATATAAACTGTCTCGGATAAATTACCATGAAGAAATGCATTGGTAATGTCCAACTGATGAATCGACCAAGATTTGGAAATAGCCAAAGATAAAACCGTACGAATAGTAGCCGGTTTGACAACCGGACTAAATGTCTCACCGCGGTCCACACCAACCTCTTGATTTCGACCATCGCAAACTAAGCGGGCCTTATAACGTTCCAAAGTACCATCGGACCTGTATTTGTGGCGGAAAATCCACATGCTACGAATCATATGCATTTGCTCCTGTCTCGGAACAAGTTCCCAAGTTCTATTTTTAATTAAGGCATGAAACTCATAAGTCATGGCGTCATACCATTTTGGTTTGGACAGGGCTTCAAGTGGTGTTTTGGGTATATGAACGATGGTGGAGTTGGTTAAGTTGAATATTTGTTTTGGTTTGGTAATGTCGAACATAGCTCGGGTCCTCATGGTTCTGGTTGGTGGGGGCGGTGGTGTGGGAATGGGGCTGTTAATCGGTTGTGGGGTGGGTGTTTGAGGTGTTGGACCGGTTTGGGGGTTGTGTGGTGGGGAGGCATTTTGGGCCGATTGTTGGTCTGTTGTAGGTGGGGTATGTTGTTCGTTGGTGGGTAGAGGTAAGATGGGTGTTGTTTGTGGGCTGTGGGACATAGGAAAAGGTGTAGTGGGTGGGCCGGCTGGTTTGGTGAAGGGCTGGGAGGTGACTGTGGGTTTGGTTACATATGGTGTGGGTGAATGTGGTCTTCTAGAAAGGTATAGTTTTGAAGGGTAATTTTCGGTTTCTTGGCGAAGGGAAAGATGGTTTTATCAAACAGGACATGATGGTTAATGGTAATTTTATTTGTTTTGAGGTCGAGACATTTGTAACCTCGGTGATTGGGTGGGTAACTAAGGAAAATGCACGGGGTAGAGCGGAATTCAAGTTTGTGAATGGTGGTGTGTGGGATAAGAGGGTAACATAGGCAACCGAACACTCTGAGATGGTCGTATGAGGGAAGGCATTTATAGAGACGTTGAGTGGGTGTTTGGAATTGGTGGATTTTATTTGGGATGATGTTGAGGAGGTAGGTGGCTGTCTCAAGAGCATGGGGCCAGTAAGTATTGGGCATTGAGGAATGGGCCAAGAATGTTCGCATGAGGTTATTTATGGTTCGGATTTCTGCTCTGCTTTTCCATTTTGGGAGGGGGTGTGTGGATAGAAAAAGCGAAATTGCATGCCTGTTTGGCTGCAAAAGGTGTGGAATTGGTTGTTGGCATATTCACGGCCATTGTCACATTGAAGTTGCTTTATTTTAGCTTTAAATTGGGTTTGGATAAAAGTTGTAAATTTAGTGAACATTGTAAAAACATCGGATTTATGTGTGATAAGATATGTCTATAGAAAATTAGTGTAATCATCTAAGAACAAAACATAATACCGATGTCCCCCATTGCTAATGATAGGAGAGGTCCAAACATCACTGTGCACAAGATCAAATGGCAAATAAGTACTTGTAATTGATTTGGAAAAAAAAGAAGACGTGTTTGTTTTCCAAAAATACAAGCAGAACAAACTTTATTGTCTAAACGACTACATTTAATAAATTTAGAAGTTTTCAAAGTTTGCAAAATAGTTGAGCCAAGGTGGCCAAACCGTTGATGCCAAATGTCTTGTGAGATAGCTGCAAAAGTGGACGCGGTGTTGAGGTGAGTGATGTTGGATGGGCTGGGGGTGTAGAGGTCCCCCGAGGTATTGCACCGTAGGATAGGTCTCTTGGTCTGGAGATCATTCACAGTGAAACATTAAGGGTCAAATTCTATGGATAATTGGTTATCCGTAGGTCTCTTGGTCTGAAGATCCTTCACATGACTTCATACTGTTTACAATATAGACCCACTAACTTTGACCATCATGGATTAAGGTATTATATTCCAACTAGATTATTTTTCTAATAACCTAATTCCCTATAACCATGGCTCTGATACCAATCTGTAACACCCCAACCGATGGCGGAAACATCGAGGTGTCACGTAAGAATGAGTATACAGTAGCACATGGTATTCAAGTTTTAATTGAAATTTATTTAAAGTGCAAATATCCAAAATTGAAAATACATAATGAGTTTTGAATGAAATTCTAATACATCAAAAAGCCAAACAAAGCATAAACTTCAAATTTTCTCCTCATGCTAACTCTCTAGACTTCAAGCATCATTATGTTAGTTTGACAAGCGCCGTAACAAATATATTGGACCAAACAAATTAGTAATCAGTATAGTTAAAACCACCAAATCGTTTGATAAGAACTTGTCTTCTTTTGGATATGTAAACAATTAGTGATTTCGTAAGATCAGCAACTTAAATTCTATTCCTAGAAGCTTATAGTAGCAGAGAAAACAAAAAAACCATCGAGGTAGACGATGACATTGCTCATGAAGTATCTCTACCATATCTGCTTGTATAAACGTCAAGCCTACATATATCGCTCACTTTAATGGGTTGAAACGTGTCATGGGCTGGGTGTGTTGGCAAACTTCAAGCCTACATATTCATTTGTGTGCAGAAGTGTCACATCATACCATCCTGCAACCACATAAATTTAAAAAGAAGATATAAATACATAATATATGATGTAATTTATTTACTATAAACATTGAAAGACATGTAAGTTATGTATGTGAAGAGTCACCACATTATTTATATACCAAATACATGACCACTATTTATAAGACTATAACATTGATACAAACATAAAAAAGACATGGAGGTTATGAATGTAAAGAGTCACCACATTATTGTTAATTTCCTCATCAATTTTATAATTATGTTTAAATTAATCTCTTCAACAATTTAATATTTAAGTAGAAAGACAAGGATTGTACTATAAGCAATAAAGGTTGTATTGACTTAAATTTTGCAGGTATCCTTCACTGATGTTTTATAATATAGTATAGAAGATAAAGATTTGGGTTGATTCATTAGCGTGAGCATGAATTTATAGCTTTTCGATTTCTTATTTCTTAATACAAATAACATAAGTAATTAACATATAGTTAAGTTTTTGTTTTCTCTTTATGCTAGTGTTTAATTTATTTTATTAATTAGAATTAGAACTTAAACAATATATTTTCTCATCAATAATTCTGAATATTGTTTGTTTATTGTTTTAATTGTTAGTTGCACAATTAAATTACCTCAATTTGATTCTGCAACGATCCAACATAGTTGATTATTACATCCAACATCACTGACATTCCCATTGTCTATAGCAAATAACTAAATTTGAATGGAGCAAAACAATGATATATTATGAAGATAAATTTTTGTAATTGTCAAAAGACATATGAACAAGTAGAAAAAAATTTATATATGTATATAAAGATTAACTCATATCTTTATACCTTGTAGCATCCGGGAACCATATCTTGCAAGCGTCTTAACTTCTCATTGATTTTTTTCTCTTCTCATCTAATGAAGACATAAATTTTTTAGACAAAACAATGTTTCAAACCATAAAATTAGCTCTAAGATTTTGTTTGGGGTTATGAAAAGACTATTAGCATTCAAGAAATTGATTATAATGAAGTATATATAATAATATAGATGAGGGGTTGAAAGGTCTCACATTTAAGATGCATCATAGGTTAGGTTGTATTTTGTGTTTTAAAAGTTGGACATAAGGGCATAATTGGGATAAGATTTTAGGATGTGAGGTATTGGATTATGTTAAATTTACTAATCTACCCTCCTAAGTGTCTTAATAGTCACAAGTATGCCAATAATACCCTTAATTTTTTTGCTTAAATATATTGTACATCTTGTTTGTTAAGTTGTACGGAATTGAAAACTACTATCCTAGCCGTCACTCCTCCTTAATAAGATAATATAGATAAAATCAAATCGTAAACAAATACTTATTACTATTTTCCTGATTGAATACTACATCACATACATGATCCATATTTGATTGATCACATCTGATGTATATTGTATGTAATAGGATAATTAAATAAAAATGTTTACGGAACCTTATTATCACTTTAAATTAAATAATATTAGCAACATTTGGTGAAGTTAAAAAAAAGTAATAGATAAACATAGACTTATAGTGTAAATAGTTTATATATAGGATAGATAGGTATTTCAAGACTTTTGTCTAGAACTCTGTATTTAAAAGTGTATTTTTTTTAACATGACACACTATTACAATAAATCTTACGGGAACTCTTCAACACCCATACTAACATGATCAAGTAAATCGAAGCTTACCTAAAAGAGGCTACGGCAAGAAACCAATAGAAAAAGATTCGAACTTGAGATCTCTGCTAAAATGTCCCTACAAGTGTTTAAGGGGTCTTACTTGGATTAAGGTGCTGTTTGTTTTTTCCTCAGAAGCACTTCTGACTTCTTTTGTCTGCACCACGCAGACGCGGGCAGACGTTTGGGGTCTGCAGATTGTTTGGTTTTTGGAAGACCTTTCACTCAAAAAGGTCTTCCTAACCTCTTCTTGGTGCAGACTTGTTCCAAAGTCTTCTAAGGTCTTCAAAGGTCTTCTTCACTTCTCTTCTCCTCACCCACCACCACTACAACCACCACCACCACCACCACCACCGTCCACAACCACCCACCACCACCACCGTCCACCACCAATCACGGTCCATCGCCACTACCACGGTCCACCACCACCTACCACGGTCCCCCACCACCACCGTCCACCACCACCACCACCCACCACCATCACCCACCACCACCACCACGGTCCACCACCACCACCGTCCACCACCACCGTCCACCACCACCACCACCACCGTCCACCACCACCACCACCACCGTCCACCACCACCACCCACCACCACCACCCACCCACCACCACCGTCCACCACTACCGCGGTCCACCCACCCACCACCACCACCGTCCACCACCACCACCTCCGTCCACCACCACCATCCACCACTACCGTCCACCACCATCCACCACCACCACCAACCACGGTCCACCAACCACGGTCCACCACCACCGTCCACCACCACCGTCCACCACCACCGTCCACCACCACCATCCACCACCACCATGGTCCACCACCACCACCCACCACCACCACCCACCCACCACCACCGTCCACCACTACCACGGTCCACCACCACCCACCACCACCACCGTCCACCACCACCTCCGTCCACCACCACCATCCACCACTACCGTCCACCACTACCGTCCACCAGCACCATCGCCCACCACCACCACCCGCCACCACCACCCGCCACCACCACCATGGTCCACCACCACCGTCTACCACCAGACTGCTGTAAAAAATCAGTTTATTTAAATTTCAGTTTATTTCAGCAGCCTGCAGACATTAACAAACAAACAGTCTTCTTCTTGCAGACTGCAGACCTTTGGTCCACCTCTTCTTCTGCAGATGTCTGCAGATGTGGTCCGAAGACTGCAGACCTTTTCCTGCAGAAAAAACAAACAGCACCTAAGTAACAAGAGTACTACCGGAATGGATGATTCGATGAGATGCATGTTCTAAATATGTTAGTTACCTACTTATGAAATTTTGTTATGTATGCGTTCGTTTCAACACACTTAAAAAAAAAAAAAAACTTAGTGTTTTGAAATGGGTTACGAGTTACGAGTTAAAATATTCATGGAGATCACCAAAATGACAATTTCACTTTGGCCTCAATAAATTCCATCATAACTTTAACCTAATGAATTTTCAAAGTTCAATATTGATTCATATGTTAGAGAAGTCTCTTTGATGAAATGATGTAACTCATAGCAAACAAACATAGGACAAGTCATATATATATTCTAGAAGAATGAGTTGAAGAGATGTAAAACCAATTCTATATGGCCAAGAGCCCAAGAAATTGAAATAATGTTTTTGTTGATGTCAATCGTTTTCTCCAAATTAATGAGGTGTGAAACCCAATCAATAGTATCGGCGAACAACTCATGTGGCCAGCTTTTCCCAAACCGAACACCATTAAAAAACCTTCATCTTGTACAATTGATACGCAAAGTCAAGGCACAAAATATTGTGTTTGCAATAAATCGTTAATACTTTGTCAAATATTATTTATTCTTTTTAAAAAAAAAAACTTTATTTGGGATTCTTGTTTTATGAAAAAACATAGACCCAATATGCTCTCGTTGTAATATCCAGCTTCCAGCTACACATGCCTACTGATATTCTTTGTTTTTTGTTGCTCGAGTGGAGACTTACTAAGAGGTCATCCATCATTGGACTATCCCACCGAACATGCTTAATAACATGCTTAACTATGGAAATATCTCATTTACAACTAATGTGCATAAATGCATTGGCGTATTTGTGCTCGGTCATTCCTTGGAGTCTCATAATCTTTCATACTAGCATCTAGGGCTGTAAACAAACCAAACGTTCGGCGAACAGTTTGTGAACTGTTCGGCGGGAAGTTCGTTTATGTTCGTTTAGCTAAACAAACGAACATGAACAGAGGCCGCGTTCGTTCGTTTATGTTCGTGAACGTTCGGTAACGTGTTCGTGTATGTTTGTTTTTGTTTGATAGTTCATTAGGGTTTTTAATTTTTTATATTTAATTTAAGTATTTCAAATTTCCCAATGGTAGATTATCTAACATATATTAGTGTATCACATTTAATATTACTTTAACTATTTTGATTAACTGTTATTTTTTTGTGGATTAAACGAGGATTTCAAGTTTAATATGATACCTCTGTGTTTTTATAAAACATTATGCGATCAAGATTATGTCATGTATATTTGGGTAATTGGATTAGTATATTCTGGGAGGACAACGTTAGTGATGAAAAATGCGAATTTTCAGAATTTAATGTGTTAGTTTGTGCTCGATTTTGTTCAGTAATGCCTATTTGTGTTCGTTTACATTCATTTGTGTTTGTTTGTGTTCGTTTTTTATCTGACACCTAAATTTAGCAAATAAATACAAGCGAAAACGAACAAAAATCTCGTTTGGTAAGTGTTCATGAACAGTTCGTGAACACGTTATTTTCTTAACAAACGAACACGAACAAAAAATCTCGTTCGGTAAGTGTTCGTGAACAGTTCGCGAACAAGTCAATTCCTTAACAAACGAACACGAACAAGGCCTTGTTCGTGTTCGTTTGGTTCGTTTACAGCCCTACTAGCATCTGATGTGAGATTTACATAGGGTGTGATGTTATATCTTTTTATTTGTTAAATGAAAATATTAAAAAATAATATAGTAAACTTATTAGTATATTAAAATTAATATAAAAAAACACAATGGATCACAAAATATAACACAATGTCGAAAAATATAACATAATGGGGGAGGAAACACACACAATGAATCGCAAAATAAGACAAAATGACAAAAATAAAGATAAGACACAACGCTAAATAAAAAGACACAATGATCTAACAAAAATTCCAAAATCTATAAACTAATGTTCCAAAACCGAAAATCTAAAATCCAAGATCGTTGAATTCGATGAGACGGTACCAATGCCACGAGAATGAGTTCAATCGGAGTACGTTTAAAACCCTTACTACGACTTCCCATTTTTAGGAGACTATATATTTGATCCTAACCATGTACATCATATCTACCATGGTTATAACATATAATAAATGTATATTCAATTTTCACTACCTATAGGCTACAGCAATGACAATAGTAAAATAAGGCTTAGACCACATGTAGTGGTGTGAAATTATTCACGCGTCCCTACAAATGTCAATATTTCATTGGCAAAAAAAAAAAGAAAAAAAAGGAGCATTTTCACGCCATTTTTTGGCGTTCAAAATTCCACACTCAAAGCCATTTTTAGTCAAAAACTCCCCCGGAGCGATGTTGGGGCATTCTCACGTCCAATTTCCTTACCACTACACATCGTGTTAGGTCGTTTAGAGAGTTGATTATTTGAATTGTGGAACGTTGACAAACTTTTTTAAAAACATGCCATGCTTTGTTCATTATATTTCATAAAGGTGAGGTGACAACACCGTCCTAACTCTACACTAAATGCCGTAATTTTTCCATATTTATTTCGGTGCCGATCTTTTTTTCTTTCTCCTAAACCTTCAAATAATAAAAAAAGGAACCATAACAACCAATCTATTAATATTAGGAAACTGGAGAGTTGATGAAAAAAAGATAAAATATTGTTTTGAAATGGAGTTATAAAGAGGGTCAATGTCTTGTTTCAAGTGTGTGTGTTTGTGACAGTAGTTCATTAACAATGTGATGGGTGCTTGTTTCAGTTCTGGTCTTGATCACCAACTTTCTTTCCACTCCCAGCCTGGTATTTTTTTTGTTATTTTGTATTCTATGAAATTACTGTATCATATAAATTCATGAGATATGCATTATTATAGTGTTATAAATTAAAAGAAGGTTTATTTAGAATAGTGTTAGTAAACGAGCCGAGTCGAGGCGATCCAGCCTGGGTTCGGCTTGTTTATCTTAGTTGAAATGTTGATCGAGCTCCAACCAGCTCATTTGTTTGTTTGTTTGTTTTTTTTAACTCTAGACAGAAAATCATTTTTAAAAAAATGTAATACATTATATATACCGTAGCATGATTAGATATCTTATGGCCATCCTGTTCTTCCATTCGGGTCCCTACAACTCCAACCGTACCGATAGTTACAGCCTTTTAAACTAGAGTTTTTTTTCTTGTGTACGAATCTCTACGTAATTTTCGCTTCGTGGGCCCGATTACCGTCCAGTCAGTTTTGAATCCTTTATCTGAGTCTGTAGCATGATTAGATATCTTAAGGCCTTCCCGTTCCTCCAATCGGATCCCTAAAACTCCAACCGTACCGATACTAACAGCCTTTTAAACTGGAGTCTTTTAACATACACATATGCAGAATGTATAATTTATAGAGAAAATTACATAGATAGTTCTTGTGGTTTACCAAAAGTACCACTTTTGCGTACTAAGGTTTTTATAACGGGCTAAGGTTCCATGGTTTCAATTTGTAACACTCTGGGTATTAAGGCTAACGAGCATTAAAATTTATGTTAAGTTTAAGTAAAATGACAAATATGCCAATTTTATAACTAGATGACCATTTATGTAATAAGTCGCTTTTGACTACAGGGATCATTTGTGTAAATTCTTAAAAATATACTAATTTTGAGCCTTTTAATTTAAACGAGCCTAACAAGCGAGCCAACGAGTCAAACTCACCTTGACATGGGCTCGGTCCGTTTACAAACAAGCCAATTTCAAAAAGTTTTTTTAGCAAGCTATGAGCTTTTTAAACAACCCTGTGTTGATTTATGTTTGTTTCCATGTGGGAAGAAAAATTTAGATATTAAAAAACATGTTTCTGTTAATGTTATAGTTTAAAACTATTGTCATCTAACATTTTGATCATCAGCTACTTGCCTAAGATGCAGAAAACAAATGTGAAAACTATAATAATATTTGCATTCATTAGGACTGTAGTTACTGACTGAAAACAATTGCAGATGAAAACCAAGCATCGGCTACTGAAGACACGATCGAGATTCCATCAGAAGCGAGTGTCAACGAGTCAGTTAATCCAGAAAGTCCTAGCAGTGTAGTAGTGATCAGCAAGAACGTTACGGATCTTAGACAGAATCCTGGATACAACAATCTTGATAGTTTTACATACGATGAGATGCGAATGGCCACGCTATTATTTAGGAAAACTCAAATTTTAGGCGAGGGTGGGTTCGGGGTTGTTTATAAAGGAATCATAGATGAAAGTGTGAGAGATGGTTATACTAGAACTGAAGTTGCTATTAAGCAGCTTAATCAACAAGGAATGCAAGGTGATAAGGAATGGCTGGTATGTCTAATTTACCTGCGTGTCACTTGTAATTGGCTGTTTTTGTTTAATATTTACAAATTTCCCAAAATTACCTGGTTCCACTAGGGGTGGCAATCATGACCCGTTCTTCAACAAAAATTTTGTTTCCGCTCTACAGACTGAAATAAATTATTTAGCACGTCTGCGACACCCGAATCTTGTGAAGCTTATTGGATATTGTTGCGAGGGGAATCACCGTCTTTTGGTTTATGAATATATGGAAGCTGGGAGCCTAGAAAATCTCCTGTTTATGGGTGAGTGACTAAACTATCATAAAGCTTTCAGTAAGTAGGGCCGTCCCTAATGTTTTGTAAAACTAGGCAAGCGCCTAGGGCCCCCAAAGTTCCAGGGCCCCTGATTTTGCTAACTTTTGATTCATAGTTGGACAATGACGATGTTTCAAAACAAGTTCTACAAATCGTGAGACAACTCCAAAGATAAAACACCAACGAGATATCTATTTCCATGAAGAAAATAAGTCTCAAATCAAATCGAATAGATTTCATTGTATACATATATGGTTACATAACTATATATCTAAATTAGTTTTCACTTTCCAGTTCATTATAGTGGTTTTAACTAGTAAATCGTAATGAACTTAAAAGTCAAATTAGACGCCATCAAATTTAACTTCATGCTTTTTTGCACCAATTAACGAAAAATAATAAAAAGGAGGCATTGCTCTTACCAACCAAAATTTTTAGTTTATTGTTGCCGGTCTGAAGCCCGGGTAAATGAGGTGAGCATATAAAACAATAATCTAAAAGGGCCCCGACTTTTTAGTTCGCTTAGGGCCTCTAAAAATGTTGGACCGGCTCTATCAGTAAGTTAACTGGGTTGGGTTGACCCGAAAACAACAGTTTCTGTCCCAAGTTTTTATAATATTTAGTGTCAGATATCATTTGAATAACAAGTGTTAGCTCCCTCAATAAAATGATTTAGGAAGTTTTATTTTTATGCATTAAAAGACACTTGGGAGACTTTCAACGACGGTTTATAAGTAAATAAGTCAAAATTACCACCTCTGGTGTGGACCGACTCATGTATGTGCAAGCTAATGATTCTTTAACTCGTTCTAATGGTTTTACGTTGGAAAAGATATCGAAAAAGGATCAAGACATCCATTGTCTTGGGCGAGAAGAATGAAGATTGCTTTGGATGCGGCAAAAGGACTTGCTTTTCTACATAATGCTGAAACGCCTGTTATTTTTCGGGATTTCAAGTCATCAAATATCTTGTTAGATGCGGTTAGTCACTAACGCTTGTTTTACTTAATATATTATGGTTCTTGTCTAAAAAAAAGTATAAAACTTGCAGGATTATAACGCAAAACTTTCTGATTTTGGGATCGCAAAGGATGGTCCGCTGGGAATTAAGACCCATGTAACAACCCGAGTTATTGGTACACAGGGATATACAGCGCCTGAGTATGCCCAGTCCGGTGAGTAGTTTTATTGTCTTATTATGTAGTAATTACTTTTGAACATTGACGACGTTGGCAGGACACTTGAGAGCGAGTTGTGATCTATACGCGTTTGGGGTGGTGCTTCTTGAGTTGATGTTAGGGAAGCCAGCCATTGACAAGAGCCGACGTGGCAATATGCAATCCCTGGTTGAGTGGACAAAACCGCACATTTCTCAAAAACGGGAATTTTTAGGACTTATTGATCCTAGAATCGATCATGATTATAAATCTAAAGACGTCATGAAGGTTGCCAATCTGTCTGAACGGTGTGTCCATCTGAGCCCTGTGATGAGGCCCCATATGGACGAGATTCTTGAGACACTTGAATCTGTTCAGATCGATGAGGCATCCCCGAATCCTAAAAAACATAGAAAATCAAGACAAAGGTGATGGTGAAATGAACCATGTATTAAATATGTTATGACTAAAACTTGTTGTATATGATCTAAATAATAGCTTTTTGTTCTGTTATTCTTGTTTCAAAGGTTCTTTGTCATTGTCACACAATGTATACATATTGTACTCGCATTTAAGATTCGGCCCGCCTACTTTTGCCATCTCTACATGCAGGGGCGAAGCTTGGTTCTCGAATCGGAGGGGGCCGGCCTCAATTTTTTGATCGGTAGTGGCAAATCAGCGGGGGCCGGACTCAACTCGGACTCAATTTACCTATGAAAATCACAAATTTCTACTACTGCTCTAAAAAACAGGGGGGACCAGGGCCACCCCTGGCCCTTTAAATTCTTCGTCCTTGTCTGCATGAAATGTATACATACAAAGGTCTGACTAAGTTACCTGCTGCAGCCAAGGGATTATTGAACTTGTGAATTGTAGTTCAGACAAACACGACGCCAATATGCTAAGAATATCGATTGCGTATTTGTTAAACTTTCCATAATAGGTTATGCCGACAATAAATGGCACGAGATCAGCCATCTACCTGTTGCAGCATAACAAGCGCAAGCTGGCTGGGGGCGAACATGAGGAAAGTCGCCCTGGATGACATACCGAATAGAAGGAACTACAGCGAGATAGAAGGGATGGATGCCGGCCAAAACAAAATTGGAGAATTAATTTAAACAAATACTGATAAATTCATTAAGTAAGCAAGTAAATTAAGACTAAATAGACTGACTTAGTAATTTAGTAATAAGGCGCGTCATCAGGAAAATGCCGCATAAGCAACAAACCGGTCATCAGGTGATCAGATTATCATATTAGCTCATATACAGACAGACATAATAAAAGAAGATTACAGTATAATAATGCCAACAATTGTCAATGTCAATAAATCACCTGATAATGTGACAATATCAATATGTATAAAAACTGTAAAAAAAAATCATAATAATCTAAATTTGTATTATTGCTATCATATAAGCACAATAGAAACATGATTCAATGAACAAGCTGCAGGAATAAAACAAATGATCACAAATTAGAGAACTTTTCATAATAGCACATAAAATAAAAGACAAACTCATATTATAAATGGCTACAAATTATATAAATTAAAACCCTAATCAAGAAACATATGAAATGCCCTGTTTTTTTTTTCTTCAGATTTTCCCCAAATTAGAAATAATTTAACCAAATGGAAATAAGGGTAACATTTTTAAAGGAGTAAAATTTTATTAAATTAGATCATAATTTACCAATACTCTTTGGCATTTCTTACCATTTGGCCCCTCAACTAGTTTATTAGTTCAAATAAGTTTTTGTTGTGTTTTAAAATAAAAAATCGAATGTTTGCAAAAATTTTGATTTGATCGTTTAAATGCAAACGAGGCCCTGTAAATTTTCTCACCGACCCTGCGGAAGGTAGATCCACCCTGCGATCAGCAGATCTGCTTGTCTTTGGTTGGGAGAGGGGGGAACATGCTTGCGTAGACCCCACAGGGGTATCTCCTTTGGTTGGGTTAAGGGAAACAGGGTTTGTAGCTGGGCAAGCATCGAGAAAGGCGGAATCGAAGAAAGTAGATAAGCATGCTAAAGCTTGTGCAGAGAACCAACATGTCTTTATCCCTTTGGCCTTTAATACCTTTGGCTCCCTAGCGCCAGAAGCTATTCGTTTCTTGACCAGGGTGCAACGGGTCGTCCAAAATAATAGTTCATCTCCAGGGGGGCAAGGATTTGTCTTTAGTAGACTAGGGTTCGCAATTCAGAAAGGGGTGGCGGCGCAGCTTGTTGCCCGTCTACCTTCTATTGTGATGTAAATTTCGTATTTTGTTTTAATGAAATTTTAGATTTAAAAAAAAAATGCAAACCTAATGTATTTATAAATAAAATCAGCCAAGTAATGCAGTTTGCAATGATAAATGGTGGGTAGCATTGATCAATGATAGTACACTGGACGTTTACATTTATCATTGATGGTCAATGATAGTCAATTATAGTCAATGATAAATGAGGTTAATAATTCATTACTTGTAATATGTTTTGTTATATGAGTTAACACATACTACTTTTCTTGCTGGTATGTTTTCAAAATGTGTATCTTTTTATAAAATAATTGAAGGTATGTCAATTTTATTTGGAATATTATCGTAGTTGAATTTGCTTACAGGAACTTTGATACATTATATATGTTATGTTTTATCATGTTAAGCTCCCCTTTTGCATTCATATTCTATAATTTGTGAGAATGTTGTAATGGCTTGGATCGAAATATTTATAAGGTACAATTCTATGAATTTGTTGAAACTTTTGGTTTGATTTGTTTTTGCATATATGTAAGCCATTTTTTTTATATAATTTGTGTTTGAATATTTATTTTTTAAATTTGTAGGAATTTCAACGACGTATTTTTGACCGAGAACTGGTTGCATTTTTTTATTAAAAAACTAGCTGATTACCCCGGGAAGATCCCGGGGTTGAAAAATCTAATATGACTTAATAAAAAAATGATAAAAGAAGAAAACATACCAAACGTATTAAAAAAAATGAATAATTCATTATGTTTTGCAAAAGCTCCAATACAATTATATTATACCCCGGGAGCGTCCCGAGTTGACAAATAAAAGTAGAACAAAGATAGAGTGAATATATCTAATATCATAACATAATTAATGATTTGCCAATACATGATTAATGAATAATAATAATAATATTTATTTATTTTGAACAAATCTCTGCCATAAGTTATCATATTCAAATAAAAAAAAGGAATCTCTGCCTATGAAGTTATGTTTATCGTTTCTTATTCAAATATAAAAAACCCTAAGTAGTGATTTATTAGTCGAGTAAAATATATTTGAAAACAAAACCTCACAAAAATAGTCGTTTTTTTCTCCGTTTTTATCTAGCACTATGGTACTCGTTGGAAAGATAATAAAACGCTCGTTAATTTGGTGTAATTTTTTTCTATAAAAAATCTCGTATATAAAAGATATTAACGTTTAAAAGTTATGGAAGAAAACATAAGAGAGAAATTTAATTTTGATTTTAAATTCTTATTTTTTCCTAAAATAATTATCTATAACTATATATATAGATTTACTAAAAAAAACTCAAAAATTAAAAAATCTCACATGATGTCATGTGGCACATTCAAGGAGTGGTTGAGGCCTCCATTAAATGACACATCATCATAATTCAATTCTTTTATATATATTAATTAATAGATAATAGATAATAGATATATGCTAGTCGTCGGTGATTTGTTGCTATATACGTTGGTAAATTCCATTCGCCACAATTGTAAGTTTTCTGTTGGATCTCCACCGATGGTTAGTAACTTTACAAATTTCCATAACGAAAAGTGCTTTGTTGTTTTATAGTGAAAATTGTCTCCATTTATTACGCAATTACCTTCTAGGTCATGAGACTTTCATAATGGGTATTAGGTGTACATCAAAATATAGCTCTTATGTGTATACCATCACAAATGACATAAATGTTGATGAAGCACCCACTTATATGTAGGGCTGTTCAAATCGCTCGCCGCTCGTGGATCGCTCGTCGCTCGTGGATCGCTCGTCGCTCGTTCGGAAAATGCTCGAAAAATGCTCGCTCGTTCTTCCGCTCGGTTGTATATGAGCCGATCGGCTCGGTTCGGTTTGTAAATGAGCCAAGCACGAGCAAAGGTACGCTCGGATCGGTTCGGCTCGAATATATTTTTATTTATTTAATAATAAATATACACACAATTTACAGATAAATTTATGGCTTTATATATAAGATTCTATTGGATTTGAATCAGTATATCCAAACAAAATATAACCAGGCCACTTAACACAATAAAAAATTAACACTAGATTTAATAGTAAAACAATAAGTCATGAGGTGATAGTCATGACTTCTTTATGTTAATAGTCGTCCATCGCTAATTGTCACTTGATATTACACCTTCGTCACAATGCAACAACTGTTGTCCGGCGTATGCTCATCACCTCACCAGCCTCAATCTAAGCCTTATACTTGGACACTGTGATCTCAATATTAGTGTTAGCATCGAACATTTTGACCTTAGTTGTCACCCGACAATGAAAACATTGAAGGAAACATCCCAATTTTATAATCGTCCATATTATTCTCCGCTCGATTCTCGCTCGGCGCTCGCTCGGAAAATTTGCGCTCGAAGAATGCTCGTTCGGTTTTTGGCTCGATTGTAAACGAGCCGCTCCGCTCAGTTCGGTTTGTAAATGAGCCAAGCACGAGCAAAGCTTCATTCAGATCGGCTCGGCTCGTGAACAGCCCTACTTATATGTGTCACAACTTACTACTTGGTTTATTGGTTTATTTAATTAACATCTTTAAGGTATTATCAACCATGTTAGGTTATGTATAGATTGAATCTTAATACTTGCTTACACACATGATAGAAAGGCATAAGTGCATAACTTGGTCATTAGTGATCAAGCATTTATGTACATGAAGAAAATAGCATATTTTGAGTAGTATATATACAATGCATATACATTAGTTAAGAGATATATACTCATTTACACAATACACACAAAGGAAAAAAAAAAAAAAAAAAGAAGGCATATATAATGCATATCAAGTAGTGCATTTCATCCCAATTACACGATTAAGGTATTCGCCAAGAGCCCATATCGGAAATATGTTTCTGTACGATGAGTAACTTATCATACAGTTCTTGTTAAACACCCCTATAATTTCCTGAAAAAAAAAAAACAAAGTAAATTATATATCACATAAGTTTATAAACATTAAACAAGATTAATAGTTCACTTGCATACACATGCCATCATATAAATATCTAAGTATTAAGAATCATTTACATAAATGGTAGACTTATTTTTTTAGAAATTACATTTAGGGGGTATTGGGTAAAAAAATCAAAAATGGAGATGTATAGAAGTGGATTGGCGGTATCAAATAAATTAAAGTAGATGCCGCCAATTGATATAGCGGTATCACATTGTCTTTGTCAGTGTGTGTAGATGCCGCCAAATGGGTTAGAGGGATCACCTCTAGATGCCGCCAATCCATTTGAAGGTGTCATTGATACCGCCAATTGAGTTAGGGGAGTCTTTAATTTTGCCGTCATGATCCCGCCAATCCATTTTCATGCATTAAAACCACCAAATTAAAGTTGGTCTTCACCTGCAAAGCATGCAGCCTATAAACACACTCACAAGGTCTCTAGCATTGCATGCAATGGTCTTGTAAGTTGCAGATGATTTGATAGGCAAATAGTATTCTTGGGAGTGTAAGAATTCAGGCTTTGAAGGTTATAAAATGGAGGTTGAGGTGAAGAAGGAGCACCACCCACATCCAAGAACACACCATCAACACAACAATCTCCATCTGAAACACAACAATCTCCATCTGAAACCTTTGAAATTCATAAAAAATCATACCCACCAAATTCCTCCCACCATGAATCAAAACATGAACTTACACCCTGGTCCCCTAAACGACGATGTGTTGTATCTTCGTGATCGACATCGTGCCTTTCACGTTTTCACAGATGAGGAAAACTTCAATCGCCCCATGATGGTGAAGCGCAGCGATAGAGGAATATGGACGTTACTTCGTGACCACCCTGTTGTAGGACGGGTTCGTCACCTTATCGATGCTGCAGGGTTTGGTGGCCTCATAGATTGTGGTTACCGATACGTTGACCACTCCTTGACAACAGCTTTGGTGGAACGATGGAGGCCCGAAACTCACACGTTCCACCTTCCATTTGGTGAAGCTACTGTCACCTTACAAGATGTTAACGTCTTGTGGGGGTTGCCTATTGAGGGAGCTGTTGTGTCTGGGGTAGATGATAATTTGTCTACTGCCGACGCAATAGCCTTGTGCCAACGATTCTTAGGTGTTACGCCTACACAGGCCCAAATGTCCGGCAAGTCCGTTTTTGGTACTGTTATTCTTGATAAACTAAAGCAGGAATTTGTTGAAGCAGAGGCTACGGATGAAGAGTGCATTTTTCGTGCTCGTCAAATCATTTTCTTTTTGATCGGTTCCACCTTACTCCCTGATAATAATAATAATAGAATAAATGTTTTTTACTTGAGATTTTTACGAGACCTGAACCGTACAGCATCTTATAGCTGGGACAGTGCGGTTCTGGCTTGTTTATACAGACGGCTTTGTGATGCCACCCAGCCTGATAGGAAAGCCATGACCGGACCCATGATGCTCCTTCAAGTATGGGCATGGGAGAGGATCCGGTGTCTCGCGCCACGACCACCCTCAAACCGGTTTGATTATACTTGCCCGATAGCCGCTCGGTATATATCGCAAATCCCAGTTTGTATATACTTGCCTGCATGGCATCCCTTTGTATTTTTTTTTTCTGAACACGTTTTTTAACATGTTAATTTTGTAGGTGGCGAGACCGGCGGTTAAAGTTCGAGGAGGTGGCCCAACACTGCCTCAAGGCATACCGTTCACAGCTACAATCGTTGAACGAGGAGATGGTATGTTAGTAATTATTTTTAGTTTTTTGTATGTATTAATCATGCATTTATTGTGTTTTGTTACTGACTTAAGTGTTTGTTTTTAGTTCAACTGGACCCCCTACAACTCGGTTTTGGACCGACTACCGGCAATGTGCACAAACGGGAGGGAAAGCTCGAGGAGTTGCTGTCCCCTTATAAGCTTCGAGATGGTTGAGCATCATTACCCTCAACGGGTTTTGAGGCAATTCGGCATGGTCCAGTACATACCTCCCCAGATAACCTTAGCCGTACCCACGGCCCGGCTTGCAACACTGCATGCCTTGGGGCGGCAAGGACACAACGGGGCGGACTGGATGACTAGGCATGAAGCCTACGTCAATGCATGGAATAACCGTCGTAACACGGTTATCCGCTCTGAACTCATAAGGACAGCTTCAACCGAGCCCGGTTATATGCAATGGTATATGGGGCGTACCGTTGCATTTATTGGAAATCCGGGTGCAGCACCGTCCCCAGCTGGCGGTTTCCAAGACGACGGTGCTAGAATCCAGTTGATGGTAAACCATTTTTACGTTCCTAATTCATACATTAATTATTTTCGCAATTCGGTGTTTCTAACTAAAAATTTTGTTTGCTGCAGAGGGATGCCATGGGTGATATTTACCGGTCATCACAGGAGGCCTTTAATAATCCTCATGCATTCGCCACGCAGCTTGAGCGCATACAAAACACGGCGTTTCACAGTATGATGATGTCACAAAACGCCGGACACTTACAAAATCCGACGCATCTTACCATGGACGCCGTTGACTTGTCGGCACCTGCACGGCCTCAAAGGGTGCGCCGGCGACGCGCTCCCCGTCAGGTGCCGGAAAACGTTCCGGAGAATGAAGACCAAGCTGGTGGAAGTCACTCTGACGCTGGGTTTCGTGCATCTGTTGCGGCCAGCAACAATCAGAACCAGATCGGGGGATATGTCCCGCAATTCATGGACAGTGGATTGGACCAGATGGGAACTCCATTTGGATTGGGTGGATCAATCGTGCAGGGAACTGGTCATGTTGGTGGGTCCGGTGGCAGTCAACCGGGGGAGATGGGTCCGCTAGCTAACTTTCGTGCAGGCGGAATTCCCATCGGAGATAGTTGGGGGTTTCCTTCATCACCGGCTTACGTGACGCCTACTGGACAGGGGTTGCCGCGGTTTGATCACGACCTTTTTAGTGATTTTCATTACCATGCCCCGCATAATTCGTGTGATGAAGGACCTTCAAGCCGGCCAGGACCATCTACCACGCTGAATTTAAACCTCTTTCCTGATAACGAGTACGGTAATGAAGGAGCCCCACCCGCCAACCAACCACCACCCAGGAGGCAATCTGAACGTCTTCAGAATCAGGGACCCTCGAACGATCTGTACTGGTTTAACCAATAACATTGTCGAATTCAAGTCTGTTCATAATTACCTGTTGTAACATTTTTTATAACATTAATTATTGTTTTGCCTTATAAATATATGAACATTAATTATTGTTTTGCCTTATAAACCCACACTATGTTGAAAACGGGCCAGGCTGCCCTCTTTGGGCCTCTGTGCAGCCTGGTTGGGCCTGCTGGACAGGTAACCTGACTGACGGACGCGTTGCCCTTGGGTAACACACGGGCGTCGCACGAAGTCCGGGCGGTTTTCAGGTCTCCGGGGCCTGATCCCGGTGGCCCGAAAACGGCTCGGAGGGATAGATTTATTTATTTCAAATAACACACAGACTTTCCATTTTTGGAATGTCTCAAACAAATAATACAAATATGATAGATTTATTTAAAACCAATATTACAAATTTATTTAACAACTGTTTTTCAAAACTAGTCACTCAAACTATACAATCTACGGATTTACAAGACAATATATTTTCCGAGATCACCTATTCCAATATTCTACCACCGTTTTTATTGCATAGTTCATTAAGTTTCTGTTTCGCACCCAGAAGCTTGTCTTTTCCAGTCAGCGGGAACTCAGGACCGCATTCAGATTCAAACTTATCTGAATTTGATCCAGGAGAACATGGTTCTACCCGTTGAATATGTGTACCAAATCTACAGGTACCCAATGTTCAAACCAGCCTGCCATACGAAAGTAGTACGGTGAAGAATCGCATCATCCGTTGCCGGACAAGTCGCTAATGACGTGATGTGATTCATCAACACCGGATGGCGTGGGTTTGCCTGGAAAGTAGACCCGCCCAACGATCCATAACTCTCTAATATTTTAAACTAAACCCTCAATGTTGCATTGAGAGGTGTAGTTTAATGTGGATGTAACACCGATCCAAAGACACCGCTTTTTTGGACCCCAGAAAAGCGATGCCAAGCGGGGGATGAAACGGTAGACGATGCTGTTAAGCATGACTCATCCCCGCCGAAAACAGTTAAAACTCCATGTGAATGTAACATCGACCCAATATCAATAAAAAACCGTACCCTCCAGAACAATTGAGATATGTGGTGTTGTAAATGGGATTGAGATATGTGGGATTGAGATGCATGTGTAAATGGGATGGAGAGAATTGGAAGCTGGTCGAGTGTTTATATAAGAAATGATGCCTCACTACCATTTGGCGGCATCAATGTGGGTCTTTAGTTTGGCGGCATCAATGTCCTTGAACCATTTGGCGGCATCTACTTTCTTTTCTTAGATGCCGCCAATCCACTTCTATACATCTCCATTTTTGATTTTTTTACCCAATACCCCCTAAATGTAATTTCTAAAAAAATAAGTCTACCATTTATGTAAATAGTTCAAGTATTAAAGTTAATTACCTGTTGAGGAAAATCTCCATTTTCCATTTGGTGATCAATGAGTACTTTTGCAGCGACATCAAGAGGCCTTCGATCTCTTTTGGCCTAATGATAAACATGAATTATAATCTATATATAAGTTCAAAGCATAATAAACCATTGGCGCAGCATAGTTGGGGCGGGGAGGGGCGGCCGACCCCCCCCCCCCCCCCCGGATTTTCGCGTAGAAGTTCCGATTATATAGTATTCGTATAGAAAATTTTGAAAATATAGGGTTTCGACCCCCGAAACTAGTGACTTACAACCCTCCGGTGACTTCCGACCCCCCGAACCTTCGGGTCAAGCTTCGCCACTGTAATAAACCAACCATAAATATTATTTAAAGATATAACCTGCATACCTGTTGGGCTTCAATGAGAGCTAGCAAAGCCCATGAAGTGTTTGTGATGTGGGATTTGTTCCCAAGGATATTTGTGTATATCTTTTGTGTGCAAGATATGTAGCTCTCTCCCCAACCACCAGAAGGAAGCTGCTTTGAGAGTAAGAAAGCACATGCTTTTCTAATACAATAGCTAGTTTCATATGTTTTGTCTGCTGCAACCAATCCTTTTATTCCAAACCATGTTCCGTAAGTGTAACAAACTCCCCATGATCCATACCTACACCGCGATCACATACATTTGCGTCTCATTAGGATTGACAAATAAACCACATGGAAACATATGCTTTCGATAATTGATATAAGCGCCTTTTGTCTTTACAGCTTAAGGGAGCATGTAACTTTTGGTTAAGTCGTCTATGCATATAAACATGTAGAAAAGGAAGATTTTTTTAGCGTGAGGTCTAATTATCCGAAGTGCGTGAATGACGATTCTCAGACGATGGAATCATTCATCTATAAATAGGAGATGTGGATTTCAAAATGTGCACTTTTAAGTATTAGAAATGCCGACAAAAGTGTGTAAATGTAACCAATATATATGTTGTAGTGAGAGACGAAGAGAAGAATAACCATGACCCGTCGGGCAGTTGCGTGTTCTCAATAAATGTTGTAGCTTTACTGATGCAGGTTTCAATTTCCTCCCTTTGATGGTTGGGATATAGTTTCATGAACGACATTAGGCCTTGCACTACAGCTGACGTACACTCCACATACCTATACATATATCTTTTAGATAATGATCGAATACATATATACAAATTCCATGTATCAAGACATGAAATATAGTAGGATGGCAGCATACTGGTAGTCAAGCATGATGTCTCCAAATGTTTCAGCTGGATTGAGTACCTAAAATACACGGATAAACTAAGTCTTTGAAAGCCGAAAATTTATGCAAAGACAAACAATATGTATGTGTGTGTGTGTGTATAATATTGTGTGTTCATACAAACCTCTAACCATGGGTAGGACCTCATAAGCTCATAGGAAGAATATCCTCCATTTTTATTCTGCAACCATGGGCAAGGTAATTTCTTAGCTTTTATTGGTTAAAAATTAAAAAGCATGTGTTGTAACCAAAACTGTTCTACAAATATAAAAATTCCTTTTGTTATATATAGAACTTATATTCTTTACCTGAAGAGTTAGAAGCAAATTAACAGCATCATATAGACATTCTGGTGCTATTGCTTCTCCAATCAGGTCATGTGGCATTTGTGACAACATCAACACCGTCTATCATCAACGTCGTTTATTAATCCTCAACACACCATGATGATATATAACCTGTTATATATTGGAAGATGACACTACATACCTTCAAAGCTTCTGCAGTGCAATCAGATACAGGCCAACCATTATCTGGAGTAGAAAATGGCCACCCTCCACGTGTAATGTGTCGGTACCATGACTGAATATTACCCGAACTGTTTTCTCTGATCTTCACACAAACAAGGATACAATGATCACCACTTACTTATGCCTTGGTGCAAAATACAAAATAAAACTTTAATGAAGTAAAGCCGATCATATACTTGTGAAATCTTGATGAAGCTGTGTGCTTTCCGAAGCATTGAACCATATTCATCGTCAAGATTGGTTGCTAATATTGCTTGAACAGCAAAAACAGCATCCCACAACTGGGATCCATTGTACCCCTGATGTCATAATTTAAGATATAATTAAAGCCTTGAAAGTGCAAAAGTTTGGTTGTATTTTTATGAAGAGAATGAGAATAATAACAACATAAAGATAGCGAAGGGACATAAAAATAACCTGCATCTTCATGCCATCTTCAGCTATCCACAGATAGTCTTTTACTCTAGACAGGTGCAGTTTATTTACTGTTGATTTTGGATCCTCCACCCAACAACATAACATGTTGAGCACCTGTTTTCACATATCGTATATTTTAAGCTCCGGTTTCAAACTAAAATTTGATGTAATCATGATGCAGAGCAGATTCAAGATCTAACAGACTCATTCATAGAACAAGAAGAGCATTGATCCTTGATTTTTTAATATTTATTTTTTCTTACAAATCATACACCGTCCATGAATTTTTCTTACAAATCATACCTTGCTAACGGGTCCAATGCAAACATATTGGGTGTTCTCGTCCTCGTAATGGATATGTTGCATAACAATGTTTAGTGCTTTCTTTCTAAGCTTTGACAATGGCCATTGCATCAGTAGAGGTTCAACAATCTTGTTCAAACCACCCCATATAATGTCTTGTATTATAGGATGAGGATAATACAAATCTTCCTACAACCAAGAAAAGAGATTATAACTAGCTACTATATCATTTATCGTTTCATGACGACATCCACAAACTCAAGACAAGCCAACACCAGAAGAAAAGAAAAACAAGCAGTTACCTTGGCACATTGATTTCTTGCTAAGTCCCAATTAACTTGGTGATAAAGAGTCTTATAAAGCTCTCTTCTTAGCGATAAAACAATAGAACTTATAGGGCCGACAAAACGTTTACCATATAAATATGACATTGGCAAGTATATCATCCTTGTGTGGCACCACATTCTTCCTGCATATCGAATTGAATAAAACATGTGCGTATATTATCGCGCCATTTGTTGTATAAAACTTGACAGTCAAAGAAAATAGAAACAAACAAACCTGGGTGCAAAGGAAGAAAGTTTGGGAGAAGCCACATTTCGGGTGGCAAAGGATTGTTTCCGCTCCATTCATACACACCTAGTACCTATTGTGCATGTAAATATGGCTCAATAAGTCTCGAAACACACACGCTTTAATCGAGAACTTTCACTACTAAACAAATGAGTATCACCAACAGACAGACATAATTGAGAAAGTTAAACGGAATGGAATCTTACAGAAAGCCAGAATTTGCCCCATGTGGGTATGTGTGTAACACTACCATGATCAAGAATCCATTTTCTTGCTTTTGTCATGGCTCCATCACCACCATCCATTCTTTCTCCAAGCAACCTTAGGCTCACATAATTCAAAGTTGTACAAAACATGGTGCTATGACCTTCAATGTGTAAACCCCATCCACCATCATCATTCTGCATGCATTAAGGAATCCATTAGTTCATTTTTATCATGTTGTACAAGTATATATGTAATATTTGGCTTGTTAAGTCCATGGTTCTTAGGGTGTATCCACTCAGACTTTAGTATTTGTTGTATTATAATTCATTCTTTAAAATTTAAAACTTGTAAAATCTTCAACACTGTAAATTCAGGTGGCAAACATGGTAAAATTTAAATAAAACCTTACTAAAAAAAACTATGTTCCTAAGGTTGGGTGACGCAAGGGCGTTACAGCTTGCCACTTCAACTTGTTCACCAACAATGGCGCCCCTCACGTATTTTCTCTGCGTGTGCGTGTGTGTGGGGGGTGTGTGTGGGGGGGGGGGGGGGTGGGGGGAGTCAATTGTGAATGTAATAATAAGCGCTAAGAGTTGTCTGGTGGGTCCCCCTTTATATGAACCAATCATTTTTTTTTCTTTTCTCTTTTTCTGTTTTTAAATTAAAGGGGCGTTATTCTATTTCAAGATAGTTATTGAAGAGAGCCATGTCTATGTGATGTTGAGGTGGCGGAATGGCCCTAGGGGCTCCAATCGACACCATCCGGCCTAAAACAGTTCAAAATAAGTAACTAAATATAATATTGTGTTTTTTCTTGGTACAGAAAAATACAATTATCTTTTGTTTACCTGATGATTGTAAAGATAACGAAGAATTTCCCTTCTGTGTTCTATGGAGAAAACTGCTTCCTTTGCTCCCATAACATGCAACCCAATTATCTACAATACCAATTTTGAGCTTTGTTACAAATACAAATGCTTATTTGAGAATACTATTATAGACTGATTTTTGAATAAAATTATTGTAGTATAATAAAGCTACACTGTGTGGTTAAGCCCTTGAGAGGGGCATGGACCGATACGTGGATCCACCTCACCTAACTCTTTAAAATACATTTTGCACGTGGTGGTGGTGGCGTGGAGAGTCAGTGGATGGCCTCCACGTCACCGTGAATTTATTAATTAATTTATTTTTAAAACTCAAAATAATAAACATAATATAAAAATTATATTACAAATAAAAAGACATTATATTTTATAAACATAAACAAACCTAAATTAAACCTAAACTAAAACCTAAATTAAACATGGAAAAAATAAATTAAACCTAATCTAAGTGGCCCCGGATCATTAGCTAAGCCAATAAGTAGGGAAACATACCGTGTCCCCGAAACTTGTACTCGATCTTGGTGAGATTAACCACCTCGTAATTGGGGGCATTGGGGGGGATTGTTGCAAAAAATTTTGGTAGACCACCTCGAAAGGTCTACATTTATTCAGGAGGTCTGTCCACTTTCGGTTCAATGAGTCGGTGGTTCGGTTTGAACCACCAACCAAGAGTTTAAACTCTTGTAGGACGTGGGGCCAAATCGAACCCCGACGTGGTGGGTTGGTTACTTGGTTTGCACCTGGGACCACGTCGTACAAAATGCAATTTCTTCTTCTTTGGTCCAATGAACCATCTTCGAAAGGTGGGGTGTTCAGTGGGGTTAAAGGGAATGGTGATGTAGACGGTTATTTTGTGGGGTGTGAGAACGGTGGGGCAAGGATTTTTATAATTGAATTTGAAATTAATTAAGGTAAAAAACAAATGAAATTAATTGCAAACCTATCGTTTTCAAACGGTCAGAGCACAGTAAAAGTATCGGTCTAATGAACGATTGTCACGTCAACCGTCAGGTGTTGCCCCACGCCGGTGGAAATTTCGACCGAGTGTGCCCCACGCCCTGGCCCATGCTTGGTACGTTATGGTGGACTGGCGAGGAAGGACTCCACGCACCTTTTTCACGCCACTTCACCGTGTAACATAAACAGACTATAAGCAACTACTCTTAGAATTATGAGCTAGATGTGACAAGATAACAAACAAATTAATAACACAATATATTTAAAACTATCAAGACTAGGAATACAAATCCAATCAATCACTACAAGGTTTTAAACTTTTAGTCATACAAGAAATTAGGGAGAGGTTCATTTGGGAACCACAACAGTGAGGAAACAGGAGAACCATTAGTTTTACATGTAAAAACTCATTCTTACATTAATAAAAATTGATTTTACGTAATATTTTTGGAGCTTTTGCATGTAGAATTCGTTCACATAAAAAATTGTAAAAAAAAACGTTTTTTTAGCAACTTCTACGTGTTTATAGGCAAATAATCGAAAAAAAATAGGTAAAAACTTTTTACATTTAAGTATGAATTTATTATGCATTTTTTTTTACATCTTATACCCATCGTTCTTAGTTTCCCGCCTTTTCTTTTTTCAAACGAACTCACCTCCAAGTAATTAACAAAATTGTTTATTAATCTTCTTTAAGTTTTAGAAGAATTATTTTTCCAACTTCAATATAACTTTTCATAATTTCATATAATAACTCTGCTATAAGTTTGAATCACTTATTATGCACTATTCTTTTCAATTTATCACAACTATCTTTTACTTTAGTAAATTTAGGATTCAAATACTATGAAATGTTAAAATAGTTTTTAGAATTATTTATGCTATTATCTAATTTTCACACTAGTCTTGTTAGTCCGGCTTCATAGTGCGTACGATTCGCAAAACATTGCTTAAAGGTCATAAGGTGTTGTTTAAATGTTTTTGATAGTGTCACACATGTTAGCATCAAATATCTTCAATCAATTTTATCAATATATTTATATTAACTATTTAATAATAACTAAATCACAATTTTATTGTCTCTCTTCTATTTAATAATAATATTAAATCTTATTTTTATGTTTTTCTCTTCAATCAAATAATAATATTAAATCATAATTTTCACACCGCTCTCTTAGATATACAATATTTATTTTCTCAACTATTTATTTTGATTTCTCCGCTTATTAATAACAATTTAATTTAATTTAATATTTATTAATCCAACCCCGTATAATAAATACACAAGTTTCTAACCAAATTATAATTATAAATAAAAAAACATAGTTAATTGTTATACTAAGTAAATAGTACAATAAAGTTTATTTTTAGACAAATATGTTGATGACTATATATGTTAGCCGATTACATTATTACCTAATTCGTATTATACATGGGATTTAACGATATACCTTGTTTGATTCCTTAGACTATGGGGTATGGTCCCCTTCCCTCTTTCCTCCCCCTTCTCCACATCAGCCCCACGTCATCTTCCCCCTTCCCCTCCCCAAACAAGGGAAATGGTTCCCCCTTCTTTCCCTTTCCCCTTTCTTTTATTTTAATATTTTAAAAAGACAAAATATATCTATATATAATATTAATACAAGAAAAGACAAAAAACAATTATGGGGAATTGGGACGGGGAGGACGGGACAATGTCCCCGAGCATGCCGAAGTGAGGTCGGGGGGGCGGTGTTCCCCTTCGGGAAAGTTGCCACCTCACCTTCCCCTTCCTCTTTTCCGAACCACACCCTTCAGTCTTAGTATATGAAATTATGTTGGTAGTTGAATAAGTCGGTAGTCTAAAAAACTAATTAATAGTTTCATTATCCCAAACATGACTTATCAATTGGTCACACTCCCATAGTTTAATATTATATGTTTTATTTTTCACAAATATAACGACTGGAACTTTGAAACCTTAATCTTCTTACCAAGCCAGGAAGGAGAAACAATGGACCACCATAATCAGCAGCCCAACTCCCATCCTCACCTTGAAGACTTGAGAAGAACTTCAATGCTTTCTTCAACGTCTTAACCACAACTTCATCATCATGTTTTGCTTCCATTACTTGTGGTGCTTTAGTTTCGCTGCGGTTTTCGCTAGCAAACTACATTCAATTTGTTAACCAAGAGCTCCAAATATCCTAACAAACATGCATGGTAATTTAATTTATCATCAATTAGCGAAAACATGATTACCTGAAAACGCATTAAAAGATCAGAACTATGCTTCACATTCGACTTGTTTCTAGTAAATTCTTTTCGCATGCTCTCGATTTGAGATCGCTCCTCAGGAGTCCCTGCATGTGGATCGAATTCCCAAAATTGTCTACCGATATGATTGTTTACACTTGTGACGCCTACATCATCTTCTCCTTTCGACAACTTAAGCTTCCACATGATAGATTTTTCTTTTTTCAAACTCACTGATTTGCGTGTTACAGGAGAGATAGATAGATAGATAAATAGATGGATAGATACCAGGAGTACTTAATTTTTTTTGAAAGGCACGAGGAGTACTTAATTAAAAGGAGATGTTGCCAACTTTTATACATGAAGAGACAATGATGGATGGGTACATATAGTCCTTTTTTTCCTATTTTATAGGATAGTTAGTTATAAATTACACAAATGAATTAACAACAAACATGTGTTGCATGTGTACACACCCAAGATTAGGGCTGTTCACGAGCCGAGCCGAACCGAACGGACCTTTGCTCATGCTTGGCTCATTTTCAAACCGAACCGAGCTGAGCGGCTCGTTTACAACCGAGCTGAAAGCGAACGAGCATTTTTCGAGCACAAATTTTTTTTGAGCTAGCGTCGAGCGAGAAACGAGCAGAGATTAATTTAGACAACCATGAAATTGGGATGTTATCTTCAATGTTTCGTTGTCGAGTGACAACTAAGATGGAGCTGTCCGATGAGGACACTAATATTGAGGTCCGAGTGTTCAAGAATGAGGCTTAGGTTGAGGCAATGAGCATATTACAGAGAACAATTGTCGCATTGTGGCGTAGGGTGATATCAAGCGACGACTAGGGACGGACGACTAATAACATAAAGAAGTTAAGGCTGTCACGTTACGACTTACGGTTTTACTACTAAATCTTGTGTTAAATATTTATTTGATAAAGCGGACTAGTCATATTTTATTTGCATATATTAGGCCAAATGGTATGTATAAAGCTATAAATATTACTATAATTTGTGCTTATATATATAATTAAATATATATTAGATAAATAATAATTTATTCGAGCCGAACCGAGCCGAGCGGACCTTTGCTCGTGCTTGGCTCTTTACAAACCGAATCGAGCCGATCGGCTCACTTACAACCGAGCGGACGATCGAGCGAGCATTTTTCGAGCATTTTCCGAACGAGCGGCGAGCGATCCACAAGCGACGAGCGATTTGAACAGCCCTACCCAAGATACCATTGCAAACTATCGAACAGTATTTTATCTGAATACAAGGCCAAAAGTAAATTAGGTTGTCATCTATAATATCAATGCCTTCTTAATTAATGATACCGAATTGGTGTTTTATGATTGTTTTTCTAGAATAAATTAATATATAGTAGAAAGTCATATCCGGACGAAGGCATTAATCAATAATCATCTCACTATTTTAATAGCTTCTAATTAAACATTATTATTCATCGTCAGCCTTGAACACTCTCGACCTCTTCAATCTTCGAAAGGGGCACCGTTAAACGCTACAAGTCCTTGGTTGATGTTCATATAACAATGTGATTTTGATAACGTGCGACCGAAATTCCGTCGCAAAGGAAGATTTAAGTCAACTGCAAAAGGCAGCGACGGAACCAGGAATTATTTCTTGAGGGACGATTGGGGGTTTAATCTAACTTTTAAGGGGTGCGCCCGCCCTATTGTGTTGCATGTAGGTCCGCCACTGACAAAAGGAAGATTTACAAGTTACAACGATTTTATACTTAGAAAAAAACATGTGCTGTAACACTCATCCTATGCATTTTGTTGCCAAAATCGTATTAATTTCATTGTTTCAAATAAAATGATTTTTAAATGAGTTAACGGCCAAAATCGTCCCTAAGGTTTGGCCAGTTTTGCTACATCAGTCCAAGATCGAAACTTTTTACATCTGGGTCCTTCTGTTTTACATTTTGTTGCCAAATTCGTCCCTAACACTTAACCCAGTTAACTATTGTCATTAACTCTGGGGGTATTTTTATCTTTTTGGTTGTCCCACTTTTTAAAACCCAATTTAAACAGAGTTATTCATACCACCTGAAGACAAAAATACCCAGATGTAAAAGGGGGCAGCCAAAAAGACAAAAATACCCCCAGAGTTAACGACAATAGTTAACTGGGTTTAGTGTCATGGACGAATTTGGCAACAAAATGTAAACAGAAGGACCTAGATGTAAAAAGTTTCGATTTTGGACTGATGTAGTAAAACTGGCCAAAGCTCAAGAACGATTTTGACCATTAACTCTTTTTAAATCATAAAACGCGACCCCAAAGGGGTATAAAGTTTGTAGTATATCATAGTACATCCAAATCCAAATGTAAAACTAGATTATGTCACAATTTAAACCAACGTGCATCAAAATAAACTAAAAGGCAATATTATAAATTTGCTGGAATGAATACAGGGACCATAGGAGGGAGACCAAATATGACTTGAGTATATTTGGACCAACCCTTGTACTATGTGCACTTAAAAAGTGGTATAACAGTGATTGATAATGGCTCACAACTTTTAGTACATTTATGAATTGGTGGTATACTAGATCACCAAATCAATTGAATTATGAAAAAATATACCAAATCAATTTTAGTATATTTGGACCAACCCTTGTACTATGTGCACTTGAGTAGGCCACCCATCACCAAATCATTTATTAGTACGAGCACTGGCGGAGCATAGTAAGGGCGGGGAGGGGCGGCCGACTCCCTCGGATTTTCGCGCAGAAGTTCCGATTATATAGTATTCGTATAGAAAAATTTTAAAATATAGGGTTTCGACCCCCCGAAACGGGTTTTCGACCCCCCGAAACTAGTGACTTCCGACCCCCGGTGACTTCCGACCCCCCGAACCTTCGGGTCAAGCTTCGCCACTGAGTACGAGGGTGTTAGGATTGGCACTTGGGCTATATGGGGTGAGAGAGTAAGAATGGACTAGGATATAAACCATTAAAATCCGGGCCATTTGTAAACCGGATTTAGTTAGCGTCAGTTTGAACTCGGTTCATTTGTAAACCGGTCTGAGCCGACTCAACTACAACTGAGTCGATTTTGAGCAAAAGTTTTCCCGAGCTTTTTCCCCTACCAAACTTTAGACTATTCGAACAACCCTACGTGTAACTAGTATGTTGATGAAGAAACATGGCTAACTCCCACAAGTTCTATTGATCAAGAAACTAACTCAAAACTTCATATAATCACTATCAATTAACATGGTATATATAGCTATGATAAGAATCAAATACACAGTGAAAGAAAAATATGAAGTCGTAGGAAGGGTATCAAACGGACTCCGATTGAACCCGTTCAAGCAGTATTGGAACCGTCTCATCGAACCTTACGATCTTAGTTTTTAGGTTTCCGCTTTTTTTAATGTTAGCTTGTAGTTTTTAGAATTTATGTTATATCATTGTGTCTTTTTCTTATTTTCATCATTGCATCATTTTTGTGATTCGTTATGTCTTTTTTCTTCAGCATTATGTTATGTTTTTCGGCATTGTGCTATATTTTGTGGTTCATTGTGTCATATTCCGTGGTTTATTGTGTTTTTTATATCCTTCTCACCCTTCTCATTAATTTTGTTACACTGCGTAGGATAACTTGATCCTAGCTAGCTAACCTATCACGTTACACTATAACTAGTATTACAATTAATTAATTTACACAATAATTATTTAACACACTTCCTAACCAAACACGTATAGGAATCTAGACAAATATCCACTAATTGATTAATAGTATATGACATGATAATTACACCTAATAATTAAATAATAAACATATTTAATTATTTAACACACTTCCTCTCCAAGATCCTCTCCTAAACCTTAGCAGGTTTAGGATCGATCTTCATTGTTCGGAATTCCCAACAAATTGGTAGTCTCACAATAAAGTGAGCCTGAAATTGGGGCGCCGGTGGGTTAGACTTATAATACATAATGTCAAGGCGGCTTTCTTGGTTTTATAACGTTTTTTTTTTAGAACCGTGAATTTCTTTAATCCTGTTATCTTTGGGATTGAAACTCAAAACCTCCAAACCTAAATGTTTCTAAAACCTTTGTCTTTACCAATCGGCCACCAACCCCATTAGGGGTTTATAACGTCTACTTAGTACTAGGCTTAATCCCGTAAATTAGTTCAAAATAACTCCTCCGATTTCTCCTATTCTACATCTTGTAGCGGAAGTATGTTTGTATATGATAGTAAAATATTAAACCATTAGGCTTTGCATCACCTTATCTTGTATTCTTGCGGGGTCGTTATATGAGCACAGAGCCGATCCAACGTTTTTGGAGGCCCTAAGCAAAATACAAATCGGGGACCCTTTAAATTTGTATAGTTCACAAAAAAACACCTTACACTAGATGGACATTACAATCTCATTTCTGGTAACTATTAATGAATTAAAGTATTCCGTATTCATTTTATCTTCTTACTCGCATTAGGTATATTGCAAATTAAAGACATTTTCCCATTTAAATTTTGAACCCATTTTGTGGATCTACAATTTACTATGTATTTCTTTTGGGCTTGATTTAATAGTTTTCTCAGCATCTACTTTAGTTGAGAAAGTAGATTAACTTTATATCGTCCAATCCCTCTTGTAAGACTTCAATCCTTGATAACCTAAAAAAACTATCAATGACAATCGGCAATAGCAAATGAAAGTCACAAATTTTAGAGATTCAATCATTCAATACTTGTTTGTGTTTTACTTGGGCCAATACAAATTTAATACATGAAAAAAAAAAAAACTTAAACTTTCGGAACCCTTAGTTTTTGAAGGCCCTAGGCCTTAGCCTAGCCCTGTATGAGCATTTTATATTAGGAGGTCATGTTTTATATTAGAAGATAAAGGTCTTTTTGTTCGAATGCATAATGATTAATGGATGATTGACATAATAAAACAATGAAATTAATATGATTATTTGGTGATCATAACGTACTCTAATGTTTTATTTTATCTTTGTCCGTTTGTCGTCATTTTATTTGTTTGGTGGAGCCTTTTTCAGGACAATATGTTCATTATATCATTTTTTAGATATCGTTTTCGATTTGATGGTTGATTCATTGGACTATATTTTATACCATAGAAATTTCTGGACATGGTTTTCTGTTTTTCATGTTAAACAAATTAAAACCATCGTCATGCCTGATTGATGTTGTTGAGATTTGATGGTTTGTTATGATATATTTGGGTTCCTATCAAGCTGATACAAGAGAGCTCCTTTTTTTATATTTTCCCCCTCTCATCATCATTTGTAGGGATACATACACAGTTATACACACATATACACTCCTTACGATGTACACATATAATGTCTATATTTGGGTCCTTATGGGACAAAAGTAAAATTGCACTACTTTTAACGTTGCTTTACTAATTAGATGACAATCATTAGCCATGTATAATGTGGTGACGTTGATAGCTAAAAGGCAAGGGGATACATACACCAATCGGGCTTGTCCCGATTTCTGAGTGTTATGTGTCTTATGTCCAAAGCTTGATGCAAAACCACAATCGAACCGAGGTTCTTACTGGAAGCGGACTCTCTATTCCTACGAGGTAAAGCTAAAGTTGTATACAACCCTCCTCAAACCCTACTTTAGCTTTGTTATTGGGTTGAGTTTTGAAATGGATTTTTAGACTACCAAAACGCAATAATCTAAAAACAGCTCCACCCCTACTGCAACAAAACGCATAATCAATTTTCAAAAAGCAATCTTAAACACCCTCTTATTTGACTATTATTGAATTCATACACTGATGCACACTACAATATATATACTTTCATAGTTATATTTTTTATATTTTTATTTTTATATGTTACATAACTAGTATATTACCCGTCGCGCTATGCGCGGCGCAGAAACATACAGCAGATTGAATATTTTATTCGGTTAATTACGTTATCGGCGGCTACTAAACCGAGCAGCTGGGTCACCTAAAAATGGTCACAACACCCTTGTCTTAGGTCAAATCGTTGTCGCCGGCTAATCTTTGAACCACCTTCACGGCCGTTATAACCGCGAATATTAACATCAGCCTTACGACGTTAGACCTGAACACGGTAATGCCATATACACCGCTAATCTTAGCGCTGAACTCATCTCTGTCGCTCAGCTGTCGCCGCCACAACATCGACCAGCATCTGGAACGATTTGTGGTGAACTTGTGCACTTAACTCGAGATATATTAAACAAATAACATTTACGTAATTAACTTGTAAATAAAAGATTCTTTAAATGGTATTTTCGTAATTAACTTGTAAATCAACGGCATTTTCGTAATTACATTGTAAATAAAAGTTTTGTGCAATAGCATTTTCGTAAATAACTTGTAAATAGTTTGGATTTAAATAGAACTGTCTAAATGGCATTTTCGTAAATAATTTCAAATAAAAGAGCATTTGTTATCAGCCAAGTTTCAGATTTGTTATATATAATAATTAGTATAAGGGAAAATCACGAAAATAGCCGTTGACCAACTTTTTTTACCAAACTAGCCACCTCCCATCTCTTGGGAGAGTCGGCTCACAGGTCCCGAGACGTCTTGGTGAGACTTCGGTGATGGACCACTATGTGACATCCGCCCCTTTCACTTTTATCATTTTACAACTTTAGTCCCCTTATTTCTTACATCTACATTTACAGTCTTGTATTCTGTAACATTCGTGATTTTTATTTTAATTACAACTTTAAGACCTAATATGACAAAAAAAAAAATATAACAATAAAACTATACTAATCTTTTTGTTAGTATTTATATATATTACAAAAGGGCTATGAATGATGTTCATATTTTTTAAAAAAAAAATGGATTAATACAAAATATTTAAATTACTTATAAGTTACATTAGTAACTTTGAATGTTAATATATTTAATGAAAACATGAATGATATTAATAAAAAAGAGTTAAAGAAATGAAATAAATTGAGGATACTTGAAACATCTTTTATGTAAATATATACCCTATAAATGACTCCTATGTTTTGTGTAGTCATACAAAAAAAAAATATAAATCCTTTGTACATTACCAAGCTTCAATTTATTTGACTTTGAATCATCATATTAGAAAGTCCAACAATCGCTTTGAATCTTGGTCACTTTTTCTTGCTTGGATTGAAGGTATTCATGAAACTTTGTACAAGCTTAAGATTTTTTTTATTGCATAATTGTTACTCGTCGTTAGTAAGATAATATGTTCTCTTATTATTCCAAAATAATTGTGGTTCCGTTTTAAGTCGTTTTTTTTTTACTAAACCAATACACAAAGACGGTGACTTCGGAAGAGCCACCTAAAATATTTACAGTTTTGCTAGTTTTTTTTAGTAAAAGTATTTGCACTTTTGTTAAACGAACCACAGATTCATATATTAACAAATTGTTTAAAATGATCGTTTGTGCAAATGAATTGTATCATATCTCAAGTATTGTAATCCTAGATCTATTTATACAAAGTTTGAGAAGTTAAAAATATTATTATTATTATTATTATTATTATTATTATTATTATTTTGGTATAAATAAAATATTAAGTTTTATATTGACACAAAACTATACTAATGTTATTTTACATACTAATGTATAAATAAATATTTGTTTGTTGTAATCACCTATTCGGAACTTTACGAGCAAGTCACTTAATTTTAGCTAATATTGTTATTTTGTTTACATAACTAATCAATTTGAATTACTATTATAAATAATTCTTTTTAGAATTTACGTTTATACTATATCATATGAAGTTAGTATTTGTGCTTAAAACAAAATATACCATAAACACAAATCATCTCAACTCATTTTCGCAATCCTAATCTCGAATAATATCTATATATAGGTTGTCCTAATTTTGAGAAAGACATTATAACACTTTGCCAATTCCGGACCGACCGTCTTAAGGGTCACAACATTAAGCACCCATACTTAAATCAAGAACTCTAGAATCTATGCAAGCCTTAAGGTGAGTATATCTTTCCCCTTTTCATGTTTTACACTTTTGGGGTGATTCATGTACGCTTATTACTTCACTCACTTAATCATGGTTTATTCTATATTCACAATCGCAATTCTTGTATGTGTTTTACTTGTTGATTCGTTGATAGTGTGTACTTATGACCTTAATCATTAACCGCTGGGCGGCCTAGCATAGCAATAAAATAGTACTTAATTATTGTTATGTGTGAACGATTATTCATCGCCTACTGTGAGCGAATACTATATATATGTGACTCTTGATTCATTGAACGAAAGGTTTGATTTTGGGTAGCATTTGTACACAGCTTGAACACTAAATTGTAGACAGTATGACACGTGAATTGCGAAACACTTTTTCTACTATATGTATTCAAACAGGGTATGCTCACCAATACATTTTTGTATTGACATATACTATTTTCGTACATGTTTCAGGTTATTATTGAGACGTTTCTTTTAAGCTTTTGGATTTATATTTAAGCTTTGATTTCATTGTAATCTAGTTAGACTTGACGCTTTAGAATCATTGTACTTTGTATTTTTTTTTTCCTTTCAATGTAATAAACTATTTAATTCAATGTATTCAAATTTACACTTTAGTACCATGAGCTATTGAGCAATCGTCACTACGTGACACCTCGATGTTTCCGCCATCGGTTGGGGTGTTACACACTAGCTGAGCGACACCTCACCCGACACCTCACCCGAATCCCAAGACGTTTTTGTGAGATCTCGGCTACACACTTCCCAACTATTCTCTCTCTCCTCACTTTCTCTCTCCTCTCTCTCTCTCTCTCTCTCTCTCCTCACTTTCTCTCTCTCTCTACTCTCTCTCTCTCTCTCTCTCCTCAACAATAGTATCTGCAGCATCTGATGGAAGTTTTCTTGAAAGCCATAATACACAACCCCTTTGCAATCGTTTAACGCATCAACATGATTAGATAAACCCGTGTTCATACTTTTATCAACCATTGTTTGAGATGACGAAATTTGAAACGCAGCTTCCATAATTGCCGGTTGGCAAACTGATCTGCAGCACTCTTTAAGAGGATCGATTACACTACAAGTGTCCAATAATTAACATCGTTTCCAGAACAACCAAGGAGGATCTCATATCAAGAATGATCAGCAACTAATCCTAGACGTCACCGGAAAAGCAGTTGCAGGTTTCCGATACGTCACCGGCGAGTTGCAGGTTTCCGACGAAGTCGGATGGAGAGGTGACGTCTCCAGTCTGCGGAAGGTGCGGAAGGGATCTGCGGTGCTGCTGCTGATCATGGCGTCTTCGCGCAGATTGGTCTGCGGAAGGGTCTGCGGAAGGTTGGTCTGCGGAAGGGTCTCCTCTCTCTACTCCCTTCCGCAGACCGGAGACGTCACCTCTCCGTCCAACTTCGTCGGAAACCTGCAACTCGCCGGTGACGTATCGGAAACCGGAGACGTAATATGTCGTCGTCTGAATCTTTGCTAGATGGCAGACCGGAGACGTAATATGTTGTTTTTCTGAAAATAAAAATGTTACAGACTACTCTTGGTCCAAGTCAATTATATGGTCGACGTAATTATCATGGTAAAAGCCTTATAATACAGCTTCATGACATTATGCTCTCATAGAACAACAATATTAATCTTAGAGGGTGTTTGGGATTGTGTTTCAAAACAACTTATTGACTTATTGGCTTTTTCAAAAAGCCAATAAGTCAATAAGCTGTTTGTGTAACCCAAAAGCACTTTCTGTTTTGACTTTTGGCTTTTGACTTTTAAGGGTGGAAAAGTTGTTTTTGAAAAGTTAGAAATCCTGGCTTTTGGCTTTTGACTTTTGGAAAAAAATTACAAATATACCAACTATACAACCAATATTCACAAAAAGTTAAGCGAAACACTTAAAAAAACAACAATTTATTGACTTTTTGACGTTTCTCATCTCAAAAGCTAATCCAAACACTTTTTTTAAAACTCCTTTTCAAAAAGTCATAAGCCAATAAGCACTTTTGCATCTCCAAACTCAATCCCGAACACCCTCTTAGTGTGAGTTTGTGATGATGGCTCAGCCTAGTGATGCACCTCCACCTCTATTGAATCCATTCGCTGTGATCGGTCCTGAGTTCATTGTACCTCAATCACATCAAGTTATCGTCGAGAAGTATCCATGTAGACGAAGAGGATGAGAGAGAGAGGAGAGAGAAACGGGGGAAGAGAGAGAAAGGAGAGAGTAGAGGAGAGAGAGTGAGGAGAGAGAGAGAGAGAGAGAGAGGAAAGAATTGGGAAGTGTGTAGGCAATGTCTCACAAAGACGTATTGGGAATCGGGAACCGTCTCTCCAAAGACGGCTGAGGAGATGGGTGAGGTGTCGCTCAGCTAGTGGTCCATCACTGAAGTCTCACGAAGACGTCTCGGGACCTATGAGCCGACTCTGAGGTGTCGCTCAGCTAGTGGTCCTTCACCGAAGTCTCACGAAGACGTCTCAGGACCTGTGAGCCGACTCTCCCAAAAGATGGAAGGTGGCTATTTTGATAAAAAAAAAAGTTGGTCAATGGCTAAAATGGTGATTTTCCCATGGTATAATTTATTTGACTCTAAAAAAAGTTATAACACTTATACGTGAATTCATTATTACTTTATGTTTTAAAAAATCTGTGCTGTCTGCTGAAATCATATCAATGTAACATTAAAAGGTGAATTGACTAGTTTTAGTGCACATAAATTTAAAGGAACATTTGCAGTATCCACAAATCTGTAATGTTATATCTCACTGGAAATAAAAACAAACTGCTGAATCAAATTTGTTATTGATCTTCATCCATTCCATCAGTTTGATTACAGGTCTGCGATCTTGAATCACCGCCATCTTGCATTGGATCATCAGGATTTGATGTTTTTGCAACAGAATCTTCAAGAGCCTCAAGAAAAGATAGGACCGTGAACTTGTCTGTAAATGAAAACCATTCACATTTAATAATACAGTTAGCAATGATGCTAAAAAAAAGTATCTTAACACTTGACAGGTAAAATAGATAAATTCGCTAAAAGAAGAAACAAGTGAAGTTTATCATCATTGCATAAAACATCTAAACCATTTTATGCAAATGTTAAATATTTACTGTAACGGTATACAGTATACTTTTTGTAGTTACATTTGACACGCCAAACGTTTATGAAAAAAATTACTTTTATGTCAACACATAGGGCTTAAACCAAACTTTCAACGAACGGTTCGTGATATGTTCGGCGGGAAGTTCGTTTGTGTTTGTTCGTTTAGCAATTGAACGAACACAAATGAAAAATTATGTTCGTTTAGTTAAACAAACGAACATGAACAGAGGTCGCATTCGTTCATTTTTGTTCGTGAACGTGTTCGTTTGTGTTCGATACTTCAATAGGTTTTTTAACCTTCTATTTTTAATTTAACTACTTCAATTTCCCAGAGGTAGATTATTTAATATATATTAGTATCGCACATATTAATATTACTTTAACTATTTTGATTAACTTGTTATTTTGGGCGGACTAAATGAGGATTTCAAGTTTAATATGATAATTTTGTGTTTGGTTTTGTTCATTAATGTATGTTCGTGTTCGTTTACGTACATTTGAGTTTATGTTCGCTTTTGTCCGACACCTAAATATAACAAATAAAGACACATGAACACAAACACGTTCATTTCCTTAACAAACTAACACGAACAAAAACCTCGTTCAGTAATTGTTCATGAACAGTTCGTGAACACGTTATTTCCTTAACAAACGAACATGAACAAAAAAATTCGTTCGGTAAGTGTTCATGAACAGTTCGTGAACACGTTATTTCCTTAACAAACGAACACGAACAAGGCCTTGTTCGTGTTCGTTTGGTTCGTTTACAGCCCTATCAACACAATCCGTTTTAACCTGCTACCCAACTCCCTTGTTTTGCCAACTCGAAATATATGGAATGTTTTCATATTTATAAACAAGCGAATAAAGATTTGTAGTGCTTACATTTACTTGGGTCAACTCCAAATTGAGTCAGATCTATTTGACCAGTCTTCAAGACCTGTATAGACCACAGTTCACAAACACGTTAACAATATAAATTCTAAAAAACATTGCAGAATTTATAAAGCAAGGAGACGACAAGTGTAAATCCTCACATAGGTGAAAGAATCAACTTGTTGGCGGAAAGGAGGACTCTGCAGCAACTCCATTAGTTCCTCTGGAGTCCATTCACCCTGCATTACCATTGACAAGTTTTATTACAGGCTCAAATGCGTGGGTCGGGTTGACCCACCAACACTTTTCAACTTTCTATGACTAGTTGATCCATTAATTACGGTTGCAAAAATATATTTTGTTGGCCGAGTTCCAACCCGTTTGACCCATTCCATTCCTCTTCTGGCTATAAGAAAATTTTACTTGCCCCATTAAAGATTAAACACGGCCCAGTTACGTGTAAACGAGTCAAGATTTTTTTATTTTATGTTTTTTTGAACAGCAAATTTCTACTCCTTGTGAGACTTGAACCCATGACCTCCCCCTTAGGTGTTCCTAGAAGCTTTGCTGCCAGCTCTACTAGAAACTTAGGCAGCCTTCATCTTACCTCAGGTAAATGGGATGCTACATGCTCGAGTGACAATGTCTCCATCAAAGGCAATATAAGTTCAGGCTTCAGAATATCACCCAGTCCTAAACCTATTAACAAAAGTTTATAATAAGTTAATAACAACTAAATTAGAATAAAAGCAGATCACTTTACCCCTTTCTCAAACACAAAAAAAAAAAGATTAAAAAAAAACTTTCCTTTTTAAGTTATCCAAAATAATGTAACACTTCCTCTTTTTGTGATAAGTTCTCAATTTAGAAAGAAATTGTAATAAATTGAATATTTTCCACACACGAGGGTATATTAGTATATATCACAAAGACAACACTACCTCCATCAGGATCTGCTGCCTCCCCTGAACATTTCATAAGAAAGATATCAATTCAGATTGATAACCAACAAGAAAATAAAAATAAAAAGAGTTCACCTAAAAGAATTTTATGACATGCCTGAGGGTCCAATATTACTTAAAATCCTTTGAAGATCTGCCAATTTAACTGGCCCTGAGGAGGACACGTCACTAATTACGTCTGCACCTGTACTTGATCCAACCAAATTTCCAGCCCTACAAACAAATCATGCAGAAATGTGAGTCTTTAGGGCCTCAGTTTTTTTTTCATTTAATTTATATATATAATAATAATAATAATACAAGAATTATCAAAAGAAAAAACATAATTTTAGTTCAACCCAAAACAACCCCAATAGTCAAAAGTCATAACCCAATCCAAATTTCAAATTCGGTTTTGGTTAGGTAAACACCAATATGAATCCCAGCTGAACATTGAACAAGCCAAAAATGCGTACATGAAGTATACTAAGATATGTATTTATAAGGTGACTTCCTTTGAACATGAACCATGACATGATGTAAAAGCATGTTGGGAATCAACGTATATGCGCACAACAGCACAAAGAAACATTTTAGTAGAGAAAAAGTAAATATGTACATTCATAACCCAAAGTCGGTAGTTGGCGGTTGATATGATGAGGCCGAACCCAATATTGAGTGGGGATTTGTATATTAATATATTAGGTTGATAAAGGCCCATAGAGCTTTCAAGAAAACTACAAATAAAGAACCTACTGCCATACTGCATCATGGCACATCTGCACATATTATGACTACATCTTTCGCCTCACAAGCAGCACATAGTAATTACGATACTTTGGTATTCTTTTTAAAGTAGCATTATGACTATTTTACACATATAGATTATAATACTTAAAAAAATATAAAAAAACACGACAATCTGATAAGGCTATTATTGTAATTAAGATATAGCAAGTCCAGTTTGGATGGTTAGTGGTTGTGAAATCTGACAAGCATTTCACAAACACGTGATAATTTCGAAAGTCTTATTTAGGAAAGAAATTTCCGAAGATTATCATCAAAGAGATTTGTAGAGAAATCAACAAATCTTTACTGCAGCAAAGAAAGATTTCATATTTGAAAGATACACCTTTCATATTTACAGCAACAAGATTCTCGAAATATGTTGAAAATCAGGGATTCGAATAAATTTAAATTGCATATATTGATCTTTGTCAAGAAGATATATAAATCTTTCGAAAATATTTATACCAGTAAAACGAGAGAGACAGAACAAAACCTTAATTTGAGAGTTCATAAACCTACAATCAAGTATTTAGATTGCTACTAACTAGTTTTTTCAATTGTTTGTTTATTCTACAAAACAAACATCAAATCTTATTGGTTATTAATAAGAATTATTTAAATTAATGTGCGATTACCAAGGGAGTATTTAACCCCACTTTCTACTCAGACCTTTAATTTGTATATATATAATAATACAAGGATTATCAAAAGAAAAAACATAATTCCAGTTCAACCCAAAACAACCCTAATAGTCAAAAGTCATAACCCAATTCAAATTTCAAATTCGGTTTTGGTTAGGTAAACACCAATATGAATCCCAGCTGAACATTGAACAAGCCTAGAATGAATACATGAAGTATACTAAGATATGTATTTATAGACTTCTCTTTGAACATGAACTATGACATAATGTAAAACTGTAAAAGCATGTTGGGAATCAACGTATATGCGCACAACAGCACAAAGAAACATTTTAGTAGAGAAAAAACTAAATATGTACATTCATAACCCTAAGTCAGTAGTTGGCTGTTGATATGATGAGGCCGAACCCAATATTGAGTGGGGATTTGTGTATTAATATATTAGGTTGATAAAGGCCTGTGCCCTATAGAGCTTTCAAGAAAACTACAAATGAAGAACCTACTGCCATACTGCATCATGGCACATCTGCACATATTATGACTACGCCTTTCTCCTCACAAGCAGCACATAGTAATCACGAAACTTTGGTATTCTTTTTAAAGTAGCATTATGACTATTTTACACGTATAAATTATAATACTTAAAAATATATAAAAAAACAGGACAATCTGATAAGGCTATTATTGTAACTAAGATATAGCAAGTCCAGTTTCGTATTGCATAGATCTAATGATAAAAATATACTTATAATTAGTTTTGATACATTAATTATTGGTAAGCATTGATCATGTGCTAGTTAGCATAGTTAATTTAATTTTATCCATACTTAAAAGCGCATCAAACTGACATGAAGAAGACTTCTCAACACTTAAAAATGAGTCAAAAACTAAGACTGAAGAACAAGTTCCCCATTGATACAGATACTACAAGCACACTTTGGATGGTTAGTGGTTATGAAATCTAACAAGCATTTCACACACACATTTGATGATTTCGAATGTCGTATTAGGAAAGAAAATTCCAAAGATTAACATCAAAGAGATTTGCACAGAAATCCACGAATCTTCACAGCAGCAAAGAAAGGTTTCATATTTGAAAGATACACCTTTCATGTTTACAGCAAGAAGATTCTCGAAAGTCGAAATATGCTGAAAATCAGGGGTTCGAATAAATTTAAATTGTATATATCGATCTTTGTCAAGATATATAAATCTTTCGAAAATATTGATACCGGTAAAACGAGAGAGAGAGAGAGAGAGAGAGAGAGAGAGAGAGAGAGAGAGAGAAAACAAAACCTTAATTTGAAAGTTCATAAACCTACAATCAAGTGTCTAGATTGCTAATAACTAGTTTTTTCAATTGTTTGTTTATTCTAGAAATCAAACATCAAATCTTACAGTTTATTAATAAGAATTATTATTACTGAAATTAAATGTGTTATTACCAAGGGAGTATTTAACCCCACTTTCTACTCAAACCTTTAATCATATTATTCACATCTAAGGCCAACAAGATCCATATCCATTGCATTGCATTGCATTGCATTGCATTCCTCCGTAACAAACACACCATAGGTGTTATTAATTTAAGCCAACAACATGTGCACACTTAATTGGCATATGTTATAAGATTGCAGATTGGGATTGAACACTCCCAAAAACGATTCTAAACAAAAACTTTCTCATGAAATGTATCGAAAAAACTTGAGGTGAGCCCCATCCATGAAGTGATGATTAGTAGATTCAAGGTTCCATAGATGGGTGCCATGTTTTCAAAATAAATCATGAAAAAATGTGACCAATTATATTACAAAACTTAAAGATATAAGACTTTTTTTTAATTCATGCATCAGCCATAGGTCCTCAAATTTAGCAGATAACATACTAACAAGAATAAGTTTCAGTATATCCACATACCGTGATGAAATATCTTCACCAACAGTGTCATCTTCTTCAGCAGGGAAATCTGTCACATCAAAGTTTATAGTTAGATACGTTGGTGGAGAAGAATTTCACAGAGTTTTGCATCACGTCTGTAAATAATTCAGAATATAGTATAGCTTATTAAAAACCATATTCCGAGATTAATACAAATAAAGTTATTTAAATCTGAAACTTTAGACCAAAGACTACTTCAAAAGAAACCATGCGCGTTAAAGTAAATAACCTTATATACTAACTGAATAAAAAACAAGTAAAAAAAAGCTCAGATGTGCATGAGCGTTCTATAAATAATATAAAGATGAAACTTTAGGCGACTTCCACCTCATTTGACATGTTTAACCCATTTGATATGAAAACACAACCCAAATTGACCCATTCATAAACTGACACCTCTAGAACAAACTAAATAATGAAAGCAACCATTGAATGTTTATATAATAATAATAATAATCTATATTGTCATTTGTCAAAATCTTAAAAGAATAAATAAAACCTATCGGTTGATTGAGGTACAGGTTGACCGACTTGCACAATTCTTCATCACCGTCAGCTCTGGGCTCCTAGAACAAATTAAAGCAATATAGGTCAATCTAATATCAATCCAAAGCCACATAATGAGAATAAGATCAAGTATGCTAACCTGCATCCAAAAGAAACACTTTCGGTCATCCGTCTGAAACTTCAACAAATAAACCCTTCCAGAAGCTTGTCCAACCTAATTTGACCAAAAATACACGATGATTTAAAACATGCACAGCAAAGTATGAACACAATAGAAGCGCTTAACAAAAAGATACCTTCTCAAAAACTGCCTCTTCTGGGAAAACAATTTGATCCTATGTTTAACCGTGTTAAGTAAAAACAGAACTTATATTGCGAAATCGGGAAAAAAAAAAAAAAAAAAAAAACCATGTATTTCACAAGCACTAATGGAATAAAGTTTTAACAATAACTTTCAAGTTAAAAGCAATAGAATTTGTGCAAATAATAGTGATATATATAGCAAAAGTTAGGATACGTCCTCGATAGTGTTGTTAGTTCGATCAAGCCATTGAATATGAACTAGTCCCTCCTCCCCCTGTAAAAATTCAACACTTCAATATATAAACTTAAGCATATCTATAATCTATCAAACAAAAGTGTATGCTTCATTACATCCAAAATTCAAGTACATAATGATTGATCATACCCTCCCAATGCGGACAAGTCCTTTACGTGGATCAGCAACGACACGTTTCCCATCCATATGCATTTTACCAGCACGAAACTCAAGCAGAACATCCTGTCACATTACATAAAACACGTGAGCACTGTATAGTCATATTAAAGCTATTAATTAAACCCTAAATTCCAAAGTAAAGGTTCCATTTTTTTTAAAAATAAAGATCCATATTCTTGAACACAGACATACATAAAAAAATAAAGAATCTCAAAGCTCATAAGACCATCCGTTGTGTGATGCGAGCGAGCAAACGGGAGCCACCGACTTCACTCTCAAGTAACCCCATCGACTGTGCTCACTTGACCCTGTTGCGGCTAGGGGTGAGCACCGGCGCGACCTGTGCTCACTTTCTCTCGTTAACACACGCGAGCACCATCGCGTGTGCTCGCGCCAGGGCTGTTTGTGACTGGAGGTGAGCACCGGACTGAAACCCGGGGGGGGGGGGGGGGGGGGGGGTCGCTCGCGGCTCACAACAGACAGTCTAACCCTAAACAAAATCGAGATTAAATAAAAAAACATTATCACAATACCTGAATAGCTGGAAAAAGCTCTGTATCTAAAGAATCCATAACCCCAGCTGTTAATTAAACTCTACATAAAACAAACAAATAAATAAAAAGAATACATCAATAAACTGTAAACGAACAAAAAGGTAACCCTAACAATCATTAAATTATAAAAACATACAGAAGTTAAAATATAAAACCCTAGGTGATGTTATGACGTTTGATGGATTGGTGACATAAACTGATTGATTAAATTAGGTAAAGAGTGTTGGAAAATACGAAGATGATAATATTAATGATCGATTGAATGATTGATTTACCTTTCGTGTATACGAAGGTTAGTTTAATCTCGGAAGACAGTAAGTGTCCAAGGTTAGGGATGTTGTGTTGTTTATATGGTGAACCCAAATACCCACCCGTGGTTTAGTTACGGTTTTGTCTTATGCCTCTAGCGGTGCCTTTTGAACTTTTCTTTTTTATTTGAGTAAACTAGGATTTTATTGCCCCGCGTTTCGTGACGGCAGCTCCTGTTGTGTTGAGGGTTTGGTGGGCGTTAAAGATCACGCGTCGCTGTGGGAGCTCCTGTTGCGTGAAGTGTTTCGTGGACATAAAAGATAATATTAAGTGACTGTTATTCTCGCGTCGGCTTCAAAAAAATACTTGCGACTAAAAGCTAAAAGTTTGGTGTTCAAAGTTAGAAATCCTAAAAGATAAAAGTTTGGTGGTCAAGTTGAAAGAAAAGAAAGAACATACGTTAGTAAGAAAGTTTGTGACCAAAGTTAAGTAGTCAAATTTTTAAATCCTAAAAGCTAAAAGTTTGATGGTCAAAGTTTGGTGGTTAAATTAGAAGAAAATAAAGTTAAGCTAAAAGTTAGTGGCCAAAGTTTTAAATCCTAAAAGCTAAAAGTTTGATGGTCTAAGTTTGGTGGCCAAATTAGAAGAAAATAAAGTTAACCTAAAAGTTAGTGGCAGGAAATAAAGTTAACATAAAAGTTAGTGGCCAATATATATAATATATAATTTTACATATTAACCCTTTTTATTTTTATATTGTAATAATCACTTTCAAGTATTTTGTGTTACTTGTTTTCATAATAGTTATAAGGAATATTTACATATATCCCCCTATTTAGAACTCTAATTACATATTTACCCAACCCAAAAATTAAATTACATATTTCCCCTTCATAGAGCAAAAGGACACAAATACCCTCTCAAATCATAAAAAAAAAACCTACTGACGGCAATATCATCCCCTTCTTCCAACAATCCCTAATTCTCTTTCTTTGTTATTGTGTAAACTGTAACCAGGTTTGTTTCGTAACCCAGGTATGCGTAATCCTATTTATTTATATACGTTCGTTTTGTAAGCACCATATTTATTTAGTGTTAGTGATTGTTTTGTTTGGAATGTTGTATGAGTATGATGTGGACGTAATAATATTAATTTATTTGCTTCTTGAAAAGCAAGGAATATCATTGAGGAACTAAGAGACAATCATTGCCATTCTTTGATTGAACTTGAAAAGCACCATATTTGTTTGATGACTAATAATATTTATTGATTTCATCGATGTTTGTTTTATTGATTATTTACATAGATGGATTAATATCATTTAGGATGGATTTCATGTTTGATGACTAATAATCAAATTTTATGATTTCATCGATATTTTCAATTTTCATGTTTGTTTAGGTTCGATTCAATATGGGAGATATTATTGTGGGTGTCCAAGTAACGTCTAACTATAAGATAAAGTTAAAGTATGGAGGCTATTTCCGGTTAGCGAAGAACTCATTTAGAAAACGGTATTGTTTTGGTTTTCAAAAATGTATCTACATTGACAAATACACATACCACTATGATGATTTATTGGAAGAGATTTCAAATCATTATCCGGCAAACAAAGATCTCGTTTTCTCTATTTTTTTTGTTGACAAGAACGCCACAGAGCAATCTTTTATTAAGCTTAATTCTCATGACAACCTTCTATTTATGCTTGATATGTATGAGCTGGAAAAAGAGTTAATCGTGTATGTGACGACGGGTAATAACTTTGAGACAATTTCAAACACACAGAGGTAAACGAGTTTTTTTATAAGAATTTAATATCTTGTATACCATTTTTATAAGAATCGTATATTATTTACAGGGGTCAACTTGAAGTTGTTAATGAACCACACGGTGAGGAAGAATCCGAGTATTCATTAAGTGATGAAAGTTACCATAGCCTTTACAGTACCGATAACGAAGTCGACTTACAGAGTTCCGAAGAGGAAGAAACTTATAACAAGAAAAATCTAACCATCAAAGTGAACTCAACCTTTGATAATGTAGTCGTGTTTAGAAGAGCATTAATCCATTATGCGATTACAAATGAATTCGAGTACTTTGTTGAGAAAAGCGAACCCACACGAGTCACGGCTAGATGTTCAAACTTAGAATGCAAATGGAGAATACACGCTTCTGTCAAGCAAGATGGAATCACATTTGAGGTAAGTTTACGAGTTTAATAAGGATTATTTATTTATTGTAATAACTTGTATGTTTAATTAACATAATGTAGGTTAAGACATTCGTAGAAGCACATTCTTGCACTCGAAGCAACAAGGGTGGTAACAAGCTTGCAAGTCAAGGATGGATTGCTAGTGTGATTCGAGATAAGCTAAAATCGGATGGGGATGTCCCTATTCCAAAACTTCAGAAGTGGGTTATGAAAAACTACAACGTTGATGTGTCATACATGAAAGTGTTTAGAGGAAAAGAACAAGCTTATAGTGAAATATATGGCAATTGGGATGACTCATTCATGAAGATAAATGATTACAAAGAAGAGCTACTGAGGAGAAACCCAGGAAGTGTTGTTGAGATTGACTTTGAAAAAAAAGGTGATAAAAAGCTCTTTTTACGTTTTTTTGTTTCACTAATAGCTTGCTCGAAAGGGTTTCGTGATGGTTGCCGTCCCTACATTGCTCTTGATGCTTGTCATCTAAAAGGAAAGTTCAACGGGGTACTAGTCTCTGCCACAAGTGTAGACGGTAACAATTCCATTTTTCCAGTGGCATATGGTGTACTTGAATCTGAGAATAAAGCTTCATGGGTATGGTTTCTTGACTTACTTAAGAAAGCAATTGGCATGCCCGATGGTCTTGTCATCTCATCCGACATGCAAAAAGGTTTAGAAGTTGCAATTACACAAGTTTACCCAACTGTAGAACATAGAGAGTGTATCAGACACTTGTATAGCAATTTTAAAAAGCATTTTCGTGGTGACTTCTTCATGAGAAATTTATGGCGAGCTGCAAGAACTTTTAATGTTACCAAGCATGAAACATTATTAAATGAAATTGCTGGAGTGAATAAGGATGCACTTACATATATTAATGAAAACCATAAGAAAATATGGAGTCGTTGCAAGTTTGGGACAAGATCCAAATGTGATTACATTACTAACAACATCTCGGAGGCTTTTAATTCTTGGATTGGTGATGTGCGTTATAAACCGGTACTTGAACTTCTTGATTCTATTAGGGAGAAGATTATGGTACGATTACACAAAAAGAGGAGGATTCTAAATAAATGGAAGGGTCCATTAGTACCTACGACTAAAAATTATCTCAACAAAATCTCTAAGGTGAGTGTTATGTTTTTTTTAGTTTTTTGTTATATATATATATATATTAAAATAATATACTTCTATGTTGTATGTAGAATTTGGGTGAGTACGAAGTTTGTAGAAGCAGTGAAAATCGAGCCGAAGTTAAACGCAATGAAAAGCGTTGGGAGGTATTACTTGATGAACATAGTTGCACTTGTCGGGTTTGGCAAGTTAAAGGTGTTCCATGTTATCATGCAGCTGCTTTTATCGCTTTCAATAGGGAGGTAAACTGGGATAAATATGTTGATTCATATTTCACTGTCGAGAAATTTAAAGCGGCCTATGCTCTAGAAGTTGCTCCAATGCCTACAAAGGATCAATGGGTTCACATTGATAGCGAGGAGAAGATATACCCGCCTACTATTAAACGTCCGCCAGGAAGACCAAGAAAGAATAGGATTAAAGCACATGACGAGGAGCCCAAAAAAGAAGACATAAATGTCCGCGTTGTGGTGAGTATGGACACCATGAAAAAACTTGCAAAAATACGGCTTCTAAAGATGCTAATCAATGTCAACCATCAACACGTAAAAGAGGACGACGAAAGAATAAGGAAGTTCATCAAAGCTGAATGATTGATTTTTCTATAATCATCAAAACTTTGGCACTTGTTTTTTTGACAATAAATTTTGGGTTTTAAAGATTGTTTTTTGACATTTTTTTTTCTTGTTACCGTTGCAAATTTAGCATGTTTTTTTTTACATTTTGTTTGTTGAAAAAGTTAAAGTAAACCGATAAAAAAACGAAAATATAATTAACATATGTAAGTGCATGAATCAAATAAATATTATTACTAACAATTTTATGGATCGTTGTTAGTATAAAAAGAGTAAATTTAATAATGTTTCATAAAACCCGATTCAAAGGTGAAAGAATTTGATTACGCACATAAAAAAGACAAAAAAAATAAAAAATACTACTTAAATGGGTAAATATGTAATTATTATGGTTTAGTATAAAAAGGGTAAAATTGTCATTATCTAATCTATTTTTAATGAAATGGGTATATTTGATATTTTTCACTTTTAAGGAGGGGAAATATGTAATTTAATTTTTGTCTTGGGTAAATATGTAATTTATTAAGTTTATAGGGGGATATATGTAATTGCCTCTAGTTATAAAATGATATCAAACTGATATTTCCCTTCAAATTTGGCTGCTGGCGTATTTTATACCTTAGACACTATTCAAGTGTCGATAACTTAATATAGAGACAGTTATCAAAACCGTCTTGAGGTTTGGGCTAATATGTTTGTCCAATCTTTTTTTTTTTTTTTTAACGGCCAACAAAACATTTTTATTAAACACCAAAGGCTAGCGGGTCACTAGCGAAAACACCCAATACAACACCAAAGCATATATATACAAACAGCAAGAACACTGCAGCAAACAAGATTACAGAGATCGCCCATTTGAATCATTACCACCTAATGTTCGATAAATTGAAAGCTCGCCACTTCTCCCAATCTAAAGTCGTTTGTTTTGCACGTGCCTTGACCCATAAGTAGCTTAGCGTTTTAATATCCCCAATTGTTTTCTGTAACGATACTTGTTTGTCCAATCTAATCTTTTAAAAATTGCTTGAACATTTCCTGACCTTTAAAAAAATAGGGCAAATCAGTCCTACCACTTAACCCAGTTAACTTTTCTCAGTTAAGTCAGGGGCATTTTCGTCAACTCACGTATAAAATTGTCCTATTCCCCCAATATCTTCTTCTCCATGTCCATTGTCTTCTCCACTTGACCCTTTCATGTTTTTCCCTCTTTGTTCCTCAAAAAAACCAGACGACAAATCAAACTTTATATGATTAATTCAGTAATCCAACAATTTACAATATTATCATCACCGTAGAAGAAATCCCTATTAAAAGTCTTATTTGAACAACTATGAAACCCTAACAGAGAGGGAAACTTTTCATCTCACATAAACAACTCTGGATCAATTGTTCAATCCCAATTAGGCTGCTTAATTATTTTACATCAATTTTGACGTTAAGTCTAATATAACACCTCGGTGACGACAGATAATCACTCACCCAAACCCAGTACCAGATTTTCTTTAAATCAACAACAGGGTGTCACTGAAGTTGAATTATAATGGGTTGTTTTCTTGGTTGTTTCAATACTTCAAAGGATCAGTCACCACGAAGAAAACATAAGTACAAGGATTCATAACCCGAATAGAAGACGGGTATCTTGATTGATAATCCAAATAGAGACAGGCTACTGGCTTACTGAGTTTTATAACCTGAATAGGAAAAGGGATACTTGATTCACAACCATAACTAGAAAACATGTCACTAGATTCATAACCCGGATGGAAGACGGATAATGGATTCCTTGATTCATAAGCCGAACAGAAACAGATTACTGTGTTCAATATCAACTTAAACCCTAAAGCTTTTCAGCATAAACCTTGTTAGCTTCATTCTTCTCGATTATAACATCCGGTAATTCTAATACTTCTTCCTCTTCATCAAGTACTTTTTCTTCAACATCAACCGGTTTTACATTTTTCTCTCCTTTTGTTGCTCTGTTTTGATATGTAATGTGAAACAAGGGAATGGAGCTTTTGTTTTAAAAAGTGTTAAATCTGATTTCAGCCCACTTTTGATTGGAACAAAGATATTGTTTTTATGTTTAATTTTGAAGAAATTTATGGGTTTAATTTGTAATTGATTGAATTGGAAGTGAAAACATGAAGAAGGGGAGTCCCTCAATTAGTCCCTCAATTCTTTTCATTGTGTATTGTAGATTTGGGCTTTTTTTGTTTAATTTTGGTTTGACTTTGTGTGTATGACCATACTCTGTATATGATATCTTTGTGTATTCAGCTTGTGGTGTTAGATATATGTTTTGCATATGTGTTGTCATATATTGTTAACGAACTTAAATAGTGGAAAATTAGGGTGGGTGGGGTTAATAGGCTGGGAAGATGGAGGAATGGTGGGTAATGGTGGTGGTGGTGAAAGGTGGATGAGATGGTGGGTAGTGGTGGTGGTGGTGGTGGTCTGATTAGGGAAGAACATGGGGGAAGAAGATGAATTTTATACATGACTGGACGAAAATGCCCCTGACTTAACTGAGAAAAGTTAACTGGGTTAAGTCGTAGGACTGATTTGCCCTACTTTCTTAAAGGTCAGGGAGTGTTCAAGCAATTTTTAAAAGACTGGACTAGACTGGCATATTGGCCCAAACCTTAGGGACAGTTTTGGTAATTTACTCTTTTTATTTTTTTTGGGTTTCGGGTTTCCGGTTAAATGGTTTTTGAGTTGCTGAAAGTTAAACCGATACCCGATCCGACCTATAGGTAATTCGTTGTTGGGTTAAATGGGTCGGTTTCTTGAGACACGGGAAGTATTATAAGCGGAGTAAAAAATTAATTAGCCATTTAAAAAAAGGTTGGTGGTAATCGGTTTCTAGTTTGGATAAATGGGATGTGTTTTGTTATGTAGGTTGAGAATAAATGAAGTGCATGGTCAAGTTATTCTACACAGTGTAACAAAAATGAGAAGGGTGAGAAGGATACAAAAAACACAATAGATCATGAAATATGACACAATGAGCCATAAAATATAACATAGTGCTAAAAAATATAACACAATGCTGAAGAAAACAGACACAATGAATTGAAAAAATGACACAATGATGAAAATAAGAAAAAGACACAATGCTAAATAAAAGACACAATGGTATAGTGTATATTCTAAAAACTACAAGCTAAAACCCCAAAAAACGAATACCTAAAAACTAACATCGTAGAGTTCGATGAGACGATTCCAATGCCGCTTGAATGAGTTCAATCGGAGTCCGTTTGATACCCTTCCTACGACTTCCTATTTTTCTTTCACTGTGTATTTGATCCTAACCCATGAAGTGCAATCCATCCCGAATTTATTACGTGGGCTGAATTCATTATCTAGTACTTGTATTGTTAAAATGTAATTGGAAAAATATTTTACTTAGGCTGGCATATTGTGTCAGACACGACATGTTAAGACACGAATACGAAATAGGTAAACACAACTCGACATGATAACTTATCGTGTCATTTTTTTCCAAACACGAACACGAACCTATTTATAACATGTTTGTGACAACCGTCACCCTCATCTTTTATTTGTTTGTCAAAACTAGTCCTTATACTTTACAATTTTTTTTAAACTAGAAGTGTTTACATTGTAAATACGTATTCTAGACGTAACCTAATAATGATGCGTCATTTGTAGAAATTATTCATTTCAAATTTTGACTAAATCTTGAGCATTTAAAGTTTATAAAAAAAATGGAAAAGTTAAAAAAAAAAAAAAAAAAAAAAAAACTTTTATGTTAAGTTAGATAACTTAGTTAAGTTAGTTAGCTTTTATAAAGGAAAAGATAACCAAGTTAATAATTAAACTAACCTGGTTAATATGTGAGGGACCCATTTTGTCAATGTTGAAAAGTTAACAATTTGATTCAGACTTCCAGCCACCTCCCTCGTTATTCCAGCGACCGGAATACAAAATCCGGCGAGTTTCCCCGGTGAACTTCAAACATTGATTTTATGTACGTTTAATGCTATTTATCGAATCCCGAGCGTTATTCAACTGACTCTTAATGAATTTCAACCTTAATATTGTAACATAACACGTTATTATTAGAGATTTAATTCGTTATAAGAAGCTTAATGGCCGGAATTTATTAACGACTTAAACGCCCGGATTTACCTGGCCATTATATAAATTGATTGTATCGTTTGATTCCTGCACCGATAAGCATTCCAAAACCATGAAAAACAAGTCTTAAAAATGTCCAGGAAGCTTGTTAATCGGCCCTATGCTTATCGACTTAAAACTCTCCTTTTTGAAGCCAAAACGTTATTGTAAGTCCAATTTTCTGTTGCTATTTAGTTTTTCTTGCAATCATCTTCGAAAGCCCTCTAGTTTTAATCGTTATCCTTGCCTGGTTCGGGTTTATTAATTTGGGGTTAGGATTAGGGTTCATAAGATTTGGGGAAGAAGATGATGGTTGGTTCATTGTTAAAAATATTTTGTTTCATCAAAATTAACAAACATATATCTTGGTCTAGTGGTTGATGTTGTTGGATTTGAGAGGACAGACCCGGGTTCGAGCCCAAGGGTCGCCCACTTTTTTTTTAGTTTTTTTTTATTTTCTATATTAATTATTATTTTAAGCATATAATAATCATTTTTTAATACATAAAAACTTAGAATATTCATAACTAAATTCATTTTTGCTCCAAAAATTATGAAAATTTAGGAGTAGCTTCTTGACACCCCATAGAAAATTATTCCACTTTTAGTTTCTGAAAAATGTTTTATTTTTATATTTTTATTGAATTAAATTGTTTTAATCATATTTATTTGATTAAAAATTTATTTTTAATGATTTTAATCTCAAACTTTTTGTGTAATTATTTCTCATCATCATGAGCTGAAATAAAAATTTTTGATTCAGAAAACATTTATTTTTATTAATTTTCCTATTTTTATTTATATAAACATGATTTAATCTCATTAAATCAGTTTTAAATAGATATAAGTTTATAAAAATTATGAGAAAATTATTTTCACTAATTTACATCAGAAAGTATCCATTTTCTATAAAAATAGTATTTTTGGATCATGTCTTGTATTATTAGCATTATTTATGTTTAATTAGACATAATTAAACAATTATTTATTTACACTATTTAAACATCTATTTCATAAATACTTTTCTTATAAAATAGAAATGTTTTATGTTTAAAAATCTTAATTACCATTTGTTGGATTATTGTGAAACTCATAAATATTTAGTTATACATTTATGATTATCGTATTTTAATTTAGTCAAAGTAATTAACTAAATTATTTGGTATTAATTATTTAAACATATGTTGATCTAAATATTCAATTGATAATAATTATATTACCTAAATCCAAATTGCAAACTTTAGTATATTATTTTTAATATACAACTTTTATAGTAATTCGATTTATCATAAAAACTCTAATTCCCCAAATCGACTTAGCAAACCCTAACCTTAGACTTTTTAGACACTTCCTTATTAGTATTCTTACACATTATAGGTTGAATTCCTCGGAATTCCCATTACTTAGCTCACGCCCGCTTAAGTTGGATTTCGATCGCTTTCGCAAACTGTGAGTATATCTTTCCCCTTTTTACTGTTTTACTATTCTGGGGTGACTCATGTACTTACTATCAAGTTTCTATTTCTTTTACTAAATGCAATTCTCATGTGTGTTTGCTTTATGTTAATTGGTGTGTCTATGACTTGTCAAAATCATTAACCGCTGGGCGGCCTAGCATTTCAATGAATAGTACTATGGTATACCCCCTTGAGACTCTGTTGAGAGAATCTTGGTCATTGTCTTGTTAATTCATTATTCAGTTGGTTAGTCATGTGTTAGTCATTATTCTCAGGTTTGGTTTTGAACGGATATTACTTATTACATAATTGCAAATGGTACCGCACATGAATTGCTAAACACTTTTCTCACTATTTATATTAAAACAGGGTATGCTCACCAATACATTTTTGTGTTGACAAATTATTTTCGTACATGTTTCAGGTTGTTTTGAGATGCATCCTTTAAGCTTTTGGATTTATATTTAGATTTTAATTCATTGTATTTCAATTTAGTTGGCAGTTAGAGTCGTTGTATTTCATTTCAATGTAATAAATTATTTAATCAATGTATTCAAGTTTACACTTTAGTCCATGAGCTATTGAACAATCGTCACTACGTGACACCTCGATGTTTCCGCCATCGGTTGGGGTGTTACAATGTTAGCACGATAAAACACGAACCCGTTAATAAACAATAACCATGAAATCGTATCCACAAACATGTGAATGAGAGACTGTGCAGCGTCGATGTTGAGAAGGAAGACTGGTGACGGCGGACGGGTGATGGTTGACAGTGGACGATGGACGGTGATGGCGACGACGAACGAGACAATTGAGTTGAGAAGGAGGGGTATGGATGACTGAGCGGTGTTCATATCTGGGATCTATGATTTGAAAATTGAAAATAGGGTTCCTTCATCTTTAGTCCGCATATGTATAAGGTATACCACTACGCTATATATAACTTTCTAAAATAAAAATTATTAACGTGTCTTATAGGTACTTAACATGTTAACAGGTTTTTAACCTGTTTAGATATGAAACTCGTTAAGGTCTTATCATGTCAACTTGTTTAAGACACGAAACTTGTTAATGTCGTATAGGTTTGTGTCTCTAATTATCAGCCCTAATTTTACGTGCTTATATTAGTCACAATAAGGTATTAATGATATATGCCAAACATTATTTAATTTAATATAATGCTTAGTTTACTGCTTTTTAGTTTATGTTTTTTAATCAGTGTTTTTTTAGTTTATGTAATATTATTGTTTTTTTAATACTAGCAGGAACCCACGCGTTGCGGCGGGCTGCACGTTGTTTGGCTATATATAATTGGTATATATGTGGTCGGTTGTGTTATTGTGCTGGTTGTGTGTGTGGTCGGTTGTGTTATTGGTGTAGGTGTGGTCGGTTGATGTGTTGCGGGGCGGGTTGATCGTCGTTGTCAGCGACGATACGTATTCGGAAACATACCACCACCACCCATATTAAAAGATGTTGTTTTTGTAAAAACGGTCAAAATTTTATGTGAATGTATAATCTATATATATATATATTGCAAAGGGATTAATCCCACATGTCATAATATTATGCAATCTCTCCTTTGAAAGATGCCACATAGGATGTGATGTGGCAACTCTAAACCAATTAAAAAAAAGAAATAAATATGATTTAACCTAATCTATTATAATCTTTAACCTAATCTATTAAATACCTAATCTACTAAATCTAAATATTAAACCTTTATTATTTTCTCTCTTGTGTTTCCTCCCATAACTTTTAAACGTTAATATCTTTTATATACGAGATTTTTTAAAGAAAAATATTACACCAAATTAACGAGCGTTTTATTATCTTTTCAACGAGTACCATAGTGCTATATAAAAAACGAAAAAAATAACTATTTTTTGTAACCCGACAGGTATTGTGTCGGGTTTGGGATTAGTTTAAAAAAAAATTGTGGGTTTGGGTCGGATCTGGGATTAGGTGATACCCGACCCGATTACCCGAAACAACATACCTAAATACCCGAACTACATACCCGATCATATACCCATGAATTTTTTAACGCATCACATAACCCTTAGACTAATGCGTTTGATATTTCAATAATTATTTTTTTTTTCTTATTTCATGTTAGTTCTTTTTAAAATGATCGATTACAAACTTCCGAATTCATTTGTAATGGCACTAGATTTATACCCCGGTGCAGAGATCCGTTTTTTTTTATATTTGAATATGATATCTTGTGGGAGAGATTTGTTTAAAATAATAATAATAATAATAATAATATATTTTATTATGTTATATTAGATATTTCAGCCCGGGACGCTCCCGGGATAAAAACTAGTTTATTTATATATGGGTAAAAGATAAAAACGGTACAAAAATAAACGGTCAAAAGAAAAAAAAAACGGTGGCAATTTTTATTGGTCAAGAAAAATGACCGTTTCTTTGTACCAACACGGTAACAAAAACCAGAAATTGATTTACGAGAACCCTACCAGCACGGATGACGACGGTGTTACCGTGCTAATAGCAGGGAACTCTGCCCCTAAGTGGCCCAAGTCAAAACTCAAAACCCGCCGTCACAAGGCTCGGGTCGGAGGCAGAGCGTTGGATGATATTAGGCTACCAACGGCCGTGTGCGGTGGCCGTACAACTCCCCAAAAGAAGAAGAAGCTTCATCTTTTCAATGGATAATAATAATAATAATAATAATAATAATAATAATAATAATAATAATAATAATAATAAGTTTACCCCTCAAACCAAAGATTATTCACACTATAACCACACCGATTCTTGCAGCTCCTCTAGATGGACTTCTAGGTCGGTATTCCTTAATTCACATTATCTATCTTCTTTTCAATTAATCTTAATTCTATATCATTATCATTATCATTTTTTTAACCTAATTTATAACTTCTGTTGCAGAGAGTCTTACTTGTTTATGTATGCCAGACCATGGGATAAAGTAGTCAACTTTTACTCCAATTTAGTCAACGCTCACACTGCATTGCATCACTTGTTTGGACCAAAGGTTAGTATTTGATTGATATTGTTTTCTTTAGTGACGTCATGTTCATATTTTCTTTTAATGATATATGTTTGCAGACAAGTCATATTCCTGATAATACTACTGTAGAAGGTTCTGATGAATCTGAATATGTTGTTACGCCGGCTCAAAAGCGAGCGGGACGGTGGGCGCGGATGAATTTTAAGATAATCTTGTCTTATCATGGTGGATCATTTGATGGATGGCAGAAGCAACCGGGCTAAACACTGTTCAAGAGTAAGATGTTTGTTTATTAGTGACTTGTTTTAACTGAGTGCTAATGGTTTTAAGTTAACACATTAAACTTGAACACACGCGCGTGTGCGATAAACTGGCTGCATTTTGTTTTTGTTTCTGGTGGATATGGAAAACCTCTATTAAACGCTAACCGAATGACTAACCAATACAAGGACATCCCTTCATATGCATTTTACACACTCTAGTATGCATTGCACATAGTCCAAGACTATATAATGCCCAAGAAAACTATATATTGGCTAAAAAACTAAATACAAGACAGCCAAGACTGTCTTTCCATTAATTTCTGTATAAGTCCCTATCAAACACTCAATCCTTTATACGTGGGGGTATGCAAAAAGCAATGTGGGTTGTTGATACGGACTAAGCAACCCACTATCACCCAAGTCAAGCCTATGTTTTTCAAACCTTTGCACGTTTCCCTTTCCCTTATAGTTTGCATGATAATTTCCATGTTTTCCACTCCTCCATGTTTCCTTAAAAATCGTTTGCATCTGCACGTTTCAGTTTCAAGTATGTAAGCCTATATAAGGCCATCTTGTTTTGTTGAACGTTTAAGAAGAAATTAAGCAAATTTTTAGTTTACGTATTATTGTTCTTGTTATCTATTCGGAGACCCGCCCCTTTAAAATGGGTCGTGTCCTCACGACCTACAACAGGTGTAGTCAAAGTTGTCCATGGCGGTTCCGTTTTCGGTTCGAACAACAAGAATTGGGGTGTTTTGCAGTGATGTCCATGCTGAAATGCTTCGTCACAATGGAAGCATATACCGGCAGCTTTCTTGGCTTGCATTTCGGCTTGAGTGAGGCGCTTGAGGGAAGGGAAGCTGACTGCACATGGATTGGATCAGAGTTCGGGGTCATCGATTGAGGATGGACCCCTGTAGCAAGCTTGTCCTCGATTAGCTTAGCCAAACCATATGTTTTGTTCATTGTCTGAGGGGTATGAAGAGCCATTTCAGTGCGGATGTTGTCTCGTAATCCTGAAATAAAACAAGATGGCCTTATATAGGCTTACATACTTGAAACCGAAATGTGCAGATGCACACGATTTTTAAGGAAACATGGAGGAGTGGAAAACATGGAAATTATCATGCAAACTATATGGGAAACGTGCAAAGACTTGAAAACATGGCTTGACTTGGGTGACAGTGGGTCGGTTAGTCCGTATCAGCCGTCAAAACTAAAGAGCGAGACAAGTCTAGACCAACTAAAGGGCTTGTAGCCTAGCAGTACCAACGTGTGATGAAAAGGTGTCCCTCCCTATGTGGTTGGTGATTTTAGTTTCATGGTAGACAATAGACACAAAAGGTGTAGTTTAGCAGTCGGATTAGTGGGTGTGTGAGTTAGCCGTTAAAAAAAAAAAAAGACAAGGCTGGAACAGAACCATATTGGGTTCAGTTGTTGGTTGAGGCTAGCAAATTTACCTTACCTAAATAAGTGGGCAGAAATGAATTGTAGCCTCCAAACTTCGCCCTATTTTCAGCTGAACTCCTGTTTCAAATATTGTATTATGTAATCACGAAATAAGAGTTTTGGTTCTTTTTCCAGTAATAATTTTCAGTCCCTAATGGAGTCCCATGATTTTGCATATTATCACCAAAAGATACTTAACCCACCCAATCATAGATGGATAAAGAACAATGCGTGGCCCTTCGATATGTTACAGAAATAAAAGTCCACGAAAGGAAATCCACCCCATCTTCTTTCAGTTTGCATGGCAGATTTCACTCATCTTTACTTGTTAGATACACATCTAGTGTTAGGATCAAATACAACCAGCTATTAACCTGAGAAGCGTGAATAGCACAAGAGTAATTATGTTTGAACTAGAAAGTAGTGTAAATGTGTAATAATATTTGCTTTAATGCCTCACACTTCTCATGTAAAATCTATTTGTACCGGTCCACCGGATCCCACCCCAATACATATATATAAAATATTTATGCTCTTACTTGCTACACTATTGTCGCTTGTTCTACATAGAGTGATCGAGAAATCTCTTGGGAAGTTTGTTGATGAAAGGAAAGCTGGATTGCTGAAAGATAAAGGTCTACCACTTGAAGGCAATGTTGTTGTTGCTGGAAGAACTGATAAAGGGGTGACCGGTTTCCAACAAGTTTGCTCTTTCTGTATGTTTTTTTTTTTTTTTACATCAAATGGATAATTGAGCTCCTAAATGCACTTGTCTTATAACATCACTACAAATTTCATGATACTATTTCTTCATCACAGGATGATCATATGGGTTTTATTGCCATCGTATGATAACCCCGATGGGGGTGAGGATTTTTTAAGCCGTTTATTATGGCGCCCTTTTTTTAGTTTAGTTGCTGTTTACTAGTGCCGTTATGCATGTCAAAATTTAACTATCTGTGTAGCTTGTAAAAACCAATAATTACCTTGAATTGCTTAAATGTTTAGATACTTGGAGAGAGGATGTTAGACCTGAAGATATTGAAGATGCCATTAATAGCACATTACCAGGAAAGCTTAGGGTCATATCCGTTTCTAAGGTACTAATGGTCAAATGTGTGGGTTAGGCAGTTATCAGGTCATTGTTTGTAATTCACTTTGATTTTTTTGAACTATGATGTGTTAGTTATTAGTTTCTTATAGGTACCACGCACTTTCCATCCTAACTTCTCTGCAAAGTGGAGGCGTTATATGTATATCTTCCCCTTGAATGCCGGAGAGACCGGTGAAGAAGATGCCGCAATAATTTATGATGGAAAGACTGGTGACCAAAACAATAATTGTAATGATACTATTATAGAAGAAAATTTAGAATTGGCGAATGACGATGACAAAGATGATACAGAAAGTATAAAAAAACCAACCAGGTTCAAAGTTAGCAAAGTGAACAAGATTCTGCAACAACTAGAAGGAAAGTTATTATCTTACAAGATGTTTGCACGTGATACAAAACCCGCAAGAAATACGTAAGCTTTATTTTACATAAATTAAATACTTGTTCATATTTTTAAAATTGTTCACTCTCTAACTGCTTAATCTAATTTGTATTGCAGTGGTCCTCCAACAGAGTGTTTTATCTTCCATGCACGAGCCACGCAAGTAACTTTACCCATCGATACAGAGGTTCTCATTATTTTATGTTGTCTGATTATATATATAAAGTGATTTCTAGAGCTATATGCCTTACTAACTGCTTTTTCCACCTTTTATGAAGAAAGGAGAATATTTAGAGACAATGTGCATTGAATTGGTTGCTAATCGCTTCTTACGCAAGGTATTTGACATCATTTAGACGATCTTGTATCCCTTTTTATGCAATAATTCTAATACAATATACATCGACAAGATTGCTACCCGAGAAACTGTATATCTAACAGTAGAGGTGGGAAATTTAGCATGTTGGGTAATAGGACAAAATGGGCTTGGGCCAAAACGTGTGGGTCAGGTCAGATTGACCCGTTACATTTTTATCAAATACAAATAGGTATTAAGTCTTAACATACTAAACATGAGAAGTGAAGGGTTTTTTTTGTAATGTTTTTTGCGTTTTTTCCCATCTGTTCAAGCATGCATGTTTTCTAGACGAGACTATATATATGTATATATATTTGTATAATTACTCTACTAGAGTAATTATATATTTTTTAGACTAAAAACATGCTTAAGATGATGAAAAAAAAATTCCCCCTTCATTTCTCACGTTAAGACACATTTATAGGTTAAAACTCATTTGTACCATAGTTCTCAATAGCGAATAGCGGATGATAGCGACAAGCTATCAATACGTTATGTAGGGATAGTGATGAAATTGCGGGCGCTATTTCATGTTTAGCGATACACGGGAAGAAAATTTTAGAGATATTTTATATGTATATTTTACCCCCCCCCCCCCCCCCCCCCCCCCCAAAAAAAAAAAAGATAAAATATAAAAATCTCGCTATTTCCCGCTATTTGTCGCTATCATGCATATAGCAACACATGAGCGCTATGCTACGCTATGGTCGCTATTAACAACTATGATTTGTACAATAACCTTACCCATAATATAATGTGTTAAATACTCTTACACTTTGGAGAACATTCCACACGTTTGACCCTTTGTACCCGTTTGATCAGTTAAT